>VXBA01005295.1:492609-542053 GCA_013399895.1 Serilophus lunatus | reverse complement strand
CCCCTCGGAGAGCGGCTTGGGGCTCGGCGCGGTGGCACCGGCCCGAGGAGAAGAGTGAGAAAGGGCTGAGCGGGGGCGTTTCCCCCGGAGCTCCCGTCCCCCTTCGCCGCCGCGGGCGAGGGACCCGCCGGGGCGCGGGAGGTGCCCTGCGGTGGGAGGGAGCGGTGCCGCTTCCCGGAGACCTCGAGGGCCGCGGAAGGCCGGTTGGGGCGGGGGGCGGATGGGCGGCTTTAGCGCCCGGGCGAAGCGGGAGCTGTCCCGGGGCGTTATCGCTGTCCCGGGGCGTTATCGCTGTCCTGCGGCGTTATCGCTGCCCGGGCCGCACGGGCGGCACAGCGCGTGCCCCTTCCCGCCGCCCGCCCGGGGCGGCGGGAGGACAGCGGGATCCCCTTCCCTTTTTCCTGCCCTCCCCCTTCCCCGTAACCCCTCCTTGCCCCGGAGCCCCTGAGCGCCCCGTTCGGAGCGTGAGCTGCGCTCCAGGGGCTCGCTTCCCTTCGTGGCCGTTGTGTTTATTCTGGTGGTTGGTTGGTTGGGTGATTTTTTTGTTTGCTTGGGGTTTTTTTGCCCTTGCTTTGGTATTTTGGGGCCGTTTGAGGTTTTTTGGGGGGATTTTTTTAACCCCCTTTTGTGTCCGTCCTTGTCTCATTTTCAGCGATTCTGTTTGGGTTTAATTGTTTATACCAGCCTTATTTTTCAGCTTGACGTCAGTAGGTCCAAGCCAAAGCTAGCTTCGTTTTTGTTACTCTTAAAGGCTTCTGGCACCTTGAAGTGATTAATCATCTCTTCCCAAAGCCCTAAATTGTCAAAATTATGATTTCAGTCTCTTCCCTAATATTTCCTCTCCGTTTCTCTTTTTTCAGATATAGTTTAGTGTTATGGGTGATACAGAAGAAGCTAAAATGCAGATAACACCAGAAACTCCAGGACGAGTCACAATCCTGAATCCTTTTGAAAGTCCCAGTGATTATTATACTCTTCAGGAGCAGATTGTCTCCAGTCCTTCAGTCTTTAAGTCAACAAAATCCTCCTCAGTAAGATCTAGTCTTTAGTGGTGTAACTATATGGATGGAGTGCTAACATTTCCAGATGCACTTAAAAGGGTATTTTATTTAGTGTACTTTAACATATGTACTAAGCCAAAGAATTCTGGTGGCATTTGGAAGGTTTTCTCTTTACAGAAATATGCTGCATTTAATATCAACATTGTTTCTTAGCCTTCCTACCTATTTAAATTTATCTGGTGTTTAGATATTAAGCAATTGAGCGCTAAGGCAAACCAGTTCCTACTCACAGCCTAAGCAGGCTGGTTACATACAGAACTTAATTGCACTTGGGTTACGAGTTTGTGCATTCAAATTAATGATTTTTTGTATAAGTAACGTTAAGTTGCAAATTTCATTCCGTTTCACGATTGAAATTATTTTCTGGTAAGGAGTAAAGAAGATGCTGTGCTAATGAAAGTAGAACCACTCACCTGGTAGATAATTTTTCAAACATGTTTGAACAGTACCTTGTAAAACAAGGGAGTGAAGCTGCTTTATTTCCAGACTGGGTGATGTTGTTGCACTGGGTTCTGTTGTTGTACACTATGAGGGAGACTTTGCAGCTCTTCAGATTTTGGAATTGGAGGTGAAAGGAAGACTGCTATTTTATTGGATAACGTGGTTTGGGTACAGATACTGGGTTTTCATGGAACCACAATTTGGATTGCAGCAATCTAGAAGCAACTAAATTTTATCCAAAGTTACATATCTTTAGTAGATCTGTCTCCAGAAATTGAGAAGAAACTGATGCCTCAGTTTGTAAATATTAGCTGTAACCTTCTACTTAATATTATCCTGTAAGTCACTGTAATACCACTACCAGGGTAAGAAGCCTGGCTTACTCTTTTTTTTAAAAAAGTAAATAATTTAAACAGAAACAGATTGTCTTTGACAGAAACTATATGGATGCTGTGATTATGTTGTTCCATTGAGATTTGCCCCGTGGCTTTATTTTTGTCTTTTTAGAATTGCAAACATTAAGATGGCTGTTTCTTTTTTAGACACCAGGAAAATTCAGATGGTCTATTGATCAGCTTGCCCTGATAAATCCGGTGGAAATTGACTCGGAGGATGTTCGACGCCAGGCAATGTATTTGAGCCACGCTAGGTAACTTACAGGCTGTTTTCATGCAGCTTGCTTAGCTTTAATACTAGAACGCTGTTCTTTTGCTTTATTGTCCTTTCAGCATAGCATTAAGGATTTTAAATTCAAATCTTTTAACACAAATTTTTACGTGTCCTTGATGTGGATATATTATTTAGATGAGGCTGCCTCTCCATTGCTTCTTTTAAATGTTAAGAACTGCAGATACATTCTGATTACGGTTTGGAAGACAGCCAGATGAAAGCAGGCAATGGAAGCAGAAAATATCTTGCTAGTGATTGTTACCAGGTTGCCTCTTCTGGTGCTTTTTACAACACAGCTTATCTTCTCATGGTCTTCCATACTGAGAGCCATGAAGCATAGGCTTCCCTGGGACTTCTGCAGGAGGGTAGAGCTGGGAAAGGTGGCTAGGGAAGACAGTACCTTCTTTGAAAGGTATAGATTAGCTTAATGTGAAGGATGGGGTCCAATGCTGGTTACTTGGAGTAGTTTGTGGACCTTATCTCAACTTGTTCCTTTCTCTGATAATAATATCCATGGGGAGAATAAGGAGGTAAAGTAGGCAGGCATTTGGAGCTCACGTTGAGGGATAATTTTGCACACTCGTAGCATAGAACAACATCTCAGGTGAAGGTAGTCAAGGGGAGGCCATAATTGTGAGTCCTGTAGACAGTCCTGTACATGTCTCAGATAAACCTTGTGAAAAGAATTGCACCTTGTGACATGAAGCATCGCAATAGTCAAATAATAAGCCAGTCTTCCATCCTGTCTCGATCAGGTTGCTCAGAGTCCCATCCACTCTGACCTTGAATATTTCCAGGGATAGGACATATACCACCTCCCCAAGCAGCCTGTGAAAGTGTTTCAACACCCTCATTGTAAAAAGTACTGTGAAATAGATTTACTGTTCTTGTAGTCTGACGGAACCTACATCTCTCTTTTTGAATAGGACGAACTGTTCTCAGGTGTACATGTGAATCACCATGTCCTAATGTCAGTATTATTTTTCTTACTAGCCTTTTGTTTCCTGGCCTTCCTCTAACAGTCAGTAGGTTTCAGTCTAGTGCTTTTTATTCTTTACAAAGCCTTAAACCTTATGTCTTTTAGGGAGTCGATTGCATTGATCCTGGAAGCCTGTTTGGACACACACAAACTAGCTTTAGTGTAGATGGTTTGAGTGACAATTCCAGTGATCGTTAGTGGTGTGGCCCATAGATATAAACATGGGCTGTCTCAGTGGATCCTTTTAATCCATTCCACTGTGATTTATTTATTTTTAAATCATCTCCTATGACTGGAGAAGGGTAAGTTTGACTATGTGTAGATATGCTGTGTCCATGCTTGCATGTTTCAGTGTAGTACAGACTGAGGTGTTTTTTTCTGATGGCTGCAAACTACATGGTTAAAGGCATATACATATATGAGTGTATATGTGTAGGATTTTGCATGGAAACTGATTGTCATTTACCCTTTGTAAATACTGTTTTGTGAAAACTAAACTGTCATAAATACAGCTGTTGCTGTTATTTGTGATAATTGAGTTTTTGAAGCCCATACAAGTTACATTTATACAATTTCATTTATAAAGTTTTTCTTGAGCATCTGTAATTGTTTATGGTTTTTCCTACTTACATGATAGTTTTGATAACGGAGTTGTTTTCAATTTGTTACTTAGAATTGATAAGGAGACAGAAGACAGAAGGCAAAAAGCTATTGAGGAGGTAATCAAACTTTGAGCTTTCAAATACTGGTTTGTTTTGTCTACAAAAGAGATTCACATCTGTTTTAGGATTTCAAATCCCAGAAGTGTGTTATATTTCAGTAAGAAAGGAATTTTGCATCCTCACCCACTGTAGTTGGAATCCACACGGTTTTTTTTTCTCCCCATCTTGTTTTACAAACCAGTAGGTCAAAACTAAAGATTTTTTCTTTCATGTTGCTTGGCTAGTGATAAAGTAGCTGTAAGATAACTTACAAATAGTTAACTTCTGGTTAAAAATAATGATTGAGCATTTGGGGGTTTACAGTAACCGTTAGTGTTTTATTGAATTCTTAAAAACACTGCAAAATTTTTTTGGTTTGGTTTTGTTCCTTCCAAAGTCTGCATAGTTAGATGCACAACTTTATTTTGGTAGCTTGTGTATCTTTCCATTTTTTGTTTTATTTTTTACTCTCCATTTGTCTATCAGAGAAGGAATAGTGATTCAAATCTTAACTATAGAAATCTTAAATGTTATTTCAATTTAAAAAAGTAAGGCTCTGGTAAGCAAGTCTGTTAGTTTCTGTCTCTGCACACAAAAAATATGTTTTATGATTCCATAAAGGTGCCCTGTAGTTGACCTACAGCTAAGATGGTCTATTGTTCTTAATCTGCATTGAGAAGGATATTTCTTGTTTGTGAGATGCAAACTAATGGATTATGCAGCTGAACAGCTTGAAACCATGTCTCTGATAAAAATCATGCCTTTAGTAGTTGTGTTTCAAGCTGAGTTTTTTTCATTTACTTTGAGTCTAGCATTTATTGTGAAAACAGGATTTGCCATTTCTTGAAGCTGTGTAATGGTGTTCATCTCAGCATCAGTGTGTTCCTCAGTGCAGCTGTGAGCTTCTGCTTCAAGGAGAGAAACTGAAATGCCAGTACCCGTGAATGTTTCACTGTTAATTAATTCAGCCAAATATGTTGCCAAAAAGCCTTGGTTTATTGCTTTTACTGTTACTGTGGTGTCTCTTTATCCCTTCTGTGAAATAGCTCAATTGTCAAAATACAACTTAACAAACTGAAAATTTGAACAGAATTGTTTTAAACTGCTGTGCGATAAGTAAGGTAGCAACAATTCAAACTGTAAAAGAGTAATTTTTAAAGAATAATTTTTGTTAAATGAAACGTTTCTTCACTTTTTACTCTGAATGCTTGAAAGATCTCAGGTGCTATGTATCATAAAGATTATGAGGGTCTTCCAATAAAATTGTTTTTTCTTTGATCACTCTAGGCATGAAATAATGAAAATAATGAAATACGTTCTACATTTTTTTCCTATTTAGGCTATTAATCTAAATTTAAATTTAGAATCAGCACTTTAAAATGCTGAGATGATTTGTTTTCATTCTGCTCTAGTTTTTCACAAAAAGACTCATAGTTCCTTCTCCTTGGACTGAACATGAAGGCAAGCAAGTTTCTCAGTTTAATTCAACTAAATGTAAGTTGTTTTGTGTGTCCACCCAAAATAATATAACTCTTGGAGAAATTATAAAGCATAATTTGTTTAAATCTCAAATTTTAAGAACTGGTGATAAAGTATGGCACAACTGAGAAATTTTCAGCTGTTATTTCTAAGAGCTTTCTTTAAGTATTCTTTATTAATCAAGAGTCTTAGAAAATTTTTTTTCTTACTTTTCATTCCTCTTCTTAAACCTTTTTACTTTAATAACCTGTCTTTAACCAATTTAATTTGCACACATAACTTTTCCTCCCCTTATAAGCATGTGGGAAATGGAGTTCCATATTTTTGTACCATTACTTCCTGCATAAATTCCTGTTGTCATCTTAGTGTCCTGCTAGCTCATAGTCATTTTTTATGGGCTCCCTAAATTTGTTTCATTTATGCCACAGTTAGATTTTATTCTTACTGCTATTGTTATTGAAGTTTATATGTAACAAGCAGAATATATAGTGAACGGATTGCTAGCTGGGCAGATGTCAGCTATAAAAGTGTTTGCATGCAGTGTTGTTTGGTGGGAAATTCTTAAATAAATGTTGATTTTTGCAAGATTTGAAAAAAGGCTGAACGTTTATCAGGGAGATGCAGCTTTTGGATAGTGTATTCATTGTCAGTTGTAAGATTGTCACTTTTTAAGTAGAGAATATGAGCCACAATCCAAATCTGGGAAAGTAAGCGGTGAAGGAAATGGTCTGATGTGTTCTTTAGCTATACAAAAAGGATGAAATGTTTCTTCACCTCAAGCCCAGACTGAATGCTTTCGTGGAAATAAGTTCTACTTGAACACATCCTGTTCAGCTAAGCATAAACTAGTTTGTTCTAAATCTCTGTCATGTGGAGAAGACTGCAGGAGACAAAGTTTTGGGCAATGTTGATGCTACTTCACTAAGCTTTCTCTGGGTAGAAATGTGCTGAAATTCTTGATCAGCTATAATGGTAACCTTTTTTCAGTACTCCTTTCTAATCTCTTCCAAGCTTTCACACAAAAATTTTGTGTAGTTATATTAAATATTCTGACTTACTCCTGCTAGGTTTCAAAACTCTATATGCAATGCATGCTTAAATTTAACTTCTGTGTTTTACAGCCATAGATCTAAATAACATTTCTCCAATTGGAAGACAGCTAAGCTTGCAGCCTGGGAAAAGCAATGGTGAGTAAAAGGCAATGTCTGAAATTACAGATTTTCTCTGAAGCAAAATAACCCAGTTTTAATGGCTATTTAATTTCCAAAGGGAATCATTTGTTTGTTAATAGTACTGTAAACATAGTTTTTCTTCAACTGTATGGTACTATTAATTTTAATATCCATTTCTCCTAGTAATTTAATTCTATTAGACTCGTATTTTTTCAGAAGTAAAAAATTAAGTCCTCTATAAGGCTGTAGACTGCAATTTTTCCAACTTGGTGTATGCACTTTTTCTGAATTAATAGTAAATTACAGTTTCAAGAAATTTTTAAAGTTTTGGATTGTTATGGGTTAGATCATCTTGATAATTTTCTATGCCAAATATCAAAAATCTTAACACATCTTTTAAACTGTATCTTTTTAGATAAATAGGTTCTGTTTTTCCCAAGGGTATTTTTACAATCTTTCTCCCATTTCCTTTTGAATCTTTCCTTTCTTCAGAGACCTCTTTCCTCAGATAACATAAAAGCCTCTAGAGAGACGTTCTTACAACTCTTGGGTTTTTTATCTCTAGGCCTAGTGGGCTGCATGTAGTGTTGTCAAATCAGAACTGTAGCTTTAATTAACACTTTTCCTTATTGCAACTGTAATTGCAGTGTGGTTTGAAAGTGAACTTTTGTTTCTACAGTTTTAGTAAAAGGTCATAAGCTAATTTTGTTGGTTTTATTAATTGCAGCTGCTTGTCAGACAGTACTGTCCTTGCCAGTGGATTTTAATTTAGAGAAAATACTAGGTATGTCATGAAATACCTACACTTAACGAAAGTCTAAATCAAAAACTTGATTTTGTATTGTTTGCTGGGTGTTTTTGTCTTATACTGAGAACCAAATGTATGAATGAAAATTTTAAGTATGTGGTCTAAATAGATGGTTATTTATTGCTCGTTGCAAGAGACATGTGACTTTAATCATTTGATTTGAGTGTGGACATAAAGATAAAAAAGGAGGGATATGAAGGAAAACTGGAAATTGTTCATCTTGGAGGAGACTGAGGGGAGACCTCACTGCACACTATAGGTTCCTCATGAAGGGAAGTGGAGGAGCAGGAACTGATTGATCACTTCTCTGTGGTGACCAGTGACAGGACCTGAGGGAATGGCCTGAAGTTGTGTCAGGGGAGGTTTAGTTTGGATATTAGAAACAGGTTCTTCACCTGGAGGGTGGTTGGGTGCTGGAACAGGCTGTCCAGGGAAGTGGTCACAGCACTGAGCCTGACAGAGTTCAAGAAGTGTTTGAACAAATAGCCCAACCTTGCCTTGAGTGAAACTGTGCTATAACTCTGCCTTTAATTTAACTGAAGCCGTGGTGATGACTAGAGGTTTTGTGGTGCCAAAAAAGCCATGACTGCTGAGTGAGGAGGCAGGAGTCCAAGTTAACTGTCTGATTTTAAGGGCTAAATAAAGCATTTGCTGCCACCTTCTCAAGCAATGGGCCTGGAAAGGACTGTTTTTACAGCCCATATGAGGGAACAGTGGGTAGACCCAGCTCAGGGTTTGGGTTGCATGTTCCTATGCCAGTATGGAAGTTCACAACCCTGATTGTGAGCCATCAATAGTAAGACACAAAACCAGAACCATAGCTATTGCTTTTGATTTTTGTCTCAACAAATGCTTCCATCAACACACAGTTTGTGAATTCATTAAAATTTTATTCTACAAGGAATACCTAGTTACAATAGAGCAAGAGCAAAAGACTAAAATAATCTGGTAAATTTTAGTATATTTTAATGGGTGTCAATCTCTGTATGCTTTCCTACTGCAAACTGCTACCTGCTTGGACTTTCTTCAAGTTGAATTTGGTTTGCCTCTAGATGTATCACAAAGATCATCAAAGCACATGGGAGACCTGAAAAAGAGTTTGGTTTTGCTTGGGTAGTAAAATAACCTCTTTTGCACAGTTCAGATGTGAAGAATAGTACAATTTTGGGAAAAGACCAATAAGTAGAGGATAGCCTATATATATTTTTTTTATTATTATTTCAGGCCTTAGTATTAAGGAATGATAGGCAGAAGTGGAACCTTAGTGGATAGAGTGGACTTTTTGTAGTGGTAACAAGTAATCCTTTGAGAGGTGGCTAATTTGGATAATTGCTTGCTTTATTGGTAAATTGCATTATGTTTTAATTTAGTTATATATAGCCCTCTGTTGAAAGATTTATTTTTTTTTTTTGCATTCTTGTTGGAAACATTCTTCCCCACACTTCTAGGTGAATATTTTAGAACTGATGAATTTGCAGATCAGTCTCAGGAAAATCTGAGCTCTTCATCACTCAGAAGAAAGCTGTTTTTAGAAGAAAATGGAAGTGTATCTGCATGTTTGTCCCCTTCTCTGCATAGCCCATGTAGTAGTCAGCCACTTGGAGTGCTTTGTTCCATAGAATTGTCTCCAGTCCGGTGCAAAAGCCCTCTGGATACATCTAGTTCAGTAAGTAACCTGTTTTGTAGGCTGGATGGGATGTACTGTATGAGAGTAAGTGTTAGATTTAATGATGGTGGTTCGTTTTTTTGTTTTTTCTTCCCAAACTCAGAAAAAAATATGTGAACAAAAAAAAGTCTTGAAAGAATATATTGCTGGCTTTTTATTTTATGAAATTGTTTTGTTGTGCTGCTATTTTTTTGTATAAAAGGATTTATGTTTTATGTTATGAAAAGGAAGTAGAAATTAAAACATACAAAAGACTTGATGGAAGCATGTTGAAACCTTTTTTCATAAAATGTATATACAAAACCCCATTTAAATCCATGAACTGCTGTCTAAAATAGCAGGTGATATGAACATGTGATTATTTCCCTTATAGCTCATAAACTCATTAATAGTGTAAAAAATGACTCGTGGATCTTTATAAGAAATGACTTTTGGATCTTTGAATTCAGTGTTAAGTACACTTTTTTCTTTTCCATTGGACCAGAGTTTTCAGATGAATAGACATTTATTAAAACACAGAATATAATGTCTGTTCTTTAAGCAAAATGAACATTATTCCAATGCTGGGTGGATATAGCACAGCCAAACTGGTTTAGGTGTTACAGTTTCATCTGTTTTGTGGCTGAAGTATGTGGAAAAAAAATACCCCGGGAATTGTGTGGCTTAAAAAAAAAAAGATCACTATGGTAACCTAGTAAAGAATTCCTACAACATAATTATGCTGCAAGATCATGAACCACTGTTTTCTAAAGGAGAAATACTTTCATGTTTTGTTGGCTGCTGAAATAAGTAATTCAGATAACATGAATTATATTAAGATATAAGTAGTGTCTTCCTTTCATCTACATTGATACAAGAAATCAATTTACATTAAATACTTGACTAGCTATACAGATAGCATTCATTCTCTATTTGGGTTTCTTATACTTCTTAAATACAATGGATATAATAGTCCTAGTTGGTATTGTATGACAGTTTGAGTCCATGCTCTTTTCTCCTGTGTGGAGGCATAAAGTTCAGGGGAAGAGCTGCAACTGGAATATTTAAGCTAAAGTAATGTCATCGTAGAGGATTAGTCTTCCTCAGCACTGCCATATGAAGCTTTTTAGTTAGAACTTTTTCTAAAATTAACATTATGAAAATATGCTGTGTGGTTTTGATTGATTTTTTTTTTTTTTTTCCCCCTAAAGGGTCAGTTTTCATCAAGTCCTATTCAGGGAGGAGCAAGAGCTTATAGTCTGGGAAGTATAACCAGCCCCACATTTTCAGAGGGATCTCCTGCACGTAGTGGTTCTCCTACTTTTTCACCAATTGCTTTTCACATAAGAAAAACACCTCTTTCAGGTATAATTCAATTGTATAGGTGTTACTCTTTCTGGAGTCATGTATTTTTAGTATAAAAAGAAATTATTTTAAAAACTGCTGAATTCTTAGGGGACCTATTTCTTTTTGGCAACAAGTACTTGGCAGACCAGCAGTCTCCTCCTGTAGGACACACTTAGTGTTTAGCAGTGACATATGTGAAACAAACTTACATGCTTGCAAAAAATCAACTAGGGTTAATATTTTAGAAGACTACATTGAGACCTTAATAGGAATAGAAAACAATTAAGAGTTAATCTAGTGTGAGAGGGATTTTAAAGCCACATGCATCAGTTAAGTCAGGTCACAGTTCTGATTTGGCACAACCTGAAGCCTGAAGCATTTTAGTGTCAATGGGCAAAGAATGTTTACCTTGAGTTTTCAAATCATGTGATCATGAAGATTAATTGAAATGAAACTGATGAGTGAAGAAATCACAAACATTTTGTGTCCTTATTGCTTGAGACAATGCCAGTATTTCATGCCGTGTCTATTACCTGGCACAAGGCTTAATGCCATGTTTATGCATGACTTTGCTGTGATGTGCCTTGTGGTATTTAACACTTATATATGGAGATGGCATAGATGTTTTCTCACTTGTTTGATCTTCTTAAGCCTTATTGCTGCCACAAATTTAAATGTCTGTAGGATATGTGTATTGATATTTGTTCAGCAAAAACCCACAGAACCAACCTTCATACGTTTTCCTTTTAATACTGTGTAATATTGACATTTGAAAATACAAGGTTTCCAATACAGCAAACCATGTCATAGAAAACAAATTTGGTGGTAAAAATGGGACAAAACCTTGCCTTTGCCATGACAGTTAAAATGTGCTGGTGGTTTGTTTGGTTTTCAGGGTGGGTTATTTGATTTGGTTGGGAGACAGCAGTCAGTGAAATACTATGCACTCGGCTATAAATTATTCAGTGGACTGTAGGGCTTCAAGAATGATGAGTTTTTTCTATCAGCTATCAGATGGGTCTAAACTTTGTTGGTTTTTTTTTTTTTTACAGACCAAAGAAAATTTACATTTCGTTCTCCAGATATTCCTTCTTGTTCAAATAGAATGACACCTCCAAGTACACGAAGTCCTTACATAGATGGTTGTTCTCCAATTAAAAATTGCTCTCCTATGAGGCTCGGACCTTGTAGAGGAACTGCCCAGTATCAGACTTCTGTCATTAGAATACCAATTACAGTCGAGAATCACAATGAGGATGAGGAAGACAAGGAAAATGCTTTTCCAACAGAAGCTCGGTTCCCAGAAATAGATAACGCAATCAACCTGTGTCAGGAAGACAGTGATACTTTTGCACACGGTACACATCTCGTAGTAGCAACTGTGTCTATTGCACCAGATCACTCAGAAGCTCGTCATGCAGGGTTGTCATCTTTTCAGGATACAGAAGGCTTAAAGGAAAATAATACTGTAGATATGGCTGATGCAGCTGAAGTGTCAGAGGAAAACACTTGGATAAAAGAAACAATTGCCAATAGCAATACACCAATGACCAGCTTTATGACAGGCATTACTTTCAGTATTGAAAGCTCTCGCATGTGCATGTCACCTCTTGCTGAAAGCAGTGCGATTCCTTGTGACAACAGTAGTATTCAGGTACAAATATTTTTTTTGCTTCTCTATAAAACTGGGCTCAACATTGTAACTTTGAATACACACACTATTCTGGAAGTCATTGGTATTTTCTTGTATTAGATGTGGCATGTAGGTGGTATTACGACTTTTATCCCTTTACATCCCCTCTTTCCTCTTGGTGGAGTTAGCACAGCAATTATAGATTATCTTTGTGTTGCTCTGGACAGCAATATATTTAACTCAATCCAAACTAACTCCCAACAGACTTGGTTACGATTTGCTTCTGTTATTAACTTAATGCAGTTGGTTTATTGGATTGAGTTCTGTTAATCAAATGAAAATCATATTAGGTATCCAAGGGATTTATTGGATTTTGAATTACAGTAAATTTTTAAAGCGCTGCTTCTTGATTTTAGGTGGACAGTGGTTACAATACACAAACTTGTGGAAACAGCATTATGGATACTTTGGGGACTGAAAACAGTTGCAGAGAAAATGATGTGAATACTGCCATGTTTCAGAATAAATCTCAGCTGCTTAGAACAAAGGTAAGAGCTAAATCGTGATACAGAAGTGATGGGCTTCCCATCTAAAGCATCCATTCCTCATTTTATTTGGTTTCAGGGAGCCTGATGGGAGAGACAGTCAGGTGATAATAAAGATGTGAATGTAGCATCATTTCAAGTACGTTGAAAATGGGGAATAAATCCAGGACAACGAAGATGGCAATAAAATTAGTGTGTTTTATGACAAAGGCAGGTTGTTTTAAAGGAAACAGGTACATTCATGAATGGTAGATGTGACTGCTCATAGCTTCTGATGTATTGTAGTCTGTCTCTTATTTTTGTTTGTTGTTCTTGCTGCTTTTTTAAATGCTAAGTTTTTAAATGTATGCCTGTAGAGGAGGCCATTTTTTTTGATAAGTTGTTGACTGCTGATTTTTATAAAATAAGTGTCATGTTTTCTAGACCATACCTGGCATGCTGACTGGGTGGGGGAACTTCCTGCTGGAGTAGTCATTTGATTACAAGCCCTTTGGTGACTTATCTGACACAAATTGCAGAAGACAATACATATCTAGCAAGACTTCTAGTCTTAATCCTGTGACTGATAGGAAGGAGTTCTACTTCCAGAGAATTAGAAACAAGGCTAGTTTCTTTGGAGGAGAGAGCAAGGATCATCTCCTCTCAAGTTAATAATTATGGTCTTACAGTCTTACAAACTTAGTGGTTTATGGTCTGTGACTTAGTTTTGTTTACAGTCCTTGAAGGACACACAGTACTGACCAGTAGTAGCAGATTATAAAATAAACTCCAGTCAGCCTGTCCAGCCCGACTTCACTTTGGCATTTGACATGCTAATAACCACTTCAAGGGGAAATGCAGACTGATGGTGTCTTACAGACCACTGACATCAAATTCTGAACTCTGCTCATTTAAGATTAGGATAAATGTGCCCTCACATGTTGAAGATGATGGATATTTTAACTTCTAAAAATACCCATCTACTCTGAGGTCTTTCCTCAGTCACCCTGCTGGACATGGATTAGATGTGTGAATGTACTGGCCAGAATCAATTCTCCAGTCACTAGAGGGCTCACTAATGTCATGCAGCTGTCTTTTCCCACTGTTAGTCTTTCAATTACTAGACCCTGACTAAAGCCAATTCTGCATTTTAGATTAGGATTTAAATATGAAGGCATTAAGTATTTCATTCAACTCTCACAACAGAGAACCCCCAGAAAATGAAAATACAAAAGCACAGACGTTTCCAGCTGAAATAATTTAGTCTGGCTCATTCTGAGCATGTGAGCTCTGAAAGGTGGTTCTTGCTGAGAGCATGTTTCAAAGATCTCTGCAGAAGAAAACATGTTATTTCATTTCTTTCTCATTTCAGAAGGGGAGAGGTGGTACTTAAGGTACTTTTTGTACTTGAAATTTACAGATAGTAAATTTGGATCTTTTTTCTTTTGGAGAATTTCCGTGAAAATGGTTTTAAAATTAACTTTTCCATATTCATCTAGGACTGTTCTGTTTTAAGTCATAAGGACAATCAGTTGCTGAGACCAAAATCTCCAGAGAACCAACCCTGTTTCCAAAAAGCAAAAACACATAGTACAGTATTTGGTCAAAACACAACTTGCAACATTTCTGCTTGGAAACATAAAAATGAAAATCAAGCTCAGGGATTTCACAGAAGTGGTATGTAGTTTTCTGTTGGAGAATTTAAGTTGTGTTGTCTAATAAATTGTTATACATATGACCTCAGTTACTTGGATTATACCTACTATTTTGCTTTGTTAATTCAAATGTAATAAATTGTCTGGTATATATTAAGGGAATTTTTAAATAATATGGGATTTTTCAGGGCTTCTGAACAAATTATTGGTATTAAGCGATTCTTTTTAAAATTAAGGCGTCTACACTCTGTACAGAGAAACAGCATTATTTTCAGAATTTTGTTCCTTCTGTGATTAAGGTAGATTCCTTGAGGAGCTATGTCTTGAAAATTAGAACATAACATTTGGGATAGATGGAGCAAACCTAGGATAACTTGCATAGGAACCAACGTAACTGCAAATAAAAGATGTGTCCTTCCTAAAAGCATGAGGGTCATTTTGGTTTGGGGCAGAGAAAAAGGAAAAGAGTATGACTTTTGATTTGGATTGCTTTTCCCCAATCATACTTACTGTGTAGCTTCATGAATACCAGCACTGGTACCAAGAGCGAGTCACTGGACACAAATGAACTGCTGGGGGTGTGATGAGAGCAAACCCTGAAGTTTAGTTCCTTTAGTAATACAAAATAAGCTTTATGTCAAAAGAATCCTGTTTAGCAGTTCTCTGAGCGGCTTTTAGCTTGGTTTGACACAAACTACTCGTGTCGGTTGCATTTATCATGCACTTGGGTAAAGTGTATTATTGGTTATCCAAAGTGATTTAAAATTTTGCTTTAGTAATTGTATTAATACTAAACTTGATGACCTGACTCCATCAGTGTCTCCTAAGAACACTTGTGTCCATACTGGTGCTCCAGTACCCTTTGGAGGGAACCTAAGAAGGTGCAGTAAGTTTAATTGGTCTAAGTACATCACTAAGAGAATGGTGCAGCCTTCCTTCTATTAAACTATTACTTCTCTCTCAAGTCCCAGTATTATTATGTTGGTCAAAGAAATTACCAATGTATTTACATAAGCCCTCAAAAATTAACTTTTGAATGACACCTATCTCAAAAAGTATTAATATAAACAAACCTATAATACTTTCAAGAAAATCTCTGATGAATTAAGAGTAGTGGGTTCAGGAGGGCCTAGAAGCCCAGAACTCCCTTTGTCTAATCAGATTTGGTTAAATTTGATTGTATGTGTTTAAAAACAAGAACCCTCTAGAATTTATAAATGTGAATGGGGGGAGGAAAAATCTATATGGTAATCGAGCCCTAGTGACTAAGGGGAAGTAGAGATAAGGAAAATCCTGAGATTTCTGAGCTGTTTCTGTACAGCTCTTAAGTAAACTTTGTTGGGTTAATGACAAAGTCCATTCTAATATGTATTCCATGTGAAGTTGTCCTTCTCCCTTTCATAGCATAGGATGTTTAGTCTCAGGATACTACATGGAGGTTCTGCTTTCTGTTCTATTCCACAACGCACAGAAAAGCTTGTGCAAAATAGATGGTGGCTGCTTAGTAGCTACTGGCACACTAGGCCATTGGTCAGACCTAAATTTGAAGGCAATAGAGAGCATTTTTTTAAAGTCTCAATGTGGACAGAATTGCATGGCATCAAAATCATTGTGCATGACAGATCTGAGACTGGTGTGTGTTGTTTGAATAGAACAGTTCTTGAAATACTTTTACCAATGAAGGCTTTCTCAAAAACATATACAAGGGAAACTTGTGCAGCACTTGGTTTTACTTCTCACATTGCAAAGTTAAATACAAAAATACAGCAACTGTGATGTGCATTGGATTTACTTCTGTACCAATTTAATCACTAGCTCTGTAACACAATATTGGATTGACAGTGACTGAATCTAGCATCCTTAATTATCTATTCCATGGTTTCCAAACAGAGCCCTACTAAAAGCTGGAAAAAACAGACTTGCTAACTTCTTGTTAAAAATAGGAATGAACTTGTATGTCTGAAATACGAATTTTATAGAATAGGGCCTTCAAAATGTTGTTAGCTTCAGCTTGTAAGTTTTGTCACTTAAAAGCAGGAAACGACTCTGAGATTTAAAAGTTATGTATGACCTATATATGGTGTCTATTTCTCAAAATTTTTTTCAGCAATAATCAATTGAAATAGTGAATTTCAGGTTTCTAGACTATACAAAGAACTTATTTTTGCAGTTGTAATGTTAATTTAATACATGCTAGTGTTAGGGTTTTTAAATTATGTTCAATGATCTTGAAGTATTCACAAAAAAAAAGAGCCATCGCTAAAATATTTAATTCCACTTTGTATTAGTATGATCTTGAAGGGAAAAGTAACAGCAGAAATGGGTGAATGTGAGAAGTAATAAAGGGTCTCTCCAACTAAATTGCCTGTATTTTCTGTCCTGTTTTATAGTCTTCAGTTAGATGGGAAATATTTATGAAAACATGCATTTTTATTATGTTTGTACAAAACAGACTTGTAGAAGAAACCTACTGTGCAAAGTACCAAGGACATCACTTGACCATTTTGTTTCTGTCATTGTTCTCAATGCATTGGTTGGCACACATTGCACAAAACGGTCATTGTTTACATTAAATTAATTTCAGTAGTTTTAACTAGAGTCCTTTAACATGTCTAATTGTAAATTGAGTAGTGGAACAGAATAAAGACATCTCTTTCATCCCTACGTTGTTTAATTACGTCTTTCAGCTTGGAGGTGCTAAAGAGAATGCACTGAAAAGACTTGACTTCTGTCAAGCTCTCAGATGGCCTTAAGGCTCTTAAAAAGAAACTATACAATCATTCCTTCACTTTGCAGAAACATTTATTTTAACCCAGAAGACACAGGTGTAGATATACTTGGTTTTAAAAATATTGTTCTGCATACACAGTCATAAAAAATTAGCTTTAAAAAACTTTTCACAGATTATTAAAATGTGTATTTAAAAATGAAACAAAACCTATTTCTAGCATTTTGCCCATAGGGAAAAATATGTAAATATAAATAATTCTGTGACTTCTTACTAACTTTTATATCCAACTATTTTTGCAGCTTCCTTTTCTTTTTCTCTGGTTCATTCTTGCTGCTTGCTTCTGTAGACAGACTTGCAGGCACATCATTTCCTAGTATCTACAGTAAGAAAATCAAAGTCAGAACATTTTTTACTCCATTTTTTACTGTCCTGATAAAACTTGACTTGTAGAGACTTTTCCCATACACTGCATCAGTATCAGAAACTTCTGATTTAGAAAATCATCTGTTACAAGACAATGTGGGAAGCAGAACTGGGAAGAGATTAAATTTACAGAACAAGGCTATTGACTGAACCCAGAGATGTCTCTCTGTGTGAGACAGTATTTAAGTTGCTGGAACCTTTGAATGGACACAAAGGGAAAGATCACTGCATGTGCATCTTATTCCTTATAATCCTTTCCTTACCAGAAAGGAGGAGTAATTGATGTTCCAAATGCATGTATTTGGAAACATAATTTCTCAAGGGAAAAAAATCATGTTTGACTGTATAAACAAGGAGCTGTTGTGTATTGTACGTTGTCTTTTTCCCCTGTGACTAGGCCTACTCAGTTACTGTAACTGTCTGTTTACCAAGGAAGTGGCATATAACTTACTGTAAGTGCACAACCTTGTACTGTCATGCAAAATACTTAGCAGGCCTAAGATGTGAGACCAAGTGAAAACTCCGGGGTCCCAGAAGATAGAATTGAAAAGTCTTGAGACCAGAGACAGGTAGTAGGACATTACAGTTCTTTTAACATTAGCAAGAGCAGCTTTTTATATTGTGGGATTTGTAGGACAGAACTACCATTGACAGCAATTACACAGAATTATTTTCTGAGCAACTCGTCACAGTGACACTGTAACTGACTGGAGCAAAAAAGATCCTACTGAGTTTTGGCAGATTTTCAAAGGCAGACTTGACTACAGAACTGTGAAATTCAAGATACTACCTCAGCAAATCATCACCTTTCCCATCAGTGAGAATATCCCAATGGGCCAGAACAGAAATTTAATTTAGAGGCCTCTACTCTTTTCAACAGCCAGTGAAAGCAGACCTGTATTTTACTGAGAGTGGATATGAAGCAATCGTTACAAGCTGCTGCTAAATTACATTTTATCTTCTGGGTTAAATTCCAATTATGGTGCATGATGATTTTTTAACATTACTGAAGGGCAATATGGTTCTACAACTCTTGTGCCTTACCTTCGGTTCTACCAAGACCATCCGCATTTTCTGATGTTGGATATTGGAATCATCCAACGTAATGTTCACTTTAACTTTATCAAATACATGTAATGTTGTGTCTTCCACAGTAAGTGATGGCACCTGAAAGTTCAGATTTTCTATAAATATTTGCAATATCTTTTTATACAAATAAATATTTTTGTAGGAAAATGTAAATGTTGCACATAAATAAAAATGGCCACAAATTACTGTTCTGAATATTCAGTGTCATAATGTCTGGTATATACTTTTTTTTGCAGTAGTTACACAGATAATTAGATATCAATAGTATCTATGACTGACAGTGGTTTCTGAACCCATTTATTTTGATTTACAAAGACTATAGTGGCACTATTACTATGGATTAATAAACTTGCATTTAGAAACACCTCTCTTACCATTCAAAATCCAAGTAGAATAGATTTTAGTCATTCTGCTCACTTACCAAATCAAAAAAATAAAGGTATTTAAGGACAAACCTTAAGAATATTAAGGACATACCTCATTGTTGTAATACAGTTTTGGCGTTGGTTTGTCTTTTTCTTCAAAGAAGACTGTTCCTTCTAACCCATACTTAGGAATCAGAACCACAATTGCATTTTTTCTGACGAATAATATATATGCCTCTTCATTTACTACTCCCTTGGTTTTGAAGAACAACTTCAAAAGTAAAATACACAAGTAAAAAAATAAGTATTAGAACATTCTCTTCTGAATTACAAATACATTGCCTGAGAAAAAACATTTAAATACAAATTTATACTTTGTGAGAATTACAAAGGATGTACTGAAGACAGATTTAAAAAGTCCCATAAACCATTTATAACATTAAGCATTCATTGTGTTTTACAAGCCCATCACTAGAAATAGCGTCAAGATGCCATTATTCTGAATCTTTCAGAACAGGCAATGTAATCTTTGAGCTTTTCCTCAAAGCAGCATCCCTCAGCCTTAATCATTTGTGCAGACTTGATTGGTCTTGCACTACCAAGTGTTCCATCCCTTGCTTTAAAATCAAGATGAATTGTCCATAGTTAATCCAAACATCTCAGAACTGCCTACCTGTGTATGGAATGCCACGGACGCCCTTTGTGCGTATTGTGCCATTTTATGGCGGTAGTTGAGGTTTTTACACATATCTGCCAGTTTATGTTTGTCTGTAAGTTCTGGGTAAGTGCTGTCTGCTCCTATGGCCACTGCCAAAAGCCGATGTACTATGATATCAGCATACCTGCCAAGAGGAAGTGAAATGATGAATGACACAGCAAAAAATACTTTTTGAAAACTAAAAAAAATTTCTGAATATATGTTTGTTTTTGTAGATCTTGCAGATCTACAAGTTTTCATACTAACAGCAGTCTGATGGCAATTGCCTGTATCAATACAACATCTCTCTCTTTGCTAACTAAAGATGCACTGCAGAGCCAGAATGAACTACACTGTTTTCTAAGATAAATTCTTTACTATATTGTACCAAAAAAGCTTGTATTGTTGAATGCTTGCAAAGAAGAAACAAAGTTTTATTTTTGGACTAAAGAATGATGTTTCGTCTTAAGCCAATCCCTCTTCCCTTTCTCATGAACTCAACAAATTCAGTGTGTAATAGTATTACAATGCCATTGATCTGCAAAGCACAATCTCATTTGAACTTCTGGGTACATAACTTTTATGAGCAGTTCAGCAAGGAACTTTTTAACACATCAGGTAGAAACTATAATTTGCTATTTGTCCTCAAATTCCACAAATTATCCACATAAATGTATAGGAATTTTAATCTGCATGTGAAGAGATTTCACTTGAAATATCTGTAAGGAGCAAAAGCTAGTAACTGTTACTTGCCTCAAAACTCAGACACTTCTTGGTTAGAAGAATAAACCCAGCCTGCTTTTCCAAGAAGTATCATTTCCTTCCAAGGCAACAGCTATAACATCAGGTTTCCAATTAGCAGTGTCTTCATATGTAAAATAGTCTCAAAATTTAAACACAGCTTCTGTCTAAAAAATTACTAGACAAACTCTGACCCAGTCTCTGGCTGAGGCTAACACGAGCTGACCCCAAAGTGCATTTCTGTGCCAGAGATCTGCATTAGGGATACATTCCTATTATTTTTGATTCTTTTTAAAAATTACTACTAAACCTTGGGAGTTGTGGACAGTAAACCTAGGAGCTGATGTGAAGGTGGATTATCATGTAAGCCACTGCTGTTTCAATTGAAATCTACTGCTGAACAGAAACAGATTTTTGTTTCAAACAGACAACACCACAATTTAAAACAGAATTTCTTCACAAATAAATCACTTTTTTTTGTTCTCTGAAACTTCCATAAAATGAAAAGTACCTTCTAATAGGTGAGGTAAAGTGGGTATAAATAGGTGAGGCTAAACCATAGTGATGAAAATCGTTATCCATTCCAGAGCAGAAATAAACAGCTTGCATCATGCAGCGAGTGGTCAAAATTCGCAACAGAGTATTTAGGTAGGGGAATGTAGGAGATTCAGCTTTGTCTAATGATTCAGCTAAAGCCTTTGCTGAATCTGTCTTAATTTCCAAATTCTGGAACGAGAGAAGAAAAAAAGGTCAGGTATTACTAGCAAATATTAAGAGTGTAAACAGAAATGTAACACCTATTATATCCATGGTAATCTTAGCAACTGGCACAGGTATCACACCTCTTGACGTAATGGAATGCCACTATTACAAAAATTAAAGTTACCTGCACACAGATTCCTCTCTTGTTATTACTAGTGCTCTATGCAAAAAATAAAATGTCAATAGCCTAGGAATTCAGAAAATACATCTATTCTGAACTAAGAAACACCTTATCCCAATATTAACAATTTTGGTTTTCTGAATAAATCAGAAGGAATATACACACCACACCCCCCCACCCTGCATTTATGCCACACAAAGATTCCTCATCCAAGCACAAGGTAAGTACTTGATTTTGTTGCATTTCCTCCACAAAATCATTATAAAAGTGATTTGTAAAACTAGTACTGTATGACATTTTTCTCGTTTGCCAGTGTTCTCTGATAAAAATTTCAGTAGTGCGAAAATGCAGAATGCATTTTAAATTTCCAGAAACACAAAGTAAGTTGCATCACATGATCATCTGAATGCTCTTTCCTTCATGTTTACCACTGACAACAAAGTATGATCCAGAGATCACATTATGCCTGTATTATGGTAAAATAATGGCATATTAAAAAATATAAATATAGCATATAAATGCCTAATTGTGATGGTTATATCAAGAGTAGTGAAAAAGCCACTTTGATTTATCTAAAAGAACATATATCTATGCACAGGAATTTACCTTTCCAAGGAAAACAGTATTTTAAAAATAATTTTCAGAACACAAATGAAATCATTGTAATTATTCCAGTTTCATACCAGTGGAAAATTAAATGGGGTAGATTTGGGCTTGCCTATTAATCTCAAGAGAATTTGACAGTTTCTCTCTTGCCCTTAAAAAACAAAGAAAAAACAGGTGGGGAAAGAGTTGAAGGGAAAGCAAGTATGAATGCACATCACAGTATCTACAAAGTTAGAAGTTTAGCTTGAATAAAAGATCCTGAAAATGTAATTTTTTTCTGTTCAGACTTCTGTTAATTAAATTAGACTTGTTTCAGGCTGAATAAACCTTTAGCTAATCAAAGGAGAGGATGGAAACTATAAACACATTTTCTTGCTTCCTAACTAAGAAAAACACCTTGCTTGATGTGACTGATCAATTAGTGATCCAAAAACTGGCTCAAAAATCACATGTGACTTGGAGAGAAGAAACATTCACAGCATACAAGTGTTACAATACAAGACTTCGAGAGTGATTTACTTTCTTTACCTATGAAGGGTTTAAAAAGCACAAGATTCTTCTTTTCAGCTAGTGGTAAAATTTGCTAGTACGTGGAGCAAGATATTTCAAACTATAACTGATACACTTTCAAAATGCTGCTTTTCAAACCCTTATTCTTGGGTAAGTGGCCAACCAGACAGAAAACATGGCTTTTCACAGTTAATTCACTTAATTAGAATGATAAAAACTTGCCTTGGACTTCGCAGCCTTCACAAGGATGTCGTAATTTGATGGGGGAGGAGCAGGATGTTTGCGGAGCAAGGCAAACTCTGGGAACTCATCATAAATTTTTTGTGCTACAGAAATATTGGCAAGCAACATGAACTCTTCAACCATGGAATTTGTTTCTCTATGAAGATAAAATATTTTATATTGTTACAAAAGCATTACAATATACCTTTACTTTTTGAGTGCCTAATGAAGAAACATTCCACCATCCTAACAATATTCTGTAATATTAAATATTGGGTTTGAACATTGATAGTTAGCCAAGCAATTTTAAGACTAAAACCAATGCTTACGAAGTTTCAAATACAGAGTCAGAACAAAAGGCCTGAAATACTCCAAAATACCAAAGAAAAATGCTCGTTAAAATGCCTGAAAAGACCAACAGATAACCCTCTTAATTTCTTCCTAAGAGTACCATTAAAAATATCACATATATGAATTTTGAACGCACCATGCTGCACACCATGTTGTGGCAGTATACAGAACCTAGTGCAGATTTTAGCACAGAAACTAAGTAGTAGTATGCAAAGCATTTATCTTCATAAATTGAATCAATAGTCCTGTTAGTAGATCTCCTCAGTAAAAACGTACCACTGCGTAAGTGCCTCAAGTGCTCGGTTGTTCCTAAGATTTCAGTAGTCCCTAATTCCCAAGTTCTACTTACTATCGTTGGTTACTACAAGTAGAAGAGAGCTACAGAGAAGCCAGTGGGATGTAGAGTTTGAAACCTAGTGCTCTGTTGAATCAGTAGTAAAGAGACAAGTTGATATATGAAGGACACAGTTCAAAACTTGCTAAATAGTGCAGTAAAATAAAGGAATTCTCTTTCCAAAGTGAAATAGAGGAATTCTATTCCAAAGATCAGCTTGCTCAGAGGAGCTGTGGATGTCACATCACCGGAAGTGTTCAAGGCCAGGCTGGATGGGGCTTTGAGCAACCTGGTCTAGTGGAAGGTGCCCTGTCCATGGCAGGAGAGTTGGAAGTAAATGATGTTTCAAGGTCTCTTCCAACCCAAATCATCCTCTCATTCTGTGACTATTCTGTGCTATTATAGGAACTTTGTACAATATTAACTAACTGTTGCTACTTAAACATGTCTTTAAATCAGTCCCTACCCTGAATTAGCTAGTAAATAAAATGCATACTTGAGCTCCTTCGTCTGCAGATCAATAGGATCGTGAGTTTCACTGTCCATGTGGAATCGAACTTCTGGTGAGGAAAGTGTCAAGGCTCTGAAAGTAAGTGGTATCAATGGATTACAGTAAAGCAAACGGAGCAGCTGAGCTGCAAGACTCCAAGAAACAAATGGATTTATCATGAAAATGTAACTTAAAATTAGCAGATATTGTGGAATTAATGTTCAAATTTGCAGAAATTGTCATGCTGATATACACCATAGTAGCTCCTAAAATTTTAAATGCTCGTCTGGTGGTGCTTTTATGACTCTTAAGAGATCCATATTGATTGGTCTTGTGAAGAAAAAGTTAACACACTAAGTTTATATTTTTGGGGACATGAAGATCCAGTGCAAATCAAAATGGACAAATACTTGTCTTTTGTAAGATTTACACTAGAAAAATTTACATCAGACCATCTATATTTTGATACAAAAAAAGTCAGCTAGAAGAAGTTGGGGGAAGGTAACAGGTACTCTGCACAGTTTACCCATTATCAATTCTTTTCTTCTTCAGAATTTTTGCTAATTTGTTTAGTCCACGTAGGCTGGTAGTAATGTCATCATTCATAGCTGCTGAATCAATTCTCATCTGTGCTTCAGCATATGTGAGAGAAGCCTTAAGGAGGTTAAAAAAAGAGAGACATCATGACATAACTGAATATGTAGTTCTGTCTTGCACAAAGGGCAGCTTGCTGTCACAGCTGGTTCACAGTAATATAAAGCTTTACATTCAACACCTGAATGCCTCCATTCTCAAAGGATAATGGATAAATGAGGACAGATCTACATAAGATATTAAGAAATACCAGTAACTTATGGTGGTTTTTATGCTGATCTCAGATGTATTTTAGACATTAAAGGTCTAATTTTCAGAAATGTATTTAAACATCTACAGAATCCTCTGAATTTAACCGAAAATTATAACTAGCAGGTATATATCAACCATGTCCTATATCTATCATATACAAAGAAACTACAAACAAAAACACTGCAGCCTTAAAATGTTTAAAACAACAGGGCATAGTATACCATTCTCTTAAGAATTCCAGCATAAAAGTCTAAGAAAATATAAATTAAAAACCAGAAAGAACACTTTTATTATCAAGTCTCTTGATCACTGTTTTTATAACATGGCTTCCAACTTTTTTCAGAAGTGTAGTAATATTTATTTGGCTAACCTTGGAATTAATAATACTCTTTGTAAATCTGGTTTTTAGAATTTCAGCCTTATGGTTCATCTCCCAGATACATGAAAATGCAAGCCTGTAAGAGGTAGAAGGAGAGGAAATCTGTTAAAATCCATACATAAGATCTGTAGGTTTTTTGTCAGGATCAAAGTATAGATCATATGCACATACCTGTCCACATTAGATCTCAGGGAGCATAAGTTGGAACTAAGTAGTTCTGGAACCATATCAATCCTCTGCAAAGTAAAGAATAAAAATCGTGGCTGGTTATAAGTATGTATTTTAACTTTCTCATTTTTAATATAATAAAAGCTTAGTGGTAATAACAAGTATTTTTTTGCTAAGAAAGCTCAGATTTCTGAAAGAAAAGTATGCTACATTAAGGAAATTCATTCCAAAATCCATTTAAACTATCATTTTTTCAGTAAAAGTTATTTCTGAAAAGAATTTGTGGTTTGTAAGAAGTAAAATAAATAGGACCAAGTCTACAGCGCTAACAAATACAAATCATAGGAAACATCAGAGATTTACCTACCAAAAAAAAAAAAAAAGAAAAGGCAACACCAGGCCACTTCTGCAATTTCAGATTGGTATTAAAACAGTATTCCATTTTCAGAGCCACATGCTTCAAATAGGAATTGAAAGGGATATTCTCCATATAATGGATTTTTAAAAAAGAGAGAAAAAATTGTCTTAAGACAAATTAAGTGCAGCCTGAAGGAGTCTGCTGCCTTTTTTTTTTCCTTATTTCAGACATAATGTCTCTACTCTCAAGAATTAAAAGAGGAAAGCAGTGAAAATCCAACCACTTCATTGTAGAAAAAGCTATAGAAAACAATTACTTTTTCACATAGATATACTGTTGTTCCTCTTTTTACTGACTCCTCATCCAAAGCATTTCCGGGGCGAATGAAATGACTGACATCTGCAATATGTACACCGACCTAAAAACAACCACAGAAGTTCTCAACATGAGAAAAACTTTCTCGACTTTTTATTTACAACCCAACTTATCCACTCCCAGTTCCCTTCAGCAGCTCCTGTATTTAGTAATAGGAACAGTTAAAACCTACCATACTGTAGGTTTACAATACAATAGTTAAAACATACCATAAAAAAATGAATAGTTGCAGCAATTATTCACAATAAGGGCATGAGTACATTTAAGAGGAAGTTATATTCATTACCAATGCAACTCTTCTTTGCCTGGGGGCTGAAATAACCTCTTTCATTTTTTTCAAGGCTCACTGCAAATTTCTTTTTGCTTTTCTGTTTGCTAGATCTTCCATTTCCACACGTCCTGCTGTTACAGTTCAAAAAGGAAGACAATCTGACTAAATCAAATATAAGGGGATAGAGAGCTGGTGTTAAATGCCGGTAGCTTTTTAATGCCTTTTTAAAAAATAAAATAATCCATCCATAGGCATTATAGCAGTAGCTTAAGTTTTTTCTGATTCTACTTGTAAATATCTTTGCTTATAATACTTACCTAAAGCAGTAAATACATTTTATGTTAATTTCCCTTGCCAAGTGAGGATAAAGCAGGATGAATTTTAGAAGACATTTAATTCCCACTTTCAACATTGATGCAATGAGAATCAACTGCCTTTATTACCATTCTGCAGTTGTGCAAACACCATTAATTTATTTTTAACAGATCTGGAGCTTTGCTTATGTCATACATTATTACCACTACTGCACTGTTATTTTACTGTATGTACAATAAAGGAAATAAATAAATGACTGGCTTGATACCATACCTCTAAATTTCCATTTTCTATTTCTCTGCAATGTAATGCATCATCAATATCCGTGCAGCCAGGAGGATCAACGCTACAAACATTCAAATGCCTCAAGTCTTCCCTGTTTTTCATATCCTGAAACAAAAAAATTGTTTTCAAGAACAACTTCCATATTGATGTAAAAATGATCATTTGAGAAATGCACATGAGGCAAGCTTATCCCAAGCAACCAAGTATTTTCACACTGCTTTTGTTTTGATTTGTTTTAGGACAAGATCAAAACAGAAATGCAGAAGCTACAATGATTGAAAAATAGCCAGAAGATGACCAAGTAAATTTTATGGCAATCAGGAAATGAAACAGAACACAACCATAATCTCGTTATCACCTTAGAATGAGCAAGAACAGGAATCAAGACTTTTATTTTTTTAAGTGAAATTTTGACTGATGTACAGCTGGATGACTTGTTTGGGATATGACTGCTCTCAGATCTAGCTCTGTAAGGCTTCAATGTGTAGACTGTTGAAAGGAACTGCACATTACACATGTACATCTACCTTTGTACAACGGCTACAAAAAGATCTCGGGTATCTTAGACTAGGCAACTGACTTTTAGAGAGCTAATTTACATGAAGATCCCTCCTGTTTCCACATTCAAAAAAAAACTGGAATAGGTAATAAATGATAATGAAAGTAGCCCATCTCCAAGAAATTAAAATATACAACCATATCACTGATGCCTAAATCAAAAAATATGCCCTGATTACATTTTCCCATAAATTCTAAGGCAACCATGTCCCATATTTAACCCACTGCCAGGAACCTGAAATTCACAGAAATATGTGACTGCAGAATTGCTTTTTCCTCTACTATATTATAGTAGAAATATATTTAAGTCTTCACACCTCAGATTATTTTGTCCATGAAACAGGCTGCCACATTTGGTTAAGAAGCTACTTTGCAAGATGTAGAACTCTTAAGAATGATTGTGTAATTATTTGAATTGCAGTCTCTCTCCTTTACAAAAAGCACTTTTATCTTTTTCTTCTTTAACGAAACCTGTAATATGTTTTTCATCTTAAAATGTTTATCCTCAACAAATCCAGTTTTAGCCAAAACCCAAAAAACCTGCAGAGGTCTTGTTTCCAAAGGAAATCCAGCCAAAAGTTCCCTCTAAGACAAAACTGTCCTGGACAACATTTCTCCTCTATTTCTGGTGCACTGGGATATCCAAGAATGTCACGTTGAAGGACAAGGCACTGTAATTATCACAATCATTTACAAATTATTACCTCTTCTGTAATGCTCCATGGCATTTTTGGTAGGAAACTAAGAACAGCCTGGGAAAAAGCCTGATGAGGGACATCATGTTCAAGCAGAAGAACTTCTGTCTCTGTCTCTTTATCTCCAGCACTTCCCAAATTCTTTACAAAATGACCCTGAGAAACAATATACACACACATATCAACTAATACCACTGGCCCAAAATTAAGTACTTGACAACAGTATTCCTTAGATTACTCACATATTAAACTACACAGTAGGAGTAATCTTTTTTGTTTGGTTAACTTCCTCATCTTTAAGAGAAAAATTGTATTTTACACATTTATTTGATTCAGTGACTCTGAACTGTTCACATCCCCCTCTTTTCCTTGTATGGCAATAAATCCTGAACAGCCAAGACTAAAAATTGTCAACATGCAATTTTGTCATTTCTCTAAACTTGAGTGAGACACTTGTGCGCTCGTTCATTATCAGCCATGCGTTCCTACACAAGCCACTGGAAATTGGAACTAGTGTCCTCAGTGTCTCATATAGCCTCTTGTTTATCTACACTGAACTTTTAAGAACTTAATTACCTCTCATTCAGCCCTACTGGCAATTTGATGGAATTTGGCCAACGTGTTAAATATCTGCCAGAAAGACCAGTCAGTACGTGTGAATGAGCAAAATCAGAGGGAAAGATTCCTGTTTCTAGGAACCCAGACTAAAGCCGTCACAGAATCACAGAACATGGTGAGTTCACAGGGATCCAGAAGGATCGAGTTCAACAATTATTCCTGCACAGGATGACCCCAAGAGTCACACCACATGCAAGGCAATCCCTGGTTACTCTATAAACAGCATCTTAAGTAGCACATACATACATGTTCAATGGACAAGTGAGCTTTTTAAGTATGAAAAACCATAGCTGGTTTTATTTTGGAAGAGCAAACTACATCATTTAAGGACTTCCTTAATTTGCACGATCGAATGGCACTCAAAGAACTTACAATTCAGGTCAACACTGTTTGCAGTTACTGTGTTGCAGATGATAAACGTTACATAATAAACACATGAAAATCATATTCCTAAAGGTTCAGAAGAAAATGCTTACTTACGTTAGGATACCTGGAATTCCTGGGCCAACCATCAATAGCAACAATTATTCTTTGTCCTTCCAGTGTATCTGCTTGTCTGGTTTCTATTCGAATCCGAGGAATTCTGCGATCAGCTGGTGTGAACAAATGGCGCCTTGCCTATTAACAGCCAGAAAAAAACAACAATTAATTTCCAGTAACAGAAAAAAAAACAAAGCAAAAGCCCTGCACTTACAGTAACTGGATTATTTCCTTACCTCTTTGATCTGTGATTTGGAAAGCATGCCGCAATAGGGCCGCCAGTTCCGTTTTATAATGCCCACTACTTTTCCTGTAGGTCTCAGCATGCCCTTGTTAACAGAAGTCTTCAGCTGGTAGAACACAAGGGTTAAAAATACAGAACTGTTTGAACTCATGAACATGTACCTCAAAGGCTTGTAGTAACATTTTATGTCTCATTGTAATGCCATAAATTCTATTATAACAACATCAATAGAATACTTTTAGTATGTTCAGGATGTGACATGACTTCTTTGTTGTGGAGTAAGCAGAGACAGTGGGACAAGACAGCATTTCTTACCAGTCCTTTTGTGTTGTTCTTCGTTTTTCTGAACTTATGTTCACGAAAAAACCCGCAGACAAATAACGACCTCCATGTTATTTGACAACCTACTTTAATTTTTGGGACTCCTTTTATGCTGCTAGTACATTATCCAGTAATTTTCAACACAATCGCTAAAAAATACTCCCATGAAATGGGAGTGGAAAGATCATTTTTAATGGAACGGTCTTCTTGGTCAGGGCATACATGTGTGGACTGCATGCACATTTATTGTAATTACTGCAGGATGCTGAAGAATGTTTTACAACTGGCTCCAAATGTACACCTTGCCTACAAAAGGTGACTGTCAGTGTGACACAAGTCCTGCTCCTCTTCTAGCAAATCCTAGCACGTTATTGTACAGACTTACATTATTTACTGACTACCCCTCAGTAACTTTTGGATTTATTACTTAATAAGGGAACATGGGAATTTTTAATCGAGATTAATTAAAAAGTATCCATTTTATATATGATCATGTATTTAACACAACTGCACAGTTGTAGAGTACGTCAGTTTTATAACTTCCGTATTCACATTCTGTAAAAAGTATGTATACATCTAAAGCCCAAGACCATCAGAGTACTGCAGATTTAATTTCTTTCTTAATGCAACAATTAAATAAAATTATGTATTTCATACAATGTTTTCTTTCTCCTCTTCTTTTTCAATGTCATCTTCATTCTGGCCATCATCTTGCAAGACCACTGAGGACGGTGCTACCCACTCATCTTTTGCCAACAACTCCACAGCTACAATGTCTTCATGAACTGCTCGGTTTAAATGTTTCAGTCCCTGTACAATTATCTGGATTTTTCAGGAAACAAAATGAAAATGCAGGTATTTATAACAATGAACGCAGAAGACCCAAATCAAAGCAGTATGACAGAAGAGTAAATGTGTATGAAAGGCTCTGCACTCCAAAAAAAACATTTTAAAGCATGTCTGTGATCCATTTTTAACCTCTGCCCAGGTATCTCAGAGTACTGATGATCTTATTTCAGGATTCCAATTCCTATTATTAAAAAACATGTTTTCCCCCAACTATTTTAATTTTTGTTAAATCAGACAATCCTCTTTCTGCAGGCTTGCAGATTCCACACACTATTGGCAAAAAGGAATAAATGAGAGACACAGAAGTACCTCCAGCTGCCACCGCAAATAGGGAGGGAGGAGACAACTGTCACTGCTTGGAAACTGTCTGTACAACTATGTCAACTGAGAATCCAGCAGGGAGGCAGATGTGTTGACTGCTGGGCAGGAAAAAGCCATCTACTCCTCACCAGGAATGAAAATAGGAGGGGAAGTAAAGCAAGAGAACCACACAAGGGCTCATGACCCTTTTTTTTCCTGAAAATCCTTCTGCACACTTGTTCCTCTGTCTTTCACTATGTATTTCAAACCGATTTTAAAATCGGTTAATTGAAAAACTATTGACAACCAAGATTCAGCTTTATTTTACCAATTCATTTTTCAAACTGTAATTTTAAACACACTTTCTTCACAAAGAGCACAGTGAGCATTTGTCTATATCCATACAAATAACAAGTGAAAATGTCATCAGGAATAGTAAACCCCCCACCCAAAAAATCCCAGAAAAATTACTAAAAATGCTCCATTTTAAGAGATGTCACCATGAAAGAATTTGAAGTCATCACTGAGGTTAAAGTGCACAGCATGAAGATAAAAGGAAAACCTCACCTCTTTGTTTTCTTCAGCATCTCCATGAACCCAAACAGTAGCTTCAAGATAATTCTCTCTGCTTGCCCTGTAAGTTCCTTGGAGATAAATACCAGATTTTATTCCTTGCTGCAATTTGCTAAGAGGAATATGTTCTGGGAATATTATTTTTCCACTTTCTATTTCTTTCTTTAGGAAAAAGAAAAAAGGAGAAGAAATTTTCAGTATTTTATATTCATGGTTCTTTCAAAACCAGGCTCAGAAACGTGACACTCAAGCTAACAAACTCTAAAATAGTAACTATGTGCAGGTATGAATATGCACAATAATGACAAACTACTGTTCAGCAGTATTTTTTCTAATGAAGCATCAAAGCATAAAAACCATAAAACCACAGCAATTCCAGGAACTTTTCCTGTTTGCCTGCAGTTGCTTAAAAAGATATTGCAAAAGTGACATACACTCATATGTTGATTTGGATATACTGACTAAACATATACTTAAAATATCAGCACAGTGCTATACAGTAAAGAGTTTGGCACACAGTGTGTATACTGTGAGCTATAGGAAACATTATGAAAATACTGTGACTAAATTTTGGAGCAGTCAGACAATTATATACACCTAAATAATTTACAGTTAATTAACCTTCCCATTTTTTGTAGAGTTTATGTTCAGCTACATCAGTCGTATGTGAAAACATAAGTATTGATTCTGATAAACAAAAAGCACAAGGAGACAGAAGAGGATGCAGCTCATCTCTGAACTGCAGATTGCATTTATGTCAACTGATAGACACATAAAAATGCTCTTGACCAGTAAGTTAACATAAACTTTCAAGAAGACACAAAACAAAGATCTACATAGTCAGCAATGTATTTTGTTTTGTTTCCATTACTTCCCATATTTATACACTTTATTTAACCGTTACTCTTTCTATCTTCACAATAGTTACCTAAAGCAACTGGTTTTTTAAACACAAGATAACTATTAACAGGCATATAAGCCCAGAATCCTCACATTCTGAACTGATGCTAGTAGCCCAGAATCCTCACATTCTAAACTGATGCTAGTAGCCTGACAAACAGTATCTAATACTCTATTGAAAACCATTCCTGATTTATTTATTTTATAAAAGGAAAATAAAAACATACCCCTTCATCAGATACACAAGCAAGACGATCTACAAGCTCAGGATTAGCTGTCAAGCTTTTTATATACTCCTCACCTACAAAAGCACACACACAGATATTTATGCAAGAGATGCACAGGCTTTAGGTATGAAGAGACAGCTCAGTTTATCTGAGCAATAAAATTAAACATACACACTATTTCACTTACACGTATAAGCAGTTATCCCTTCCTGCAGAGCTTTCTCTTTATTAGATCTGTCGTTTGTTAAAAAGATAACTTGAATCTTCTCCTCATCCTCTGTCTTCTTCAGGTGCTCGTTGTACCACCTCACTGCGGCCCGAATGGCTCTGTCGTTGCGGTCGTTGGCACTTTCTCCTCGCTCCTGCTCCACGTACGTTTCTCTAAACAAGGTTTAGAAACAAAGGCAGGGTGTGACAGAACAAAACAAATCCTGACCTCTATCTAAACTTACAGAAATTTTCCAGACAAACAAGATCAAGGCTGAGAGGGCAAAAGAATCGTTACCGTACCCATTTTTTCAGGTGGGTAACACTCCTTAGGCCACTGAAAGGCCAGGAGACAGATGGGTAAGGGAAAATAGCAAGGAAGTTAATTTTTAATGCAAGTATTGAAGAGGATTGCATTCAAGATGTTACAACTGTGGAATCAAGATTCCTAAAAATATGATACTGCAGTACTGGAAACCAGCTGTGAGCACAAATATAGGCAAATTAAATCCATCTTCATTTCTTAGAGCTTTCTGCCACTAACTTACTAATAAATTCTTCAATTTTGCTACAGACTGAGCTGACAATATTAATAAAGCATTGGAATATGTTTAAAAGGGAAACCAAAATGGAAAATCAGTATTCTATTGCTCATGCTAACAGTGTTGTCTACAGTTTATTCAATATTCTAAACCCTTTTCCATAACATCTGTATACTTATGCTAATTATAAGCAGAAAAGCTCCTGGAACATGCAATTATTTCCCAACAAGATTCCTCAGAAAAACATAGCTCTATGCACACCAGGCGAATTTTTTTTCCTAGTTCGCATGTTCCAGTTTTGTTTCTCAGTTTCTTTTACCAGACATCAGCACGAGTTCATTCTACCCCATTCCACACCTTACCTATGATGCTCATTGGTGAAAGAATAGAAGTGTTTCTCAGGGGCTTGGATCAGGTCCCTGATTCGCTTGTACACCGGTGCACTCCGATTCCTGACTTCTTGCAAGACTGTCTGCAGCACAATGACATTCTTAATAACAGGATCTTCAAGGATATCAATCTGAGGAACAAAGTGGAAATTAATCAAAATTGTTGCTTAATTCCGTTCAGTAACAGGACTTGAAATATTTGGTAAATGCACAAAAGGCATGAAGAATGAGTGGCACTTCTTCTGCCTTTCCCTCTCACCACTGGGAAACTGAACAGTGTATTAAGCTGCTTCCTCCTGCTTGAAGGAAAAAAATCAAGTATGTGGCCTGAATTTCCCTGGAGTAAAGAGAAAGACTTACTCTGACTTGAAATAAATTCCTCCCCAACGTATGCAGGGCTCCAAACAAATAGAAGGCCAAGTATGCACTAGAAATTTTACTTACATAAAATGGGTTCCTTTAAATTATAATCTTAATAAACAAAATAGAGCTATGCACCATCTGACAGTAACTAGACATAATGTACAGGCTGCATGGCAGATGCTGTAGGGGGACTGAGTGGACCTAACTCAAGAGATGGCAAGGAGACAGGCTGATTTGAGGATTTCCCTTTTTGGTCAAGAGACCTTTGGTAGCTGGGAGACTTAAGCTTGGATTTCTTCCCCTCTCCAGCCTTGCAGAGCAGTTAACTCCCTGAAAAGGTAACTGTTTCACAGACAACTTCAGATCTCCTGTAAGGGGGAGCCAACCAAACTGTTGAGAAGGCTTGGAGAGGAAAAGGTTTTGCATTCTTTAATTCCTGGTGTACACACATTGTTAAGTTGGAGTTCTCACCTTCAAAAAATAAAGCTTTCCTAAGTCCTTCCACTGCCTGGTATTTTGGGGATACCTGCACTACCTTCCTGCACATATGCCTTTGGGAGAAATGCAAGCCATAAAACAGCATCTGTTACACAGCTAACGTGGACATGCCTGGATGTGCATGTGTAGGCTTAAGTTCTCCAAAAACAATCTCCGTGTTGTACTGCAAATTTAATTTCCACACAGTCAAACCAACTGGAATTCTGTTAGTTAGCTGCACCTCTCTTGAAAGACCTTTTTCTTTTTTAAGGAAATCCGTTAAAAAAATTGTCAGCACTTTTCCTTCTCAACTCCTGACAGCCAAGGTGTGCAGAGGGAGAAATATACACCACAGATCCATACAAGCTGTCAGGATAAAAAGATGGGAGCCCCACTTGCTCAGCTTTGCTCAGGAACTGGGCAAACCCACCTCCAATATGAGACGTCAATAAGGTTTTAGAAGGCAATAGCTGAAAGAATCGTAAGCAATGCCAGACCAAGCTTCTCTGAACCCGGTATTTAGATGACCTGAAAGATTTAGAGCCATGTTCACAGGGGAAAGAATCCAGTATAATTATTCTATGTACAAGCTGACATACCAGGCCAAGTCTTACTGTTGCAACCCTGTTTGAGTTGCCAGGCAAAACCTTTCCCTTCTGTTACCAAGACTTCCTACCCCCCACTCCTCCAGTCTGTGGCAGCACACCCTGGCACATTCTCAGAGCACTCTACAGTACACACACACAAACTCTACCAACAGTCAACAAGAAGTCCATGTGCAACAGACTGAAAACATCCTTTGATGTGCTGTTTGGGAAAGAAAATCCTTACTTCGTTTGGGATGTGTGACTGCTAAAGCACACAAGCCCCTCTTCAGAATACAGCACATCGAGTTTCACTCCCATGTCTGCTCAGGGCTATTCTACCTTCTACACAGGAACTCAAAAGCAATCAAAGAAAAAAAAAATCGGTTACCGATTTCAATGCCTCTGAGCCTCAAAGTCTACGCTCTGCTCAGACCCAAACCTTCGCACAAACAGCGATGCTGGGCAGAGCACAGCTCCTCCCACACTTCCAGTTGCACATGGGATGATGTTTTTCAGCTTCTATTCATTACATTAAGTGAGCTCCACGAGTACAAAGAACCTAAACCTACATTCTGAAAAACAGAGGAGGCATCGAGGAAAATTCTGGTCGACAGAACAATTTAGTGACCACCCAACGATCCAAATCGCTGTTTCAGAGAATTTCGATACCCCTACCAGGCCACGGCGAGCAAAATCAATAAACGCTGCTGTTTATTTATTCCTACGCTTCAGAAAACCAGGCAGGAAACGACCCAAAAAATCCAAACCCTCCAAAACCCCGTAAAAAAAGGGGCGCAGTCCCAGCCCGGCGCGGGTGGTGCTGCAGCGCCTCGTCCCTCGGGAGCCGGCAGGGAAGGAAGAGGGCACAGTCTCAAGCTCCAGCAGAGGAGGTTTAGACTTGATAGTAGGAAGAAATTCTTCACACAAAGGGTGCTCTGCCATTGGAATGGGCTGCCCAGGGAGGTGGTGGAGTCACCGACCCTGGATCTGTTCAAGAGTAGGCTGGATGAGGCACTTGTTGCCATGGTTTAGATGATGGGCTGTTAGATTATAGGTTGCACTTGATGATCTCTAAGGTCTCTTCCAACCCTGCTGATACCGTGATACTGTGATAGCTCTGCCCACCAGGGGCCCGGCAGCCGCGGGAACAGCGGGAGCAGCCAAACGCGCCTCCCCAGAGGCGATTCACCCCCCTCCCTCCCCCCTCGCGGATCCGAGCCGCGCCGGAGGGCCGCGGGCGCGGGGCTCCGCCAGCTCCAGAGGGAGCACGGGGCGGGCAGCGGCGGCGGGGCCCGTGTGTCCGGCGAGGCGAGGCGCTCACCTGGTGCAGGAGGAGGTTGGTGTCGGGCAGGACGAAGTGCGGCCCGGGGCACAGGCTGCTGCTGGCGCCGCTCGGACGCGCCTCCAGCGCGGGCGCGGGCGGGGCGGGGGGGGTGCAGAGGCGGCACGCGGGGGCGCCGCACGGGATGTCCTCGCGCAGGTAGTGCTCGCGCACCACCTTCACCACCGCGCCCGCCCGCGTGCGCCTCACGAACGTNCGGAGGGAGCCCGGGACCGGCCCCGGGATCCATCCCGGGATCCATCCCGGGGCACCCGCCCCGGGACCCGCCGGGCTGGGCGGCTGCCCCCCGCCCGCTGCCTTCTGCAGCTCCGGGCATCCTGCGGGCGGAGCAGCGCCCCCGGCCGAGCGCTGCCGTGCGGGAGGTGCCGGGAGCCCCCCCGCCACGGCCCGGGCTCCCGCGGGAGGGAGGGCGGGCTGTGAGCGGCGCCGGTGGTGGGTGACACCCGCGGGCTGTGCCGGGCAGAGCAGCCCGGTGAGAGGGGCCCTCGGAGCTCCTGGGAAGGAGGCTGTAGCCAGGTGAGGGTCGGGCCCCGTCTCCCAGAAAACCGGCGGCAGGACCAGAGGCCGTCGTCTTGAGCTGCGCCAGGGGAGGTTTAAGTTGAACACTAGGAAGAATTTCTCCACAGAAAGGGTGTTCAGACGTTGGAATGGGCTTCTCGGGGAGGTGGTGGAGACTCCGACCCTGGAGGTATTTAAGGAAAGGCTGGACGTGGCACTCTGTGCCGTGGTCCTGTTTGGTCATGGGTTGAACTGGATGATCTCCATGGTCTTTTCCAACTTAATTGATTCTGTGATCAAAGTATTCCTTTATCACTTTCTCCAGAAAGTCCTGTTAAATAATTGGATGCCCTCTAGTGCTGTATATGCACACCTCATGTGTCTCTGGACTTTTTGGTGCACACACTTCTGGCAGCGTGCGCATCTTTATTTAGCTCTAGCAGCGCACTAGTAAGCGGGTTTCACTCCCGTGTTTAGCTTGTTGTAGTCAAACACCTTGTTAATAGTTGTCTAGAAAGAGAGTCCTCGGGTATCTGCCCTCTTCAGAGCTTCTCAAAATGTTTTTCCTGGGTGAGAAATAAATTCATGTGATAGTGAGAAGCTTCATTTGCTTAGTGGTCTGGTTTAACTGGTTCATTTCTCACAGTGAATTACTGCCTTTCATTTGTTTTGATTCTTGCAGCTAATTCTTCATCTCATAGTATAGCTTAAAAAAAGCTTTGCAAATAGTGGAAGAAATGTCGTTTGAAAGCTCTCAGGAAATCAAGAAAGTAAATGTCTCTAGCTCTTTGGAATCTGAAGATCTAAGCTTAGAAACCACAATGCCAACTGATGATGTTTCTTCCTCTGAAGAGAAAGAAGGTACTGTAAAAATCACTAAGCAGATGATTGAACGAAAGGAGCTGCTCCACAATCTTCAGCTGCTTAAAATCGAATTATCTCAAAAAAACTTGCTGATTGACAACTTGAAAGTTGAATATTTGACCAAGGTAAGGAGTGTTTCTCCTTTCATTATATAATCTTTTGTTGGTTTCGGTGCTTTTAGAGTATGGCAGAAACTTATGTTCTGAAATTAATTTCTTTAAATTGTATGATGGAAGCCTACTTAGTTGGTTTGGGGGTTTTCTTATTGTGATTTGTGTTCTTTAATGGGAAGAAAAGGAAACAAAGGTGTGGAAAAAGCTGACTTGTCCAAGTCACTGTACTTACAAATAAATGGGCTGAGATCTAATTAGTTCTACCTTTTATAAAAGCAAAGGAAAAACACCTGTTTTCTTTCAGAAATGAAGAATAATTTTGTGGCTGATGTAAGCAGCTCAGTAGGGCTTTGAGCCTGAACTTGTGGGGTACTAGAAAGAGTGATCTGAATACTGTTCAGTGATCTGTTAATGAAGATGTGGCTGGAATGTACCAACACACTAAGAGTAGATTTTCTTGTGTACAGCTTCCTCTAAAGTGCATGAAATGAAGGAAGGTGTAAAAGCTTTGCCAAGCTTCTGTGTGGTTCATTTTTACAGCCCACTCTTTATTAACTGTGGCTTTGATTGGCTTGCTGCTCTGAGTTTAAATGAATTTGAAATTTGTTGAACAAGGAGCTGTTTAGTTGAGAAAGACCCGTTTAAGAACAGACTATTTTTTTATTTTTTAGTTCATTGGGACAAAATCCGTGTCATATTCTATGAAGCCTCAGCATATTTAGAGGTTTTGTTAGACAGTTGTTGTACTTCCCAGAGCACTGGACTCTTTTTTCCTCTGAAGTTGTTCTTTTTGTGATGTATTTTTTAAAGATTATTAAGGTAACTTTCCTTCATTTTATACCTACATTCTTTATATTTAGATTGAGGAGCTAGAAGAGAAGCTTAATGATGCAATCCATGAAAAGCAGCTGTTGTCCCTACAACTGGATAGTCAGTTGGCATTGCAGCAGGAAGATGCAAGGTATGATGGAAGTAAAATTAAGAACTTCACCTGTAACTGTCCTTGAATTAATTTGAATTTGTATAAATAAGCTGTCAATGGAAACAGATAATTTTTAATTGTGAGAGTAGGATTTCTCTTGGAGATTATAGTAGTATTTTCATTCTAAAAACAAAATTTATGTAGTTCTACATATTTGCTGTCATTTACGTATGTTTTGCCTATAAATAAATTTTAATTTGACTTTCTGGCTGCAGTTTGTGGTTTTGGTTTTATTGTTGCCTGGAATCAAAGTCTAATAGGAAGAGGGAGGAAAAATGTTCTTGAAACCAATAAAGAGGAAAAGGAGTAGGCAGTGGGGTAGAATTTCCATCGGTTTAAACTGAATTTTTAATAACTGCAGGATAGATGACTTTGGAAAGGGAATAATGTTTAGCATTTCCAGTTAAGATTGTGTATTTGTCCAAAATTCTTTCAGTTGATGATGTAGAAACTCAATTTCCATCTTGCTTTTCTGAAATAATTTTTAGTTAACCTGCAGCTGAAAAATAGAGTGGGTAGGAGGCTTCTCCAAACTACTTTGTCAACTAAATGTTTCAGGACCTATGAAGGAAGAGCATTGTTTTCATAGTCTCGTGTTGCAGTAGGGGATGCACCAGCTTGCAGGATGTGACTAATTCAAAGTTACACTCCTTAGTAAGGCTACAATAGATTTAGGGATGTGAAGCCAGACCTGAAATCAGTTACAACAGAGTCTTACAGCTGAGAGCAGCTGATTGTCAGAAAAATATCTGTCACTGTATCCTCAGTCGCACAAGAACGGGATATTTTTGTGTTGGCCACACTTGAGTTATCTCAGGAGTGCTCAGTAAAAATGTACTGATGTCCAAGCTGTTATTAATAGGCATAACAGAGTGGGACTACTTCCCTTTCCCCACTCCTTTCATTTGTTTTCTTGTTGGTCTTTTACTTCACTGTTGATCCTCTTTAGCAGAATTGTGCACACCGTGGAAAATGCCCTCATGGGGCTGCTTTGCTCAGACTTCCTCTTGTCTCTTTTAAACCAGTGGGGCAGATGTTGCTTTGTAGTAGTAACTATTACTTTTGATGTTACTTTTTAAATAATGCAAGAGTGGCTGTGTTTTAAATTATGAGTTAATTTGAATATGTTTTCAAGAGTAATAGCTAAAACCTCCCCAAAAGTAGGTCAGTTGTCTTTGATTGGAAAGTCATGTGGAGACCTCAAAGCAACCTTCAGGTATCTGAAGGGATCCAACAGGGAAGCCAGAGAGGGGCTTCTTGTCAGGAACAGGACGAGGAGTAAGGGGTATGAACTGAAAGAGGGGAAATTTAGGGTAGCTAGTAGGAAGAAATTAGTTACTGTGAGGGTAGTGAGACACTGGAGCAGGTTGCCCAGGGAGGCAGTAGATGCCCCAACCCTGGAAGTGTTCAAAGCCAGGTTGCACAAGGTCTTGAACAACCTGGTCTAGTAGGAGATGTCCCTGCAAATGGCAGGGGAGTTGGGACTAGAGGACCTTTGAGGTCCATTCCAACCCCTTAACATTCTATGATTTCAATGAAAGAAACTGAACACTTTGAAACATCATTAAGTGATGTGCAGTCCTTTTGCTGTGTAATACCTCATCACTGGAGGTAATAGTAGTGATGGTGTTTGGAGGTAAGGTTGTTTGTTGTAATGTTATGCTGTTTGGTATTTCTGTTGTTTGTTTTTTTAAAGGACTCCAACTTTGTATGTTATACTTGTTAGAAAATGTAGAGTTGTGTGTGAAATAGACCATGAGCATCTATGTTCTGAAACTTGATAAGACACAAATTGAAGTTACTATTGCTTTATTTGGTGATATACTAGTTCCTTGGGGGTATATGAAAATACATTCTGTGTTTTCATTTTAATTGGTAAATTGAGATTTATTTATAAATTCAAGTCAGCATGCCTGGAGATTGTCACTTCTCAGATTCAGCTTTGTATTGCCAATGACTGTAAAGTTCCAGTTTTTTCATATATTCTGTGGCTGATATGATTGTGTAACCATGGTGGTGGTATACACTCTTGTGCTAATTAACTAATCTGTGGAAATTTTCCCCTCCACAAAATGAACATAACTCGCTCCTTTACCAGGGTATCAGAAGCTTTGTCACTTATGTTACTCACTATTTTTAATGTCTTCCGTTTTCAAATCAACCTTGAAGAAAATATCAGGCTCTTATGAAACAAGAAATGGAAACTGTTTTATTGAGACAGAAGCAACTGGAGGAGACAAACCACCAGTTGAGGGAGAGGGCCGGAAATATCCGTCATAGCTTGAGAGATTTGGAATTAACAAATGACTCCTATGAGAAACTGAAGTCTCTTCCTGAAGATCAGCTTTCTATCTCTGAATATGTTTCTGTGAGTATTTTGTTTTGTATTGCTTTAAAATACAAGCTGTATCCTGGGTCTTCCTGGGGTGGAGTTAAGTTTCTTCATGGCAGCCTGAATCTTGCTGTGGTTTGGATTGGTGTCTAAATCAGTGTTGGTGACACTCCAGTGTTCTGCCTGTTGCTGGTCAGTGCTTGCACATCATCAAGGCTTTTCTGTTTTCCTCATTCTGCCTCCCCCCACCCAGCAAGCTACGGATGGTCATGAGACTGGGAGGGACACAGCTGGACATCTGACCCAAATTAGCCAAAGGAATATTCCATACCATCTAACATATTCAGTAATGTAAACTGGAGGTAGAGGGGAAGTGGGGGGTGGCTTCTAAGGTGGTTATTCCTCAGAGACTGGTTAGGTATTGGTCTGCTTGTGGGAGGTGATGAGTGGCTGTCTTTGCTTTTGCTTTTTCTTTATTATTTTTTAAGAGCATCTCTCTTTCCTTCAGTTTAGAAAACTTGACACCTGAGTTGCCTTGCTTTTGTTCTCCTGACTTTCTTCTCTGTCCTGCTGCCACTGAAGGCAGCAAGTGTGTGAGCAGCCATATAGGTGCTTGGCTGCTGGGCAGGATCAACCACCACAAGCTGCAAATTGCTTTTTTTTTTTTAGAATTAAAGGGATGTACATAGAGTAGAAGCCAGTCTGTATTCCTAGAATTCTTGTTTATTCACAGCTGGAAATGAAGGGCCTTCCTCTGAAGATGTGCTTCTGGATCAGTCTGTTACGATTGCTTTCCAATAAAGAGGGGAAACTTTTAATCCCAGACTCTGGTATTTTAAAAAGAATCTTGCCTTCCCCTCATGCTTTTTCATCTGGCGTTTTCCTATTTGACCAAACACAGGAGATAGTGTGGCATGCTTATCTAAAGGATGATCTGGCAAACATCTTTTTTAAGAAGTTCCAAAACTTGGGTTTTTGGAGGTGCTAGGGAAATCCTAAGACTTTGTGCAGCCACAAGAACATGTACCTTGGGGCCTATTAGGTTATTACCCCCTGGCTGTCTGCTGTACCTGCTGCCCTCTAGAGAAGTATCTGAGGGGTCTTTGTGGATTCCTGCACCACCGTGGTCGAAAAAGCAAGATTTTTAACAGAAGCTGAAATCTGTGTCACCTGCTTGAAACTGGTGTGCAGGAAGTTCAGGGCCTTGGGAGCTGATTGAGGGGTGGTAAAAAAGACTGTAGCTAGGCAGGACAGACACCAGGAGTTAGTGACCTTGTCAGCTGCTTTGAGGGAAGCTCTCACAGTACCATTAGAGTACTTAGATTTCATGTGAGAGTAGAAAGATGTAAAGTGGGAGAGATGAGTAGCAGCCACCATCTACCCTTAACCTGCCTTTGTTTACGTCTTGTGTTCAACCAGTAAACACTGCTTTTATCCTACTAATGTGTTCAGTGAAGCCCATGTCTTTTTCATGTCAGTTTTTCTTTTGAGGAAGTAATTTTTTTTGGCCGAGTTTTTTTTACTGGATAAGGCATTCTAAACATATATTGTAGTAAAATGCCCTTTTCTGCCTCTTCTCTCACTTTTAGCAAGAGCATTGTTGTGAACCTGAAAGTATCAGTGAAGCTCTGTGGTTGCTTATTGTTACTTTAAATTTTTGAGCTGATACAGATGCTGGGAGGCTACAGAACTATTTTGCTTTGCCTTTCTGTACATCCATTTGGCTTCTCAAGGCTAGGAGAAGGGTTTTGAAGGGAATGCTGCTGTCTGCTTTGCTTACCTAAGGAGGAATTGTGTGTTTCTCAGTCAGTTAATATTTCTTGCTCCAGATCTGTGTGCAGACTAACAGTATAGTCTACTGATATTAGGGTTATTTTTTTTGTGTTTATCAGTTGTAAAATACTGCCATGGTACAAGTAAACATGTATATAATGCTTAGATTTTATTTGAAACCTGGACAAACAGCAAGAAAGAGCTTAAACACAGATTTTGCATATAGACATATTTCAAGTTTAAAATACTGGAATTAAAGCAAATGCGAAATGTTTTTCACTGTTCTTCCACAAAGGGGTGCAATAATGACATGTTAGAACAAAGACATGGTGATGTTTGATGTTAATGATAACTGAAGAACCTCTGTTTTAAGCATCTTTCTCTTATGCCTTTTTGGTTTTGAACTTAAGAGTGAAAATCAAGATTTTTTTACTGTTTATAAGACTTAATTTTTTTAGAAACAGTATATATGGAATTTTTAAGTACTTCAGGCTGTGAAGCAATTCAGCTGCCAAGCACCGGTTCAGTTTGTTCAGTAAAGTGAACCTCTTGTGTCCCCCATTGTAAAGAACATCTTGGCAAGTTGTTTAGAAAAGGTATTTGCAAATTCTGTTTGATCTGATTTTTAATTGCCATCCATGTCTTTCAGCTGTGTCATTTTGCTAACTACAGCTCAGTTGCTGTTTGTTTAAGAAGGCAGTTAACTGATGCAACTGCTTTCACATAACTTCATTTAACAGAAGGCAACTTTGTCATCCTCTGCACCCACCCATTTTTACCGTAACTCTAGTTTTCCGTAAAAAATGGTGAGCACGTGCAAAGAGTTTTTCTTAAAATTGCGCAGAAAATGGTAACTCTGCACATCAGTACAAATTTTTAAGATCTGTAGTTTCAGAAATCTCATTTACAGTAACTTGTGTTTCTGCTACATTGAATTGGCAAGGGGCAATGTGTGCTTTGACTGCTGAGTTACATGAATGTTTATTGGCCATCAAACCATATTATGCAATGATCTTTTCTTGGGAAGGCTGTGCAGATATATTTGTCCTTGATACCTGTATCCCACCCCATACCTCTAATCTTGGTTTCTACTGGGAAATCTGTTTTAAGGTGGTTGTGTTTTGGGAAGTAAATGTGGCATGATAGCATAAGAAAATTGCAGTAAAAATACAAGAACTTACTGGAAAAGCAGGTGTGAAAAAAACCCACAATGTGTTAAATAGTTACTAATTACTGATAGTCAAGGCTATCTTGTTCATTAAAAATGACCAATTGAATCATTAAATGCTGCAGTTAAAACTCTAAATAGTAATCTTCCAGTCGTGTTGCACACTTGCCTTACTGTATAAAACTACATTTATGTTTACATTGCAAATTTCCCTGGCTTCTGTGTTTCTTAGAATTGTATGCTGTCAATTATATGGAATAGACCTGGATCTTTCCTTTGTCTTCTGCTGTTCACAGGTAGCAAAACAGAGACCTGTTTTCCTTCTGCATCAAGTGTAGTACAGCTTGCTCTTGAATGCTCACTTTATTTGTGCTTTCTTGCTTGTGTTTCTTCTTTAATCATATATCAAACAAAGCATTAGCAGTGGAGGGTATGCAATAGCTTAATTACCTATTCTTTTCACCACCCTCCAGAGCAAACATTTTAAGTTACAACGTTATCAGTCTGGGAGTAGTAACCTCTGTGTACGTGTGTGTGGGTGTATATCAAAAAGCTCTTTCTTCTTTGTTTTGTCTCTTACTGTCTTTTACTACTGACTTTGTGGGTTTACTACTGTATTTTCTAGTCTCTTTTTATTGGTCAATAGAAATGTTCTGAATTACATTTTATGCATGTGGGACTGACTTGTCTGAGACAATGCCTATGACTAAAGTGGGGGAAGAGAGAGGAATATTTTAATGTTTTTTTAATCCTTTTACAATTTTGGAGGTTTTTTTGTTAATTTAGCAGAGTTGAGCCTTTCAGAGGCTTTGTTGCCTGATGCAGCTGAATCCATATGTGTGTGTGTGGGGGTGGGGTGTTCACAGTTCTTCCTGGTTATGTTCCTGCTTCCTGCACTTGCCTCTTGCTTTTTATTGATGCAAATTCAGCACACTGAACTGACAGAAAACAAAAATTAATCTCTCTCTGTTTCTACGCACCCCAAAAAAATTTATATTGGCTTGAGGGAAGTTAGCAAGTTTAGTTGGTTATTTCTAAATAGGTTTTTGGTTTGGTTGGTTAGTTGGTTTTGGTTTTTTTTTCTCTTTTTACACTGTTAATCAAATAGGCTCTTGGTTTGGCACAAGTCAGTGCATGGAGCCATGTGGTCCATTAGACTGGGAGCTGCCTTAGTTGAACAGCAATGTAATCTTTACATTTATTCCTCTATTTTGTTCAGTACCAAACACAAACTGATTGTTTTTTAGCTGATACTGTCAAAGGCTGAAGAAAGACACTAGTTTTGTTTTAACTTTTACTTCACTGCACCCCAAGCTCCAAACAGGTTTCTGTCGTGCGTAAAATGTTGAAGTGATTTGGTTTTGTTTTTGTCGGCCTCAATTTTGAATATATGTCTTGTCCTTCTAGATCCGATTCTATGAAGTAGTCCATTCCCTAAGAAAAGAGCTAAGTGACCTACAGATGAAAAAGGAGAGTCTAACAGAAGAACTAAATGGGTACAAATCCCAACTGAAGGGTCTGACAGAGGTGTGTACTTCTTTGTTCTCTCATTTAAGAAACTGTATATTGTGAAAACATGTATAAGATAGAAAAGCCTTTTTTCTGCGTAAAAATTATGGAGGGAGAAGGAAAGGGAAACATGATATGTCCATCCTTGCATAACAGCTGATTTTATGCCATGGCCACCCTGCAAGATTTACTCTGGGACTGTTCAGGGTAGTCCCTTACCAGGTGTCTGGGGCTTTCTGATGGGAAGGTGTGAAGTAATTGAAGACACTGTGATGTTTCAGTGTACAGTTTTTGAGAGGGTGATATTTTGGTAGTAATTTGCTTCACCTTTTGTATTAATGATAAAAATAGGATTTTTAAAAATTCTTTGGGGTTGTGCTGTCTCTGCTATGCCTTTCAGCTTTTTATATCTTAATTTTGCATAAATTCCTACCTATTTCTGTACAAAAGAGAATGATAATTCGATTTCAAGTAAGGTATAAACACCAGAAATACAGAAACAAAAAAAGAGCAAAGGAATTGGCACAGTTGTTTTTTCAAGTATTTATGAATATTTGTAGTATTTTTAGCATGTGTATAGCTAGAGTGATTTGTGTTGTAGCTTAGTTTTACGTAAATCTGGAGTTGCGGTACCACAGCTTCAGGTACTCAGATTATTTTTATCAAAGTCATGGCTATCAGGGACTTAAATGCCACTGTCATTTTACTACTTCTGAGAATATTTATTACTTATTGCCTTTTTTTTCCTCTCTGAAATTTACTTACAGAATAGTCAGGTGTAAGGAGAAATTGTTTATACAAGACTATTTTTGTGAAATTCGTGTTATTCTAATTGCTCTTTTTGATTGAATTAGAAAAAATAGTCAATAAAATGTGTGAGTTCCTGTGGTTCAGCATTATTTTGTGTCATCATCTCTGGCCAGAATTAAGATCAAATTAATCCTGTTAATTTTGCCTTAGGTAAGCATTTTCCTTCATTGTACATTTAATATTCTCTGATTTAATAAAACACTTCTGAAGGATTTCATCCCTCTGAGATTTGACTGACTTCTGTATTAATTCTTGCTGAAGTAAACTAACAAGATAGTAGATAACAGTAATTAAAATTGTGCTGCAAATTTCGTGGTACATTGATCTTTAATACAGAAACTTCCAATTGCGTTTCTTTTTACACCACATGATGGCAGTATCCACCTTTCCTACCGGTCTGTTTTTCCAAGGTTGAAGTGTGCTATGCTTTTATTGCTGATGAGGAAGCACTAAAATGTTGCCTGTGTTGAACTGAGGTGGTTCTTTGAATGCTTATACCCTATTTACATGCTTAAAATGAGAGACAATTAGTAAAAATAAATAACTTGTTTAAAAAAAAATCAGGAAAGAGATCCAGAGGTTGAAATGTCACCCAATTCTCATGTTTCAGAGCAGATCACTTAGTACAGTTCTTCAATATGTCCAAAAAGCCCCCCAAAGCCAAGTGGTCACCCCGTATGTTGCACGAAGCGATGGCGTGGCTTGGGGATTTAATGAGAAGTGACCTGATAGGAGGTATTTTTAAGAGTCTCTGTAGTTTGATTCTGGTAAGTTCATGTTTGACTCTGGGACTTGATAAGTGTCCATGTAACAAGGTACCTCAGAGCGTTTCAGGTAACAAGGTAAGAGGAGCGTCACTGGTGTGTGAGGGTACTTCAGAACCTCCAATGTACTTGGTACACTAAAGCTGGCACACCTACACATCCCTTGCAGTTTATGAAGAAGGAGTTTCAAGGTGTACTCCTGGGGTAACTTATTTGAGCTCCTTCAATGAGGTCAAGCTTTGCTGCGAAGAAGTCTATCAGTGGGAAATAAGGGTTTGTTCAGAGCCTTACAATATTCTTTTACTGGTATTTTGGTTTGGCTTTTTTTTCTGGTATACCAATCATTCTTTTTTTTCCAGGTACATGAAACATAGTTGCCTCATTGAATAACTCATACTCTTCAAAACCTTCTTTTGGGTTTCCATCCAATATTCCTTAAATTTTAAGTTTTTTCCAACTGCTGCAATATTTCTGTTCTCTACATAGCTTATCAACAAAGTGTGTGTTCTAAGTATAAAACTGCTTTAGGAAAGTAACAGTAGAGACCTTTGAAGTCCAGACATTTGAAATACAGACATCACTGAAGTTAAGACAGTTTTTTTCAATTTCTTGTTTTCCTTCATGAGAATGAACCACTTCCTACAATAAGCTTTTCTTTCTTTTTTCTACTGTTGCAAATAGTTAAGGCTCTTCCTAATGAGTTTCAACATGTTTTTTTCCCCTCTTTGTGGGACATGGAAAGGAACAAAAGAATATGCTCAGCCCAATTCTTTCTGTTAACTACTAATGCCTTAGGGGAGGACGATTTTGCTGTTTTTTCTAGTTTTTCATGACTGACAGACTAGGTTTGAGTAAGTTTTATACATTCACCCAGAAATGAGGTCGTGAGAAATAGGAGAGATTAGTTCTAGACTAATGGAAAAGTCTGTCTAGCCAACAAAGGATTGAAAAAATTTGAAGGAAATTTCAAACTTAACATATTAAGTCAACTCTAGGAAAATCTAAATGTGAAATTAATTCATCAGCTAAGACAACCTTTGCCTGATATCAGTTGTGTTATTTTGTGACAGGATGGCCGTAGTCCTTCAATTTGATCAAAAGAGATGAACTCTAATTTTGCTGTTTGTGTTTTTGCAGTGTGAATGTAAGAGACTCAAATTATTTTGTTTTCTCTGTCATAAGCCTTTATATACTGGCTTGTTTGTTTTTCTGGAGGGTGAAAGAGAACCACAGCAAACAAGAGCAAATCACACACTGTTTTGGCACAACACACTGGGCCTGATCTGGTGAGCGCAGTGGCCTGATATTGTGGCCTCTCAGCCAACTGAGCTCATAAGCAGCTGTACCAGATAGGAAGCTTGGTTATGTAAAAATTGAGTTGTAATAGAAGATTAGGTTCTAGAAGGCCACAAAGACCTGACAAATTCACTTGTTCTTTATCTCTAGGCAATTCAGTAATTTATTTGTAATAGAAAAGCTTTTATCACTGTCTTCAGGGCATGAAATGCATGTTCTCAGTTTGTCACTTTTATTTGTGCTCAAGGTATATGAAAATATATTTTGCTGTTCAGAAGGGGCAGCAAGCCCTAAATGTGTGTTAGCCTCTGTTAGCACTCATTTAATTCTTAGTGTGCTGAGTAGAAAGACTTTGTAAACTTCTCTTGTTGACTGTGTGCTGCTGCTCTTAGCACATAATCAAAGTCTGCTGAATCTGTAACAGACCCAATAGGGTGGGGAGCTGCTTCTGACAACTAGTAGCAGAAAATAGTGTGTGAAAGCTGATTTCTAGCACTGGAACATGGTATGATAAACACATCTAGTGCCAAAAGGTATTTGCTGCCACTTTCTGTTTTTACAGTGGTCAGTATAAGTGGTTGTGCTGTAAAGCTGTTAATTTATTGCCCTCTGTACAAAATTGTTGAGTCTGTGATTTAGACCAGTGCAGCTCCTCTGATTCTAGGTACAGCAGCCACAGACCCGGGGGAGATGGTGGAACTGGTCAATGCAGTGTTTGTTCAATATTTTTATTGATGACACGGATGATGGTATTGAGTCCTTCATCAGTAAATTTGCGGATGACACTAAGCTGGGAGGTTGTGTCGGTCTATTGGAAGGAAGGAGGGCTCTCCAGAGGGACCTGGATCGGTTGGAGAGCTGGGCAGTATCCAATAGGATGAAATTCAATAGGTCTAAGTGCTGAGTCCTGCATTTTGGCCGTAAAAACCCCCTGCAATGTTACAAGTTGGAGACAGTGTGGCTGGACAGTGCCCAGGTGGAAAGGGACCTGGGGGTACTGATAGACAGCCAGCTTAACATGAGCCAGCAGTGTGTTCTGGTGGCCAAGAAGGCCAACGGCATCCTGGCCTGCATTAGGAATGGTGTGGCCAGCAGGAGCAGGGAGGTTAT
>VXBA01005295.1:383091-492467 GCA_013399895.1 Serilophus lunatus | reverse complement strand
ACACAGTCTCAAGCTGCGTCAAGGGAGGTATAGGTTAGATATTAGGAAGAAGTTTTTTACAGAAAGAGTAATAAAGTATTGGAATAGTCTGCCCAGGGAGGTGATGGAGTCACCATCTCTGGTTGTGTTTAAAAAAAGGCTGGACGTGGCACTTGGTGACATGGTCTAGTCTAGTCGAGGTGTTAGGGCAAGGGTTGGACTAGATGATCTTGAAGGTCTCTTCCAACCTAGTAATTCTGTGATTCTATGATTCTTGCATTGCAGTGCTGACTGACTCACTACTAATGTATAGTTCAGGCTTGTTTTAGTCCTTTTACAGTGCTCGGTACTTCAAGTATAAATAATGCTGAAACCACCACCTTTGGAGGCACAGATAGAAAAAGAAGTCCAGCTATAGTGGTGTTTTACCAGGAGCTTCCCAGAAACAAAACCAGCTTCTGATGTGTGCTTTCCCTGCTGAACATCAGCTTACTATTTTTGGAGTGTTTGCTTCCAAAGTGGTTAGAACGTTCCCTCAAACAGATGTAATTTGCTACTCATGAGTTTCTCTCAAGGCTGGGAAAGAGTTGCTTTGTAGCTCTAGAAGATTAAGATTGCTTTCCTCTTCTGGCTAGGAGTTTCTTGGCAGTGTTTTCCTGGAATTTGGTCCTGATACAGTTTTATCAGGGCTTCCTTTCCTCAGTTATTTTTTTCTGTAAAGTCGCCTTCCGGACTTGCAATAAAATTTATAGTACGTCAGTGTCTAAATGCTACGCTTAGACTGAAGACAAAGCTGCTTGGGCAAAGGACAAAGATCTCTTCTAAGACTTTGTCTCTGAATCAGAATTAGTAGCTGTCAGGTTTTGCTAGACATAACCAACAATTTTCTCTGTGATAATGTTTTCCAGCTGGAGGAAAAATGTATCTATATTCTTCAAAGAATAAACTAAGCTGTTGCACTCAAAGGATCAGTTGGTGCTAGATGTATCTGAATGTTAGAAAATTGAGGCTATTGTTGCTAATCTAGGAGGACTATGATCCCTAATATTTTTCCTAAAGTTTGCATATCTGTAAAGACTTCAGTCTAGAACACCAGTTCTTTCAAGCAGTGTCTTGATTACTTGTTCTTCACAGCTCTCTCTAGAAAGGACAAATGAGGCTTCAGTACTAGGTGAAATAAGTGCCTTTTTTCATTCGTTAGTGTTAATATTGTTCAGGAAAAAGTCTGCAAAGAAGATACTCTACTAGTAATTATGAGCTTGAGGGAGCAATTTAACACTTTCAAGACTCAAGGAAATGATGTGTCTATGAAAGTTCTTTTTCCATCCAATATCATTCTAACTCTTCTGATACCTAATTATGGCTCATATTGACTGCTAGCTGTTGTTCAGAAGTACCAAATGGTTTAATAATACTACACAGTAATGCAGTGATCTCAAGGATCCTTGAGAATATTTCACTGAAGATTCTGGAAAGATCAGATCCAGAGGAAGAAATTTTTATTTCCCGCTTCTTTTGCTATAGAAGCACTTATGGCAAAGCTTTTTTGCAGAGTTTCTCTTATTTTGGAGTAGCTGAACGTTTTCGTTTCTATTTTTTAGTGTCAGATAGTAACCTATCTATAATCCTTGGCAGGTTACCAATTTCATATCAATGTACTAAAAGATGTTCATCCAGTGATGTGTAGTTTCTTCCTGACATTTGAGCAGTTGTATTCCAGTAAACAGTGTGTTAACCAATAGGTTTTTATACAGACTTTGTAAACAATTGAAGCAAAATGCTGTTTGTACTAAGGAGCAGCACTTCATCCAAATAACTAGAGGGAATTGGTTTTAACATCGTAATACTACAGTAGCTTTGTATTTGTCTTGGGCCTTTAGGTACCTTAGGATATGAACAAAGTGCTGGCCTGTGTAAGTGTTTCTTCAAAGGTGAAGATTTTTTCTAAAAAGCTTTTTGAAAGCAGGATCACCTTCTTTCCCAGGCTTATCTGTAGACAGTGTGAGGAAGTCATGCTACTTCTGCTTGATTGGCTGATTAATCTTTTCCCTGCGTTTCTGTTTATCTCCTTATCCAAAAAGGCTTTTGAAAGATTGGCTAAACCCTATCATACATTATATGTCGCTGACTTTGTTCAAAAAAGTATGTCACCTCGTTTTTGTACTCCAGATTTAGGTATATGTTTATTTTGCTGACTGTTATAAGCTGCTGTTCATTATTAGCCATTTCATCAGTTTGAGTTGGTGTTCTCTGTAGTAGCAAAAATTAGTAAGAACCTGAAGAAAAACCCTGTGGTGTTGGGAGTATTATTGCAATCACATTCAGTGTAAGGCTGTACTGTTTGACCTGTAAGTATTTTGAAGTTTGTGGGCTTACTTAAGTTGCTCTTATTTTTTAGTAATATATCCAGAACCTCATTCCTGTCTTTGCAAGTCCTCTCTATTCTTTTAAAAGCCCCTTTTTTACTTCAACGGGACAAAGCTGTTCATCAAGCCTTTTGAACTCTCTATTGAAGATCATTTGAAAGATAAAGCTGTTCCATTGCAGAGATCTTGAAATCAGTTCAGGGTGTATGGACACTGTTATAAACTAAATTAACTTCATCACATGCAAAGCAAGGCTTCTTCTTAAGCAGAGAGCTTGATTATATGTCTTTAAGATGTATTACTATAGAAGTCCAGAAATTTGTGTATCTGCTGCCCAGATTTATGCATATCATATAAGGGTTTTTTGTGTGAGCCTCTTTACAGCTTACACCATCTATTAGCTTTGTCATGTTTCTTCATGTGATTGAAATACTACTTTGACACCTTAAGTTTAGGTAGATAAAACAGGGATCTTTGCAGTATAATTAGTGTTTCTTTGGGATTTACATTAGATCTTAAAAAAACAAACATAACAAAGCCCCACACTTAAGGTATATTGTAGTATCACTTTTCAAAAGCAGAATTTTACTCCTCCTCCCTGGAATTCTCATATTGTTATGTGACATTAGCATGACATTAACAAACAATTTGTTAAATAAAAACTGAGGTTATGGCTCAGGTATTAGAAAAACTAATTTTGTAGATATTTGTTAATTGATGCTTTAAAGCTGTTTATGAAAAAGTTGTCCAAAGGTTAACCAATTTAATTTTAGACTTTAGGGAGATGTCTTCTCTCTGCCAGGTGTGCAATACTGTAGGAGCTTCAGAAACCCATTCAGTGAACGGTGTATTCCACCTTGGTATTAGCAGCAGCATGGTACAGGGTATCCAAAGAAGAATTTTGTTCTAAACTTAATCTTTTAATTTGCATGTAAAAGTTAACTGGCCTTACAGACATTTCCTATTGCAAGATGAGTCATGTTTGCACTGCAAAGCAGGGTAGTAGCACCGTTATGTTACAGATTTGAAACTCTAGCTAACTTGTGGACAACACGTTATAAAAACATCCGATGGAGACTTTATCATTTTAATGATGCCATTGTTATAAATAATGGCATATTAACTGATTTAAGAAGAAAGTGTTCCATAGTGTTCATTTGTTCAATGCATTTCCATTAATTAGGGTAAACATTAAAACAAGCCATATATACCAGTATATGTTAGGATGAATAAAATCAAGTCTTTAAATTTTGTGTTTTTAATGGTAGACCATCCAGAATTCTTATGAAAACTTTCTTGGTGTTGTGATTTTTGTGACCTAATGTGTTTTTAGTCAAAGTGAAAATTACTAGATTTTTTTTAATATTTTGCAAACCTTTTTTATTAACAGAATAGTTAGTGTGTTTAGTAGCTTAGGGAGCTTTTCTGTAGTGTCCTAAAAGTACTTAGGTGTGTTTTTTCAAGAAGGTATTCCGTCAGTCTGTCAGCTGATAGTGCCTAGTGTGAAGTTGATCACTATGTCTTTGCGTCTTATACTCCACATCTGCTGTTGCCCTAAATGGCTGTATATATGAGAGTTACTGCTCTTGGAAGGTGTGCTAATAGACAAATGCATTATAAAAAATAGGTACTTTAATCAAGTATTTATAATAAATATCGATATCGCTGGTTACTTTGTGATGTGTGCTAAATTTCCAAATACTAGGACAAGTGAAATACGACCACCTAAATACTCAGAAGAGGTCTTCACAAAATTTAGCTGGTGATTGCTTGAGGTAGATAGCAGTGTAGCTGTGATCATTTCAAAATACCTTACTTTCTAGAGCTATGAAGATGAGAGGAGGAATCGGTCGGAGCTCGAGGTTAGATGCCGGCGTTTAACACTGGAGCTGGCTGATACCAAACAGATGATCCAGCAAGGTGATTACAGGCAAGAGAACTATGATAAAGTAAAATGGTAAGTATCTTCATAATTCAACTGTTCCACTAACATACAAATGTTAATAGATAAACATCAGCCTTGATTGACTAGAGTTTTAAATTTTATTTTTGACTAAGGCACACTATGGGTATTTTGCCTTACCTCAGTCCACAATAGTTCAATTATCTCCTGGAGTATATGGCAGACATTAAATAAACAACATTTTGAAAACTAATGCATCAAATTATCTTCCTGAAAGTTTATATTTTGAGATTTATTGTGTTTTCAGAAAAGCCTAGCAGTCTCATTGCAGCTAAGGAAGTGAGAGCTGTTGATGCCAAGATCTTGGAACAAGTACTCTTTTCTCCTAGTTTAAGAGCAATGATCTAACAAAAGGCTCTATACTCTATTTTGTGGTGCTTACAGGGTGAATTAAAAGGGTAGGGCTTTGGGAATTAATATTTACAGCTTAAGGTATCTTTGTAACCATAAATTTGAAGGAGCAGTTATGAGAAGTCTTTGTCAGACAATCTTATGATTACCTTAGTGAATTTATGTAACTGCAGGAAGTTCCAGTGTGTCTCTTTTTAAAAATACAGATTTTACACTTCTAGCCAATGTTTCGAACGTCCATCTTGCAAAAAAAACCAATTGCAAAATAGTGAAATTTGGCTTCTTATAAATACACTCATAGATGTATACTTCACAGTCCAGCTCCCAGATGGACATTTTAATATGCTTGCTAGTGCAAGAAATCTGTCCTTTGGCACATTTGTTGGGAAATAGATTCAAAAGTGGAGATTATGAATAGAAAACACTCTGTCAGCTCCTTAGTTTTCAAAATGGATTCTAAAATGGGGATTATGAATAGAAAACACCCTGTCAGCTCCTTAGTTGTTCATACCACATGAACTCAGGCATGGTTACTGACACAAATGACTTTACCACTAAGTCACTCGAAGGAGAATCTGTCTTCTGGATTCACAGTTCTTCTGGTTCACAGCTGTATGTACTAAAACAACCTTGGAATCTACCTGGAAGCTTGTTGCAAATAGGGTGGGCTGGTGCTATGGTTTGCTTCCTATGTGCAACTGCATCTTAATAAGTGGATTGTAATAATGTCCATGTGAATGGCCCCAGTGTTTAACAGTGTGAGTTTAAAATAGACTTGAGTTGAGAAAAGCATGAATGAACGTGCCAAAACTATATTTGTGAGAGTAGGTTATATTTGTCTGGGTAGGCACAGATGAAGGGCAGAGCACTGTTGGCATGACTGTATGTGGAAATTTGGGAACACTTTAGGAGTTAATCACTTCCAGGCTTGTTTCTGCCTTTAAAAAATGCTATGTCAAATCTTCTAGTTCTGCTATACAAAAAGTTATCTTGGTTTTAAAGCTGTGCTATACTTAATTTAAAATTGGTTAGATTTTTTCCAGACTGCAAGCTCATACTGGCTCTTTCATTTCCATGTTCTGACAGGGTTAGAGTGGAGTCAGAGATGCTTCTTTGTGCATATGGAAAGCAGTCTTGTTCAGGACACCAACATAATTTTTGCAGCTGTGTCGTGTATATTTTAAACACAAGTAGTGCAACCCACTCTGATATCAAGAGACTGAGTACAAGGGAGAACAGCAGCTAAGAACAAGTATACATTGCTTTCTGTTTGATTAGGAAGACAGGAATGAAGTTTCTTCATTTTTTCATCAGATTTCAGTGTCTGCAAAAGATTCAAGAGCATGTCATGGGAAATAGCATCAAACGCTTGTTAAAGCTAAAGCGATGGTTAAAGGTTCTTAACAGTGCATTGCTAAGAGGGGAGCCCAAAGTTACACTAAAGAAGAATAATCAGAGAAGGATGAAATTATTTAGGATGAGAATTCAAGATTATCTGATTAGAATTTTCTTTGTTTCTAAGTATTTAAAGAATCCTAAACTATTTCATATAGTAAGTTACTGTTCTAGATGTTAATAACTGAAAAATGTAAGATTAGCACTAACTGCCCTATGAGTGACTAGTGACTGGTTGGAGGAAGTCAGTGTCATGAACTGAAAGAAGGCTGAGAAATTAAAAATGCACGGGAATCTTACTCATTACACTTTATGCATAATAACAATAGTTTCACATTGTTTTAACAGTGAACGTGATGTATTTGAGCATGAACTGTCAGAACTCAGAAGAAAATGTGAAATACTAGAGGTGTCACACAAAGCACAAGCTAAGGAAAGAAATGACTTAGCAAAAGAGGTAAATGTAATGTTCTTACTTCAGTAATTGTGTATTTCTTCATCTCGGGAATTTGATTCTTTATCTAATCAAGTCTGTCAGAATCATGGAATAATTTAATTAGAACGGTCCTCAGGAGAGACCAGCTGCTCCAACCTTCTCATGCAATGCAGAGAAAGATCAGATCAGTCTCCTTAAGGCTTTGTCAAGTTCTTAATATCTCCAGGGGAGGAGATTGCCTTTTGGACAATTTGTTCCAGTGTTTGTTCACCTTCTTTGTGAAAATGTTTTTGTAAAAGCTAATCATAGTTGTTGCAGCTTTTTTCTGCTGTGTCTTATGCTGTCACTATGTACTGCCAAGAATCTGGATCTTTCTGTGCATTCCACTTGGATACATGAAGATGACAAGAAGATTTTCCTCAACCAGATTTCTCTTCTGAAGGCTGAATAAAGCTCCAAACACTTCTCCCAATTCCTTGTATATCATGTGCTACAGTCCATGACCATCGTGGTGGAGCTTTTCTGGTCCTGTTCCGTTATGTTTGTGCACGTCTTTATGAGGACCTCTAAATGGGACTTGGCACATCAAATATAGTTTCACAAGCACTGGACACAGGATAATAATTTTCTTTAACCTACTGTCTGCGTTGTTGCTAATACAGCCTGGTAGGCACTTGGCCTTCTTGGCTGTCAGGGCACACTTGTGTCCCACATTCAGTTTTTTTGACTGATGTTTGTCTGTCTTATCCTTATTTTGCCAATTTTCCCATAGAGATGTTATCCAAGATGGCTGAAAGCAATGCAAAAGTTCAAGTAAATGACGTGGACAGTGGTCCCTCCATGCATAGTCCATTTTTGTCAGGTTTGCTAGGTTTGCCCTTTGTAAATCCATGCTAGTTCCCAGTTGCCTTTTCCTCCATGTCTATGGGTGTAGCTTGCAGGGGGATTTGTGTCATAATGCATGCAGGGGCTGAGATTAGCTTTGCCAACCCATAGTTCCCCAAGTCCTCCTCCTTGAAGGAGGATTCCGATCATCATTCTATGATCTTTCAAACAACTGATTGACCTCACAGCAGTGTTGGGTATCTCCATCAACACTGGTCAACTTTTACTGTGTCTTTACGGAGCAGTAATCACTCTGGTGCTCTTAAATGTTTCACTTCTGAGAATGTCGTAGTCAGTATGACAGACTGACATCAGTATTTCTGACACAGCACTACTTGGTACTGCTGCTATTCAGTACTTCAGAACTATTTAGATACTGAAGTAGATTAAGGAATACCTTACGTCTTTTTTTTCCATGTGCTAACTACCAGAAATAAATCATGAAAACTCATAAAATTGTAATGTTATTAAAGTCTTTTTTCAGCATAAAGCTTCACCAGCTTACTTAGGTGTAGAGTTTTTTAGTTCAGGTGATTTTTACAGAAGAGAGTTAAAATGAAATTGCAAATATGTGTACATAGGTTAAATACTTATCTTGAAGTTCACGTTAAAGTGTTCTTTTTAATACCTTTTACAGCTGGCAACTGTACAACAGTCTCTCAACTTGTTGCAAAAAGATAAAGATTATCTTAATCGCCAGAACATGGAGCTTAGTGTTCGCTGTGCACATGAAGAAGATCGTCTTGAAAGACTTCAGATTCAGCTAGAGGATGCCAAAAAAGCAAGGGAAGAAATGTATGAAAAATATGTGACATCCAGGCAAGTTATTATGTGTTCACTTTTGTCAGTAGACAAGTTATTTAACTGTTTTCCCTTTTTTCTTGCACGAATCCTGTTTCATTTTGTTTTCCAGAAAGCAAGTCCATATTTATTTAACTAGAAGAACACTTTTCTTGGGTCTTAACGTGCATCATGAAAATTTTTTAAACCTTTTAAACCTAAATTACAGACTTCAGGAATCATGAGTCATTAACCTGGCAAATTTTTAAAAAGATGCACTTTGAAATAGTTTGAGATTGTGGCAATACAAATGACCTGCAGTTCATTGCTACTGTTCTTGGCAATCCATGTGTAAGCACAGACCAACAAAAACTATTTCTCTTTATATATGTAATTTGAAAATACAATCCATAGTTGCATTGCAATACTTAGATCATGTTTAGTTTATGCAGAATATAAATCCTTATTAGTAAAAGCCCTGGGAAGAATCTCATTGAAGCCTGCAAACCTCAAGAAGACATTGATAAGGCAAAACCATTTCTAATTGCTACTTAAGCAAAAGGCTGTAACGTCATGTCAAGAATAAAAGGAACTTTTTACAAGGGCATGTAGTGATGGGGCAAGGAGGAATGGCTTCCTTCTAATGAAAGTAGATTTAGATTAGATATTCGGAAGAAATTCTTTGCTGTGAGGGTGATGAGGCATTGAAACAGGTTTCCCAGAGAGGTTGTGGATGCCTCATCCCTGGAAATGTTCAAGGCTGGGTTTAGTGAAAGATGTGTCTGCCAATGCCAGGGGCCTTGGAACTACATGATCTTTAGAGTCCCTTCCAACCCAAACCATTCTGTCATGATTCTCTGATTCTAAATTATGATCTTTGCTTCAGCAGCAGCTCAGCTGGTGTTTATTTAAATGCATTGACAGAATAGTCAGGCTATATAACAGGAACATGTCCTGTGCTATACCATTTGTTTATTATAATCTGCATAATGATAAACATCATTTTGAACTGTCTCATGGTGACATCTCTGTGGATGTTCAAGACTTTTCCAGATACTTCTGGTTTTTTTCAGTGAACCTTCCTGGCTTTTAGCTGTCTTGTCATAGGAGGGAAGGTATAATTTCTGCAATGTCAGAAATTTTTTTTTTTGGTGAGTAGTAATGATAATAGCAAATAGTCCAAGCACTAAGAAAATGGTAATGCTCATTGGTCCTGAACATAAGAATTGTGTCCTGATGTTCTGATTGTCCACATTGTTGTCTTTGCTTGTTTCTTCATATTGAGCCATATAACACCTAAAGAACACAGAAAGCTTCTTCGAAGGGGGGAAGACTTTGCATTCCAGTACAGTGTGGTTTTTTGTGTGGTTTTGGTTTGGCTCTTTTTTTTTATGATAACCCTCTTTATTGTGTCAGAAGTCTTACAGTATGTGCTGTAGTGGGGCACTATTGAGGAAGGAGAGAAGATAAATTTACCTTGAAGGGTCAACTGAAATTCAGTGTCTCAATAAAAAGAATACAGAAAAACCTGGACATCAAGCATTCTGACATTTTAATGTTTTGAGGCTTTTAGTTAACGTGAATGAGTTTTTGGCCAGCTCAGGTACTGGTTTCTGAAAACTATGGCCTATCACGTGATTGGAAATCCGAAGAAATCTGAAACCTTTTATGGTTGCACGTTTCTTCATAATATGATTTTAGTTCCAAACCTGTAATTTCTACCAGCTGCTTCATTGCTGATTGATTACTCTTGAAAATTAATTATGTGCTATAAAATTTTGACATTCTTTAGCTCTTTAGTTCTTACAACATAACCCTTCTTTGTAGTTTTGTGGGAGAGATTGTTTATAGGATTCCCTACAATCTGTCATGAGCTTCTTTTTGTATATTTGGGTATCTCTCTGAAATGAAATTCTTTATCCTGATATCTTCTGTTATCTGTTGCTTAAAAACTTCCTTATGTATATAATTTATATGTCACATCGACAGTATAAATTTCCAAATCTTGGGAATTTTTTGACTTCACAAATCTACTGCATGTACACTTCAGTGTTTCTTGTGATGTTTTTTCCTCCTTTTTGGAGGTGTAAATAGTACAGAAAAAAGTCTTGGAGTGACGTGGCAGCTTTGCAAGTCAGTAAGTTTAATCAATCCTTACCCAGTGATGACAAGGAAAGAGAGGGAGTTTTTTAAAAAATGATAGAGTAATTTAAGTGCTTAGAGGCTGACAAAGAATTTCTGGAAGAATGTTAAGCTCAATGTTATGTGAATAATAAATATCAAATTACTTTAAAAAAATCTAAAGCAGTATGCAGAAAACTTTTGTTTATTCCCATTTAAATATTACTTATTCCTGATTGATTTTCATTTAATTTTTGTAACAGCATAGGCTGATACATATTTCAAGTCATTTGAGAGGTAAATTAGTAAGGATTGAAATAAAATGTTAAATCAAGATGCCCTCTGCCCTACTTCTGAAGCTGTACCTGAAGTTTTGGTATTTTGACCAGTGCGATTTATTTGTTTATTTACAGAGATCACTATAAAACAGAATATGAAAAGAGGCTGCAGGAAGAGTTGGAACAAATAAGGCTGAAAACGAGTCAAGAAATCGAGCAACTAAGAGGCACTTCAAAAGAGATGTATGAACGTGAAAACAGGTAGATAAGATGTGGGTAATAACCTAATCAGAGCAAAAATGACCAAGGAGTGGTTTGTGCTCATGTATAATCCTGGTTGACTGACTCTTTGAGAGGTGTTAAAAATCTAAGAACTTAAGGTCAGTTGTAAAACTATTGAGAATCTTGTAAAAACTAAAATAATTTTATACTTATACCGTAAATTTGTGGTGTTATATTTATTATTAAGTGAGGGACATACAACATTGTCAGTTGGAAGGGATTATAAAAATTCGTGTTCTAGATAAACATGGGTGGTTTGAAGTTTGTTCAGATGTATAGTGTTAGTTAATTAATACAGAATGTGTTAGTTTACCTGTCATGCTATGTGGGCAACCTTGAAACTATTGCCAGGAATCCAGACGAGAAGGTGTAGAAAATGAGGCAAGAAAAAACAAGGGAAACCAGTAAGATTTATGCCTCTATAAAATAAATATAATTGAGATTGTTTACAGTATTGAGATTCAAAAAACCCCATTGATGTCCTGTAAATTATTATAAAATTCTCTTTTGAAGAAGATTCTTGTCCTGTAAAGACCTGCATACTGAGTTTTGTATGTGTGTCATCTGGTTGAGTACCATGGAGTTACATGGAAATACATTAGCCTTTAGGGAACTAGGGATTTGGACCTTTGGCACTGGATTTTTTTAGCTTGTGTTTTTGTCTGGTTTATTCCTTCAAAATGGGAGGAGTGCTTAATAATTCATCGTAACTTCATTGTCAATGTCCTGAAAGTGTCGTGTGGAGAAGGAAATTATGGTAGTAAAAAGATATTTGTGGCATCAGCATCTGTTTCTCTAATAGGTAGTTTTGTCACTGCTGAGAAGAGTGAAAAAAAGAACATGACTTCTGCTGTCTGTCTTCCAGTCAACTGAAAGGTTCTAATTAAAAAAAATTACATCATTGTGTAGTTTGGCAAGTGTGAGTAAAATATATGCACTTACATACACATCTACACCACTTCCCATATGCAAATCTATTTTGAATTACAAAGTATGAATTTAAATATGCACTGTTTGTGGAGATTTAACAAGGGTCTGTATATCATTGAGAAAGCTACTGAAAGATGTTTCATTTGTATCTGGAACCAATTTATGGAGGTTTTGTTCCTTGTTTTGAAATAATTCCTTCTGAAATGTAAATCCTTTAGATTTGCCTTTTTGTTTTGGAAGAAAAAGTTTTTGTAGTATATGGTCTATATACTAAAAAAAAATCCACCATAAGACAGTCTGCCTCAATGGCAAGACAAATGGATCCCCAAATTGTGAGTAAAGCAGTTTGCAGTGAATTTGTGTGATGTGCTGAGATGCTGCTTGTGACTGAAAATAAAGATGCTGGTTTCATCTTCATGCTCAAAGAATGGAATGATATTACAGCTAAGCTAAGCTAATCTTCAGTTGCTTTTATTCTTTACCAAGCCTGATGCATCTGATATTTCCCTTGAATTTATTGGTGTTTATTTTACACTTGGATGAGTCAGTTCAAGAAACTAAAACAGAAGGGGGGCACCAGTAAAAAGGTGATGCTTTCATTCCTAGTTTATTTGGCATCAGTTTCACCTGTTTGGTTGTTGTAAGTGTTGACTGTGTTTGTATTAGCAAGCATGAGTGAATTTACAGGGCATGTGAGTGTCTGCATGGGGTTTGACATTGCATTAGCTGTAGTCTGTTCCCATAGATCAAATACAATTTGGTCGTTTTGAGTATGTGAAATGCTCTCCCTGAGCACGTTTTCTGACTTGGTTCAATCTGACTGGAATCCACTTTATGTGTTCTAGAATAGCTTGAGGATGTGAACCAAAGTGCAATAAATGGCAGTTGCCAAGAGGTTGTTTAAAAAGCTGATACAGATGCCCTTGAGCTTCTGTCTCTCCTGTCCTCATCCCGCCTTTTTTTAACCCCCATAGCCGTTCTTGAATCTCTAGGTAGTGTTTCTGTCCCGTTTCAGAAGGGTACTTTCAGTTGTGTGATAGGCTGGCTGGATACTTGATGGTACACAGGGCCTTTGTGTACAGCCATCAGATAGGTGCTTTATCTCTTCTGAAATCACAGTCACAGAGTCTGAAAACTGGCCACATCATTAGTGTGTTTCCTGGCTCCCTAGAAAATAATTCAACAGAAATGACATCACACCTTTGATTGTCATCTTTTTGGTTGGATAGTACCTCACTTGTGTCCTTTTTTCTTCTATTGCATTTTCAATTATTAGTGTTCAGCTAAACAAAGTAGTTTTTTCTCTAAATGAGTCTCTGTATACAATCTCCTACAATTTAATTTACTGTAGTCTTAAGGATACAAGAGCTATTACTATGAGACATAACATGTTTGATCTTAATGCTGTTAACAAAATTTATTGCTGTGTTTTCATATTTTGGTCGGTTTTAAAGAACCTGATCTCAAGGTCAATCCCTGAATTTCCGTACTAAGTTCTTAGCCCAGTAAGTATTTTTAAAGAAAATTAGTTATCTTCTTCTCATAACCAGCTGACTGCTGCGTAATTCTAATGATGATTTTTTTTCTACTTAACTATTTCCTGTTCAAATGAATTATTTGAATTCAGAAAAGTGCCATTGATGACATTAAGTCTAGAAAAGAGTTTTCAAAACAAAAATTATTTATCCTTAAGTGTGGCTAAAATGACCTTGGAGAACATTTGCATAGGCTTAATAATTTTCTGTTTTCCTTTATATCTTTACTTTTCCTCTTTTCTTCAAAACTTGCCTGAGACTACAATTTCACTTTGCTTTAAGTCCAAAAGTTGCTGTGGGGGAAGGGAAAGAAACAACTTCAATAGGAAGAACTTGGTTGCATTTACATTAGCAGTTAATTCACACGGAGAACGTGCAGTTGAGGTGAAATCCCCTAGTCACTGCTGCTAGCCATGGTTTTTGCTTGCCTTGCAGTTTGTGCTTGGATTTGCTCACATTTGTATCACGTGAATAGGATTCCTTTTAGATGAAACCACGTTAAAAGGAATCTTTAAGATCATCTAGTCTATTCCAAATGCTAGTGAATGGTGCAGGTCAGAGAAGTAAACCAGGAGTAAATTAGAGACCTCAAAAACAGTCATAGCATAGATGTCTGGTCCTTAACAACCACAATGAGCTTTGCAAATTGGCTGGTGCTGTGTTGCACTAAATGTTGGGCATGAAGCTTATAAACATTAAGCAGTAGCCCCTCAGTACAGTTTATTGCAGTGTTAATCTATAGTTATCTATAATGTTTTAACACAAATAGGGTGCCTATAATTCTTCATATCATGCTACCCACATTCTGTCAGTGAAATAATAATTGAGGTTGCTTGCACTTCTTGGCTGATTCTTGGTTAAAAAAAAAAGAAGTAAAAGTACTGATCGTAATAAGATGCTTGTTATTTTATGGTTCTATGCAGATCAGAAATGTTGCTAACAATAGAACCTAAGAGGAGACACCAGTGATATGCAATAACCTATATATTAGGGCAACTAGACAATTAATTATATGTAGAAGTAAAATTTCTATGCCTAGCTCATCTTTTCTTGCTGTATCATAAAAGTTGTGAATAATCTCAGGTAAGTGGACAGCATTCTGGTAGTTATTAGTGAAGTACCAAGCAAAATTATTGCAATTTATTAAATTCCTGCAGAAAATAAATATAGTTCTATTATTCTAGAATAATTTGAATTATATGTTTCTACATATAAATAGGTGATTTGATCGTTGTTCTTTTAGAATTTCAGAACTGGAAGCTTTGCTGGTATATGTGAAATTAACCTAAGGTAAAGCCTCTGTAATGAATAGGCATTGTAGATAGACTCTTCTATCATTCTATGGGAATTGAAGAAGGTGGAACTGAAGTTCAGATCAGGCAGTAGTAATTAATGAATCAAAACAGTCTTTTTCCTAACAGGTTCTTAACAGAATAACTTTTGTTTCCTTCAGAAATTTGAGAGAAGCAAGAGATAATGCTGTTGCTGAAAAAGAAAGGGCAGTTGCTGCTGAAAAGGATGCTTTAAGAAAATACGATCAACTCCTAGAACAGTAAGTCTGAGCCTGTTGTGCTTTCTTTTTTAGTTGAAAGTAGAAAATCATCTTGTATGATGACTTCAATTGATAGTCTTTCTGAAGTGTGGGTAGAGAGCAGTAGTCATGAACAGTTACTCTTGCTACTTGCTTCTTTTCATACTGCTGTCTCTTCTCAGTCTTTCATGTCTCATGTATAAAATCATTGTCAATACAAATGTACAATTCTATTCATATGGAGAAAGAAACTATGGTTGATTTTCTGTCTGTTTACAAGCTGTCTTACTTTCCTGTTCTGTGACACTTTTTCCTTATTTTAGTAAATTTAGTATGCAGCTTTGGTAAATTATGAGGCAATGGAATACTGGACAGTAATCAAAGTTGTTCAGGCTAAGTTTGTAACATGTCCTTAATTTTGGATTTAATTCCTTGTTTAACATATTTTTTTTCTAAAAATGAAAAGATCAATCTATTAACCAACTGTGGTACCTTGTCATCTCCTTAAAGAAAGTACTAGATGAACCTTTTTTTCTCTAGATACTTTTTAATTATAAGTAGTAAGCACTTAAAATGTTGTTAACTTAAGCATAAGCACAAATTTATTAAAATCTAAATTTTATGTGTAACTCCTAAATTGCACTGGTGATACTACTGAGGAAATGGTATTTCCCTAGGACTGAAAAAATGTCATTGCCAACTAGAGATATGAAACAATAGGGATAGTTCTAGAGTAAAGAGGATGGGTCAGAGGACTCCGTATCCACACTGGGTTTCAGGGGTTTGACTTCAGATTAATTCTAGATCAGGCTGAATGGGCCCAAGGATGCTGAATGCCTATTAGTTTTCAAGAGTGCGTTGTAGGCATTTTTGGATTCTCAAAAAGGAATTCAGTTTGCAAACTCTGAGATTGCAGTACAAATACAATTGTGGAAATAAAAGCCAGTTAAGCAGAGACAACTGGGAAACTTGGATCTAAACTGTGTCAAAATAAAATGCTAATATGAGTCAACCCGTGTTTCCTTTTGATGAAACTCCTACCTTTCACTGTGGTAAGATTTACTGAGACATGTAGGCAGTCCCTACATAACTGGAAACTGTTCTGGAAATTAGGTCTGGTGTACAACAATTTGAATATGCACTTTTATTTAATGTAAATACCAACTTTACAATTCTTCTACGTTTATTTTTAAACTAAAGAACCATTTAGAAAATACTTTTCTGCTGTACTCGCACTTATATAATGTGTCTTTTTTTTTTTTTTATCTTGTTGCTTGATTTTGAGGCAGGAAATTTCCCTGCAGTCAGAAACATAGGAGTCTTGTTGGATACACTTATTTATGCTTCTGTGCTCCTGTAGCTTTTTCTAGTGATAAGACCTTCAATTAAGCCAAACTCTCCTTTCCTCATGTTAAAAAAATTCATAAAGTGATTAATACTGACCTTTGGAGTTCTGAAAAGTAGATTTTTCCAGAGAAGATCATATTTTTCTGCTTGGAAAAGTGGAAAACCCATGCAACTCTTCTTTAAAATGTGTCTCTCTTTAAAACCAGCTTAACTTCTAACAACACCGTGTGAAGACCAGCACTTTCTCCACATTCCAAATCATCTACCTAAATGATCTGCGCAGAAAGTAGCTAGCTGGCGTGTTGGGATAGTATAAATACCTTAATTTAGAAGACCTCAAATTCTGAATTTATTGCGGACTGGCACGTGACAGTTCTGTGGAACAAAGAAATTTTCTAATGTCAGTGGAAACCCCTAAGATGAAAAAGGAATACCTGTGTTGTCCAGTTCTATATTTAAGTGATTATAACAGCTTGTTCTACTTTAGTGAAAACAAGGTGACTCATCGTAGTTACCACTGGTATCATAATCTGTATAAACAAACATGTTTGAAAGCTTCAGAAGTATGTGGAATGTTGACTGGCCTGAATGGTGGTTAAATAAAGCCCCTGGCAAACCTTGTGATCAGAAGTGTAGCTAATACCCAATTTTCTAGTCAAGTGTAGTTATTTTCATTTTTCTTACTGATGTTTGTGATAGCTTTTTGTGAACAGTTGTTTACAAATGCCAAGAAAATACCAAAGTGATAATACCCATGAAAGAGTTGTATTGGGAAAGAATCTGCTTTTTCAATCTCAAAATAGATCACTGTGATACCAGGATCTAAGTTTTGTTGCTCTCTTTGCTATTTTATACAGCCATAAATTCCATGTGAGAATCTATGTCTCCTTTATCCATGACAGTGAAAAAAACCTTAAATTATTTGATATTTTGGATTAAACTGTTGTCAATGTCACACATGTTCTGAAAAATTAGGGCTAACTGGAAACATTTTCACTTTGGTAATGTCACATAAGAGTTTTTTCTAATTTTAAAGCTGTATACCTCAATTGAAAGTGTCTAGAGACTGAATGAGGAGACAGTTCCATCATCTGTGACATAGTTGAGTGGAGATGCTAAATACGTTCCAGCTTTTCTTTCTTTTGAATATTCCTGGAGTGTTATTTTCAAACTATTGCCTGTTAATCTGTTACTTCTCCTTACCAAAACACAAAAAAGAAACATCCAAAAAGTAGAACAAATGCATTGTGGTTTGCTAGCAGTTTTTTTCCAGACGTTTAAATTTTCTAGTTTCACAAAAGCTGCAACATCAAACTGAGATGGTTCCTGTGGTCAAAGTGGAGTCTAAAGTCTAATATGGGATGAACCCATACAAGAACGCTTCACCTCAGAGTGAAGAACCATCAAGAACTGTCTCTTGGCTTTAGTTGTTGGCTTCCTTTAAACTTCCTCTAAAAGGAGTGTAATGTCTTTTCCAGGATTCAGCTCTATCAGAGGAAACTGGTTTAAAAATCCTAGAATTACTGGTAACACAAGGGATATTCATAGAGTAACTTCACAAAATCTTATTTTTCTTAGTCACAGAAAAACCCTGTGCTGTGTTACAGCTGATTGCTGCTCACACAATGTTCTTGAGATGATTTTTCTTTTCCTGTCTTTGTGATGACAGAATTCATTTGGAGGTGAGAGTAGTGCCATCTGATTTTAGTCATCAGTCTTCAACTTTGTAGGTGATGGAGAGAGGGTATCAATTCTGTTCATCAAATGGGTTTTTAATTTGGATGACGCTAAAGTCCCTGTATCTTCTTACTGATTGCACACGAGCCTAGAGGAGCCACAGGATCAGTTGGGTTGGAAAAGGCCTCTTGAGATCATCGGGTCCAACCTTTGACCTGACACCACCTTGTCAACCTGACTGTGGCACTCAGTGCCATGTCCAGTCTGTTCTTAAATGTCTCCAGGGACAGAGACTGCACCACCTCCCTGGGCAGCCCATTCCAACGCCCAGTCACTCGATCTGTAAAAAATTTAATGATATCTAACTTAAACCTCCCTTGGGGCAGTTTAAGGACTATCATAGGTGAGAAAATAATTGGATACATTTACTGAATAAATAAATGTTCTACTTTGCATTTAGAATCTCGGTGGAGCATGCAGGAACGTAATTATTAGATTTTCTTTTATTACATTAATCATTCATTGTTAATAGAAACATTAAAATATTTTCTCCCGCTTTTAACTTATTTTTATAACCTGAATGTTGTTGACTGTAATGACAGGATTCTAATATTAAAATTATTAAGTCAACGTATTTAAGTGGTGGAGTTATTGCTAATATTTAAATACCCACAATTACACAGAATTAATAAGGCTGGAAAGGACCGTAGAGATCATCAAGTCCAACCTTTACCTAGGCTAACAACCAATACAACATCAGTCTAACATCTATACCATCTAAACCATACCACTAAGTTCATCATCTAACCTATCCTTAAACACATCCAGGGACGGTGACTCCACCGCCTCCTTGGGAAGCCCATTCCAGTGGGGGATCACTCGCACTGTGAAAAAGTTCCTCCTGATATCCAACCTAAACCTCCCCCTGACGCAGCCTAAGACTGTGTCCTCTCGTCCTGTCACTGGGAGCCTGAGAGAAGACACCGACCCCCGCCTGATTACAACCTCCTTTCAGGTAGTTATAGAGAGCAATAAGGTCACCCCTGAGCCTCCTCTTCTCCAGGCTGAACAATCCCAGCTCCCTCAGCCGCTCCTCATAGGGCTTGTGCTCCAGCCCCTTCACCATCCTCGTTGCCCTAAACGCCTATTATCTCTTCAAGAATATTCATATAAAATGAAGGCTTCAATAACAAATTAAAAAATAGTCCATACTGAAAACTGCTTGCCAAAATATTTCTTTGGCAAAGCTGCCATCAACCTATATTAAAAACTACTGTTGTAGCCTTTTACTATCTAGATATGACCGCTGTTGTTGTGTATGAAGCGCTTTGTACTCCCTTGAACTGAAGAGCTATGTAGGTCTTGACAATCTCTACCGCTTTAAATTTTCAGTTTCAATTAGCTTCATTACTGTTTTCTAAAATGCTTTTTTGGTAATAATTTCTGCTTCTGTATTCAGTTTTAACGTCTGTAGCTTGACGTGTATGTCTAATTTTATAACACTTAGAATTTCTTGGAAATTCAGAATCAATGCAAAGAATCCAGTAAAGGGCCCTGGGGTGATAATGTGATGCAGAAGCAAAGAAAAGGTCCATTTCCCAGGTGACTAGGTCTAATTTGTTTCCAAACTGTAGAAGCAGCACTGAAATCCATAACAAAACAAGTCTATGCATCCTGTATTTTTTCTGAAATTACTAAAGAGGCTCCTAGTCTTTTCCTTTTCTTCTGAGGATATGTTTATTTGAACTTTACATTTTAATGGATAATCCTAAGATCCATTTTAATAAACAGAATGAGAAAGCCTGATAACTGAATTGATTGAATAGATGAATAATAGTGTCAAGAAGACTGCACACTTGGTAGGGCATGCCTAGTTGTCTTTGTTCATTAGATTCCTAGTCAGAATCTTAAAATTTTACATTCTTAGCTAAGATAGTGTTCTTCCAGAATGGATGCTTTGAGCCCTGTAACCAGTCACTTCATAACTGTAGCTGTCTTGATATTGATGTTGAATTATCAACATCAAGACTCATAGGAATGCTAAGTTAGTCTGATGTCTGGCCTTTCTGAGCTTCTTTACATCTGGAACGCAGGCTTTGAGGTTTGTTCTCTTACTGTGCAAGGAATGTTCAATGATTATAGCTCTAAAAATCTTTTTATTTCAGTTGCTCTTGCCCCGGCTCCTAAGCAATAATTCTCATAAAATATTATTAGCCTCTAAGGGATGCTTTGGAAAGGTTGTAATATGAACATATTCTCATATCATAGACATTTTTTTTTTAAGCCTTGACATTCTCATTGTTCCTGTTGATTTCCCACTAGCCAAAAGGTCTTAATCTTAGAACATTATGATTAGTAGAGACAAAATGTTAAAATTCTGTGATGGCTATTGTGCTTGAGTTCTAAGGAACTATTTACTTAGATTCTAAGTCCTTAAATTTTTTTGCTAGCTTGGAAAGGTTGCAAATGTATCATTGTCCTTTGAGAACAAATTTGAAAGCAGTTATAAATTCCTTCAAAGAGGCATTCTGTGATATAAAGATGCTGCTGCTTAGACTTCACATATTTCTTGAATTATAAGGTTGAAACTTGCAGTAAATCCATGATTTTGCTATGATTGTTAGTATTCCTCGTGTGTGCAGCAGTTTTTGTGACTCACTGCACACAGCTTCTCATTAATGATGAGCACTGACAGGGGAACAAGTAAGAGTACTTTGGAACTCATTACCAAGTCATGTTTCAGGTGCTAAAAGTTCACATGGGTTCAAAAGGAGACCGGAAAAGCTCAGAGATAAATTTGATAATCAGTTTACAAGTAGAAAACACAACCAATTCAGGAAAGGCTTGAGCTTGAAAGATGAAATTTGTATGTGAAGTCCCTAGCAGCATTAAATAGCACAAGGCCCTTACACTTCAATGGCAGATGAGAAAACAACCTGTTTTAGTAAAATCCCAAGTCCTTGTTTTTCCGAATACAGAAGAAAAACAGCTTACAAGTAACAACATGACTGTAAATACATGCAGGGATTGTTAGTTCTCTGTGTTTCTCAATATTGTGTATTATAATGCCTTTTCAAAAGCTAAATTCTTCAAAGCCAGAGATACTGTATTTTCTGTATGTCTGTACAAAACAGAAATTTCAATATTCAAATGATGGCTATTTATGCAATATTGTATTCCAGCCTAATAAAACCATAAAAGTTTTCTTTTAGCAATAAAACCATAAAAGTTTTCTTTTTACAACAGTTATCTTCTGAAATTACATTGTGAGATCGCGGTTACATTCTGATTATCCTCTGGAAACGGATGTAATTCTGTACTCATATCTGGATAGTGAACTCTTAAAGAATAGAGTCCAAGTAAGTGTGTGTCTGGTTTGAGAAGGAAGTTAGAACTTTGTGATCTTATGTTATGAACCTAGTTGTAAACTCATGGGAAACTCTGCAATGTTAGTCATGAAGACTTAATATTTGAGTGAGAGCTTTGGACTAAGCTTTGACCAGAGCTTATCTTTTGCAGAATCACACTGGAAATCTTAGGAAGTGTTAGATATAACTGAAAGCAGTCAGTCTGGTCCTTACTTTCATCATGGTGATACCTGTTTCATCTGACTAACTCTTATGAATAAGGAAATTGGTAGTTTATAGTTCTGGAATGGAGGATAACTAGTCCATTAGTAAATGAATAAATGAAGGACTGTAAGTAAATGAAGGACCATTGTAATATGTTCGTACACATGCATCCAAAACAGTCTGTGAGAGCCAAGGTACTTTCGGGCTGTAAGCCACAGAGATCTGTTTGCCTGCAATCTGTCCTGCATTGAGTGTGCCTAATTAATCACATCAAGGACTTCCTGAAAGGGAGGGGTGCGTGTTATTTACTTGTAGTGCTCACAACAGTGAAACCGCTGTTCACAGCTGATAGAACAACCATGCCAGTCCTTGGCAACCTGTTTGTTGCTTGCTTTCTTCATGAGATCGGCTTGTCTGGTGGCCACTGCCTCAATGAGGAGTGAATGAGAAGACCAGGGTTGGAGGGTTGACTTCCCTTTTTTGAAACTATAGGTCTTCAATATTGTAGTATTGCATCACATACTGGATAGGCCATGTCCTTCAGTTTGCTCAGTGCAAAGCTATTTAGATAATTTTTACAGCTGTTTGTGTTTCTGGCTAAGTGATCTAAAGGCACAATTATGTCTACTTATATAAAACTGTGTGTAGCTCTGTAAGAATATTCTGTGAAACCAACAGAACGAATGTGTAATTAATGTTCAGTGCTTAGTTAACTAAAGTTCAAGAGCTTGCTAAGGAATACTTTGATCATCCTGGATAGCTGTAGGGTGGCAATGTGACGTGTCAGCAATTTTTTTACCAAACATCCTTTAGCCATAGTGACACTTAGATGTGACCTGACATTCGAGTCACGGGGATACAGAGAGGGTGGTACTACTTGGAACTGTTTGTGATAGCAGTGAGGGCAAACTGGTTTAAATTTTTTTTTTTAAGTGACTTAGAAAGAGAACTTTAGCAAGACCCAAGTGAGACGGGAACATTTGTTCTGGATGGGTTTCTGAGGGGAGCATAGTGGAAGCAGATATGCTGGCCTGCTGCAGATGGTAGCTGGTGGTGATTAGTGAGAGGATTTATAACTCTATGGGTGGAGTGTGATGAGAGGCAGTAAGGACACAAGACTTGGGAATTGAATAAATCCAACCGAGAGGGAAAGGAAGAATGTGTATGAAAGAATAAACCGAGAGGCTTTACTACAAGCAATAAAGGGCTTCTGCAGTAATTACCACTAGGTAGAATTCATAAAGATGCTGCTCATATATACCTGTGCTGCCAGCCCTTTCTTCTGAGCTGTGTTTAATAGCTGGGGTTTGTACTTGGAAAGAAACAAATGTTGACAAACTGAACACAATGTTGCACAGACCACCCTGCAGACTCACTCATGCATGGAGAGGGTAGGGCTTGTATATGGATGCCCCTTGCAGCTATTTCAGAAGCAAAAAAAAAGATGCCATAGTTTATGCCAGCTTTTCACCCATGGAATAAGCCAGATTGAAAAACTTTGCCTAAAAGGGAAGTAAACTTTTTTTCCTGTCAAGTGGCAGTGTAGTTTTCAAAATAAATGTAGTAGAAATATTGTTTGAGATGAAGCTTGGGCAGTGCATAAAATGCTTATACCTGCCAGGCATTTATCATTTTCATACATGCTAGATTTAATAATACACATGTAAAGTGTAAATACACATACCTGCACTTAAAAGCCTATTTGTATATCTCTTCTAAAATTTAAATATTGGATATACTGGCAAAATGCTGCAGCTCTTGGCTAACATTTTAATGTAAATACTACTACATGTGTATGTAGATAATCTAGTTTAAGCTCTGATGTGTAACTTGTCATCTGGAATTGTTTTCATAGATACTCTGTTTCATGGAAATTTTGTTGCCATGGATAAACAGATAGAAATGTGCACTGATTCATCCCTTCTAAAATTTTGCTTAATGTTTGCTCTGATTTTTCTGAGATCTTAACCTTTTCCATTCTAGAAATATAATCTAGATCATAAGTTTCAAGATGCTTCAAAAAGTTCTATCTTCCTATTTTACCTTGGATATTTTGTGGGTTACAGAAAGTGGAAGAATATGTCCTATTCAAAACCCTATGGGAAGGGGAGAAGATTTTATTTGTTCAAATGCTACTGTAAATAGATGAAAGTAACTGGAAACCCTAGTCCTTCTCTTGCCTTTGTATGCTGCTCACTTCAGCTAATTAGGTGCCTCCTGAAGCTCTGAGTATACTCAATATAGAGTGTTCCTCCGAGTGGTAAAGGACAAGCAAAGTGTTACTGATGTAAATCCTATGCCCCTGTGAAATGCCCAGCACTAGCTGGAATGGAACCTTTATTGATGCCTTAATTCTAAGATTTTTAGGCCTAAAACTGGGTAAGGAAATATTGTAATTTTTTTTGTCTGTTGCATGTTTCTCTAGGACACTTCGATTTTTACAGACAGTGTACTTTATAGAGTTTTTTGGGTTTAGATTTATCTTTTCTTACCCTGTTCCCAGACACAAGTTGTGAAATCTGGGTCTAATTTTCTGTGTCAGAGTTCTGGGTTTTTTCCAAAGTATTCTATATGTATAGATAAATGGGGTACATTTCAGATTTCTTTTCTCGGTGCCAGATGAATTTTTCTTTTCAAAGAAAGAAAAAACTTTTAAAAGTAGTGCGTTTGCTGCAAGGTACTTGTATTGATACAAGTGTGCAGATGAACAGAAAGTAGTTGACATGCTCCAAGTTAGAAAAAAGCAACCATATGGTAATTTGTTTAGCTGCTCTTGCCCCGCATTTTCTTACTTTGTAAAATAATCTTCCTTTTCTCCTTTGTCTCAAGTGGTTATCTGTTTATACAGAACAACTGCTTTAAACAGTTTTGGTTTAACCATTAGAGTAAGCAAAAAAAAAAAAAAGGGAAGCCTTTTTTTATTGCTAAGTTGATATCTTTTGGCAGAATTATTAATTATTTTTAAAGACAGTTTTTACATTTATCTTTGTAAGTCTCTCGTTATGCCAGCTGTCTAAGTCTTTTCATAAACTTCAGTTAAAAGAACATATTTTCCATGATTATTTTGAAATATAATGTTTACTGGAAGGGAAGTCTGGTGAATTCCCACAGATGAAGTGTGAGTGTATTTCTCCCACTTGTAAATGAGTTCTTATTTCCTACAGTACATATTCTGGTACCAAAATGAGTCATTTTCAACATGTTTTAGTTTAGCTCTGAAACATTCAAAAACTTGGCATATACATGCAAATGAATGTTACATCTGGTTTTAGAAACTGCTTCCAAATATTATTTTACTAAAATGAAGACTGTGAATAGACCTTTCAGAACTCAGAAGTGTCCTTTGTGGTAAGCATAAAAGCATTTACAGAAGTCTGTTGGTTTGGGTTGTTTGTTACTGGGTTTTTTTCCCCTACCTTTAGCATGTTTTGCTTTAAACATCCAGTAAAATAGGAAGAACACTTTTGTGAAAAAGCCTTAAGGTTTGCAGGCAGTATATTGTTGATTGAGTATTTTAGCCAGGCAAGTTAATAGCTTTCTTCAGATATATTAACTGAATTTTGCAAAATTTCATGCTATTTTATATTTTTTTCAATTTTAAAACTTTTTAAAAATAAAAATACAATCTCTGCTTTAATATTGTGTTGTCTAAGGTTTTTTATGTCAATCCCCTCTTTACTCTGTTTCTGATATGTTAACTTGACAGTTCAACTGTTAGACAAGACTAAGTAGTTTGTGTGATTAAAAGGGATCTAGGAGCAACGGAGGTGAAGTTGGAAGTGGGAGGAAAATGGGGGAGGCAGACCAGGCATACTTAGATTTAAAAGAAAAAAAACAACAAACAAGCAAAACCCCAAACAAACAAAATCCCCAGCATTTCATTTCTGATAACATTTATTTTCATTTATCTTTACTTAAAGAATATTTCTTATGTGAACTTCTTTACCCTGGCTTCATAGCATTTGGAACATTTATTATAATGAGACCTTAGATATTTTGCTTACATTTGATACCTGTGCTTAGATACAGTCATATTTCTGCAGTCTGGACTTGAATACCACCCTAAATTTTTTTCCAGTTGTTGGCAGCATTTGTCCTGTCAGTTTAATGTGCGTGATAGGGGTAACGGTGCAAATCTCTGGTTATTCTCTGTTCCAACTTCAACCATCTGTATGTTGTCTGTGATACAACACCATGTTATCAGTAAAGTCTTATTGTAATTATCACCCTTAAAAATTTCTTGAACTTTTTATTCAACACAAAAGGTGGGGAAAACATAGAAAATGTGAATTACTAAGTCTTTCATTCAAAGATTTCCTGGAATCCCTTTTCCCCTAATTGTATGAAATAAAATATAAAGGAAACCTAATTCAAAACACTTCTCCTCTTCCCTCCCCAAAATTTGGCCTTAAATATAGTGATTTTTTATCAATGAGAATTCAGAAAAAGGAGAAATTAGATGAGGGGATTGAAAGACTTAATTATTTTTCAGAAAAATACATTTTTCTCCTTCCATTATGTCTTAAGTTGTTGAGAAACTTGCTGAAGATTGATGATAGGCAAAAGAGTAAACATAATAAAGAGGAGGAGTGGGGAAAGTAATATTGTAAATAAAAAAAGAGAAAACAAAAGAGATAGCAGTTATGAAAACTTCACAGAGTGTCATTCATCTGAGTGTAGACTATATAGTGCAGTTTGCCAGTCTTTCTCTTTGGAGCAGTAGGTAAGTATAAGGTAGTGTTGGGGCTGGTGGCAGAGCCCATGTCTTCCTTTCTGCCCATCCAGCTGCATCTGTATAGCTGATTGCAGAGATGGAAATGGTGAATCTTATCAATGTTAACTTATATGATACATATTTTGTTCAGTACTAGGTGAACATCTTCCAGTTCTAACACATTTGAACATCCATTTTCTGAAAACTTAGTTTTGTTCCTACCACTTCTTCAGAATTTTGTGATCTTTTCGAAGCATTTCTTAAATGTAATACACGGTTTGGATGAGCTCAAACATTAGTTCCTGAGAAAAGTAAGTAAATGCATCATGCATTTCAGTACACTGTTTACTGTGGCTATCATCAGTATTGTCTAACTTTAAATGCCTGTGCCAGGATGGGATCATGTCTATAAGGTACTTGTTTCTTTCCGTTGACATATAAAGGGAGTCTGCATGACAGGCTCAGATATACCCACATCATAAACACCAGGAGCTACATGGCTCCCACCTGGCTGTCCTGAGTTAAAGGAGTTCAGCATAGACTCTTTTAATAAATTCATGAGTTTGGGAACTTCTATGCTTTACCTTCGTTCTTACTGAGTCCTCCTCCAATGCAGAGCCTTTAAGCATTTCTCAAAGGCTGGTTCTAAAATTGAATGTTTTCATTATGAAGTATTATATGTGCTTTGTTTTTTGTGGTTTTTTTTTTTAATGAACTCTTCTGTCTTCCATGATCAGAACTATTTTGATAGACAGAAGTACAATCAATGTAGATCTAGAGTTGTGATAATACAAAGGATTAGGTCTGGATTAATGAAACTACAGAAGGTAGGAATATCTCATGCTCATTCAAAATTTTCAGTCTCAGCTATCTTCTAATAACTCTTATGAGAGTTGCCACACCCAAATGAAGAGGAAGCTTGCATTTGCTTTTTTAGAAATGAGGGCAGAAAGGACAGACAAAAATTGGTTAATACATCATAAAGGTCTTGTAATATAAAATGCATAAGTCTCTTGGAGTCTAAATGTGACAGCACTATTAAAAAACAGTAACTCTGTTTATTTGGTTTGCGTGGCAAAAGTACCATGCATGAGTTTGCACTACCAAAAGCATCTGGGAGGGCTGTGAGGGTGGCTTCTGTGAGAAGCTTCTAGAAGCTTCCCTCTTACTCAACATAGGCAGTGCCAGCTGGCTCCAGGACAGACCCACTGCTGGCCAAGACCAGGCCAATCAACAAAGGTGTTAATGCCTCTAGGGTAATCTATTTGAGGAGGGGGAAAGTTACCACAGGAGAGTAATTACAGCTGGAGAGAGGATTGAGAATATGTGAGAAAATCTGCTTTGAAGACACTAAGGTGAGAGAAGACAGAGAGGGGAGGAGGTGCTTCAGACACTGGAGCAGAGGTTCCCCTGCAGTCTGTGGTGTAGCCCATGGTAAGATGGGCTGTCCCTCTGCAGTCCCTGGAGGTCCATGGTGGAGCAGAGATCCACCTGCAGCCTGTTTGCCACAGGAGGCCATGACCCTGTGGGAAGCCTACACTGTAGCAGGTTTGCTGTTGGAACTTGTGACCTTGCAGGGGACTCAGGCTGGAGCAGTCTGTTCCTGCAGAACTGTACGCATGGGAAAGACCTATCCTGGAGAAGTTCATGGGGGGCTGTCTCCTGTGGGAAAGACTCCATGCTGGAGCAGGCAGAGACTTTGAGGAGTCCTCCCCATGAGGAGGAAGGAATGGCAGGGAAAGTGTGTGATGAACTGACCACAACTCACATTCCCCATCTCCCTATGCCGCTGGGAGGATGGAGGTAGAGAAAATTGAGATTGAAGTTCAAGAAGAAGGGAGGGATGGGGGAGATTTGGTTTTGTTTCTCATTATCCTTTTCTGATTTGATTGGTAATAAATTAATTTTTCCCCAAGTTGAGCCTGTTTTGCTTGTGATGGTAACTGGGGACTGATCTCTCCCTGTCCTTAACTCAACCCATGAACCTTTCATTGTATTTCTTCTGCCCTGTCTGGATGCAGAAAGAAGTGATAGAGTGGCTTTGGTGGGCATTAGCATCCAGCCAGACGCAACCCACCACGCCGTACTTAAAATGTAATGTATGGTTGGTAAGTTGAGGTTTTGCAGATGCAAAACGGCTTTTCAGCAGGTTGTCTTAGTGTTATCTGGGGGCAGATTTTCCCTGACTGGATTCCAATGAAGTCTTACTAATACCTCCTGTTCTCAAGCACCACCTAACCTCAGAGGCACTTAAAATCAGTCTGCATTCCAAGTTGGAGCACATCTAGGTAGAGGTTCTTGTGCGTGCTCGGAAGTCTCCTGGTCTGGAAAGCTAAGTGCTTATTTTGATATGGGTAGGGAGGTGCTTGAACTCTCTTCAAGTCCCTGAAGGACCTGTTTTTATTAGGTCATGGCTGACTCATTCAAAACCGTTGAGTTCACTCAAGAACACTGTTCGAAGAAGAGATAATGGCTAAGCCTTGCCTCTTTTGTAATGTGCCTTGAGCACTCGCCCAAGAAGTTTAAGACCCCTGTCCTTTCCTTATCATTCTTCCTAATTATGGACACAGGTTTTGGTATTACCTGGAAGTTATGTCAGTTTGCCCGAGATTATTGCCAATCGATCTCGATACACATAATATGCGAGTTTAGTAAAATACCACAAAAGAGTCAAAAATAAACAAGTTTGGGGGATTTTTTGATGAAAGTCAAAGGAATTCTCAATAATATATAAAAACACAAAATATGACTTTCAAGGTTCTTTTAGCTATGTAATTGCCTTTTTTGCACTCCTTTTTCCATTATGAAAAGAAGAATACTCCCCAAACCTTACAAATGTGGGTATCAGCAGTACAGTATTATAAACCTCGGGTTTTGCATGTAACCATCTTTGCAAAAGTTAAACTCTGAACTAGTCTATTCCTAGTGGATACTATTCTAGTTGTTATATTCAGTTGGGATTTTAATTTCTGTTTTCAGATTATTTTCTCCTGGTTTATAACACCATGTTCCGATGATAGGATTATTCCTAAAATATCTGTTGTTTTGCCCTCTTAAAATCTTAGTCAGACTTTGTTTTTCTGCATTGTAGCTAATTTGACGTCTCATGGGATAGATTCCCTGTTCTCTTGGACATCTAAGTACTATTTCTTTTAATCTTGACCTCCCTTTAACACATATAACTGGAATTCTGAATAATTTTCAGATAATTTCCTGCTCTATCTTTTATGATACCATCGTTTCCACTAGATGTAACACAGTGATTCCTGGAACTGTGTGTCTTTAGATGGGTCATGTTAGCGGTTTAATTACCCCAATATCATGAAACAGATCTAGATTCTTTTCCTCAGCCTTCTCTGTCTTCTAAGAGTCTGGATGAAGAGAACCACCGCCTTAAGTTTCCTAACCCTCCTCTATGTCTTCAATTCATATATACATTTTTATTTGTCTTGTGATTATGTTACACTATTATTCTCCTATAAGAATCCCACTCTCTGGAATATCAGAGAAGCACATCACTAAAAGATGTGCATTCATTTTACTTCAAATGTTCAATATGAGATACCACTCACCTAAATGTAGTACCTGTGGTGAGCACACTTACAAAGGAGCTGCAAAATCTGGTTTGCCATCATTCCTGAAACATGTTTTTAGTCTACTTTTCAGACCTTTGGCTATTCAATAATGCATCAAAAGGATACAAAAATTAAATCGCTAAAAAAAGAAGGCGGGTATCAAAAATTGTAATTTTAGCTCTTGTGCATAATGGTACTCAGTGTGAGCTTTTATTACTGGATTGTAGGTGAAAACTAGCGTTCATGGAAAATGCAAATACTCGCAAGTTGTTTCTTCTTCTTGGCACTTAACACATCGTACAAACCTATCAGGGCATTTTTTTCTGTATTATTTAGTTACAAAAAATCATAACACAAACTGTTTTCTCTTGTGATTTTTGTACTTGCCTAAGTTTTAACTCTTCTGTACACTTTATTTAGCAGCTACTAGATTTAATTGTTCTGCCAATGCTGAGCAATCATTTTTCTTGTCCTCTAGAAATACATAGGTTTTAGTCAAATTTGTTTTGCTAATTGCTAGTCATATGGACTAACCTTTGTGTCCTATTAAACAGAAAGTACTTGATCTGCAAGAATGTCTTTTTACTAAACTGGGTTTAAGGAAGAGAATAATATAAATTGTATTACAATTCAAACAATATACTTAACTTTCACTTGCCTGCTACACTTTAAGATTTTACCTGTGTATTATAACTCATATGTGAAGGTACATATTTAAGCATATTTTCTTAAATTCGGAAAAGCATCATATTAGTATTTGTTATTTTTCCATAATGTTTGCAGTTCTGGCAGCTTTTATACTGACTTGCCTTGGCCTTCCTCCACCCTACAAAATAAATCTTTATATATTCAAATTGATACCAAGTTGCCAGCACTACAAATTATAATGCATGATTCATAATGCAAACTCTTAGAGCATTTAGTAGCATACTAGTACATTCCTGTGAAATGACAGACTGATAACACTATATGTAAATGTATGATCACTGAAAAAAAGATTTTGATCTTGCATGGGTGTGTATTTTGTATCAATTCAGTGATCTTAAATATGGTTAGAAAGTAGTTTTTTTCTGTTACTGCCACATTAACGCTGAAAGAGGAAATGAAACATTTAAAAGCAATCTTCTAAACCGAATTTGTTTGGAAAATAGAAATGGTATATTTTCCAAAATTAAAAATAAGCGTGTGTATCTGGGGGGGGGGAATATAATGAAGGAGAATCTCCTAAAACAAGGGGAAAAAAAGGTAGCTGAAATGGGATTGTTCCAAATCAAAGAACTGATCTGAAGTCCATGAGTAAGTAGAATGAGAGCTGTACATGCTGTTGGAGCTATGGAAACTGAAATTCATAGGAGGATAGTACCAAAGCACTAAGTATTACTGCATTTGTCATTGCAATTTAAAGTATGAAATCTAACAGAAATATTTGCAGTAGCAATAGACTTTATTAAATTCATAACAATAAGTGAATATGCAAGTTACAATTTTCCTTGTAGTGTATATTTTAATTATTTTCCTATATGAAAAGTTTATGGTCCTATTTTAAGTCTTTGTAAGAGTATCAAATACTTCAGTATGCTGTTTATTTTAATAATCATATTGCATGCTGTATCTGATCATGATCTGAGAGATGCATTGAATTACTTTAAACACATGCTTTAGATTCCTATAGATCCATAGTACAGTTGTTGAACATACTCTGCATTTCTAAAGAAGCAAAAAAAGATTGGTCACATTCATACAAGAGTTTGCTTCCAAGCCAAAAATGACAGATGCTGTTACAGCTGAGAAATGTAGTGTTTTAGGAAAACACTCAAACAGTAGTGAACTTAGATCAAAGTAAAAAAAATTAATTTAAGATGCCTTAATCTAAACAGGAGTTCAAGGTACTTGGTACTTGAAGTGTAGATGTTAGTTGTACAAACTGTCAAGGATTATATTCCAATTCAGAAAATCTGCAATATCTGGACGAACGAAATAGTTTTGTTCTCTGCCTTTAAAAGTTTCAAATGTGCCTAATTTCTTGTATTTCTCATTTTAAGCAAATATATTTGCAAGGATTTTTTTTTTATTGTTTGTAGTTTCATGTTGTAGAGTATGTGTAAATGATAGCATACCAAGGAATGATGAAGAGGGGAGTTGTCTGTACATAATCCAAACTTTTGTGGCCTGGATTTGACTTCACTGTGCCAAAGCAACATATTTGTCCTGCTTTAATGTTGACACAATCAGCTCGAGTCTTTAAATTCATTCCATGTGCTATAGAGAATAATTCACATGAGAGAGTGGTTGTCATTTTTAGCAAGAACGTAAGATAATAAGAGTAAAAGAACATTTGGAAAGAAAAGGAAAAAACAAGGTAGAAGTACTGAATTATATAGCATTTTGTATAATAATGCCATGTCTAGCATTAATACACACTGTTTTAGAAACATAAGAGTGATAGTGGTGCATATTCAACAGCATAGTACTTAGGGAGGGAAAAATCCTGGAACACACTATTGCACTTACAACAACTTTAGTTCCAACAGTTCTAAAAATGTGTATACCTTTTTTCTTAAGTAATAAAAATACAGTTCTGATATTTTTAAATCCCCTAATGACAGCATAGAATTTTTACAAAGTCATTAACTTTACAAACCTACAAGTAATTTTTTGCAGTCCACCAAGGAAACTTGGGAAAGATATTTCTTGTCACTGACAAACAAAAAACCCCAACAGTCTAATGGTACCTGCAGTTGTAAGAAGTTTCATTCTTTCATTATTTTGTAATGTTTTGTGTGATGGTGAGTGGCAAATAACCAATCATTCATATATAGAAAAGAAGTTCTGTTCTATGGGTAGGGAGCAGAGATTCATAAAGAACATTTCCTTCTGTTTTGAGGAAGCAATTTTAAGATGGATAAAATGCTAAATATTCAGTGTCTTCCCAGTGTTGGTGTTACAATCAGAGTTGAATTAGCTTGATATTTTTTATTCTTCTGAATGGGAGAATTTCCTGTTAAAGTTCAAAGAAAATTGTTCAAACAGTTTAAGCCACAGGCCACATCAAAGTAATCTCTGTTTAGAATTTGACACGTATCTTAAATACTGTTTCTCTCAAAGCATATATTCTTTACTCTTACCAAAATGTTTTAATTCAAACAAGAATTCAGGAAAGTCGTTTGCTTTATGTGGGTCAAACAAGCTAATCTCTGTGGTTACTTTTGGCTGTGTGTAAGACTATGTATACACAGTTCAGTTGTGTTTTTGAATGAACATGATCTAGCTTTTTACTAGGCTGCACGTATATTGTTATCAGTTTCATCACAAAACTGAATTTCCGAAGACTGATTTTCTGTTCTGCTTAGCTTATGTATTTAGTGGAGTCTTGGTAAATGGTCTTCAATGTTGAAAACCCAGACATCTATTTGAAAACCTGCTGCGGCCAATTGATTTAGAAATCTTGGTGCTATACCTCTAGCAATCATGTCTTTTTTAATGAAATGCTGATTCTCTTAGGTATTTGTCTCCACAAATGAGCATTCATCCACTCAAGTTTAAGGACAGCTTTCTTTGGTTATCAGTACTTGTGCATGCCACATAACAATCCACGGTCCTATATTGTTATTATTCTCTTTCAACACGAAACCATGTGCGAGCACAAGGTCCAGAACTGTACTGTGTTTTTTGCCTTATCTTCACTTCTCTGGGAGTGTCACCCCATCAGTAGCTCTCTCACTAACTTTCTCAAATTTGACACTTAAGTTTTTTGCTTACTCTACTTTAAAGAGGGACATTTTATGACAATGAAAAGCTATTATTATGAAGTGCAGAGTCTCTTCTGAAAGGGCCTGAGACAAAAACAGGAATCTTGGATGGAGGTCCTATTTTGAGTAAAAGTGATTTTGATCTTCACTTCCTAAGACTTTCACTCCCATGATAGAGACCTTTTACTTCATCTAAGAACTTAATTCCTGTAATCTGCTGATGTAAGGCTTAAGCTTCACTGTGGAAAACAGTTTACACTGCCATATCCCTGGAACTTAGGGATAAGGAGAAGCATTCGCAAAGTCCTCTGCCTGTAAGTTCAGAATCATTACATGAGTAATGATGGGGTCACACCATTCTCATATCATTTGCTAAAAAAAAAGGCAAAATGAGATCTCCTTAATTAGTAATAACTAATCAAATTGAATTGGTTCATCATGTGATAGGAGTGTTGAGTGAATTAGTAAATAGGATTGCTTGTTTCCAACTGAAAGACAATTAAAGTGAGGACTGATGATTTAAGACTTGTTTTCAAAGAACTTGGAGATAACAACATTAGACACCAACAGGAAGTAAATGTAAATCTTTCTCTTCAAATTTGGATGAATCAGGAATGAATTTGAGAAGGTTTTTTTTATTTTCTAGCTGGAAAAGCTGCTGAGCATTTTTCCTTTGTTGCTTTTGCTTAACAGAATCATCTGTACAGTAAATCCCCAATGTCCTGTAACAGTGGGGATTCTGCAAATGCAAAGATAAGTAATAAAGTTGTTAATGGTATTCTCCCTATCAGAAGTACTGCTAGATAATCAGTTTTCCTACTCTCGGCAGTCATTGGATTGTCTGATATAAGGAAGTATTTTTCATCATGTGTATCTGAATCAATCAGATTGTTGACTTATTTTATGGTTAGATCACTGACCTTTTCTGAGGTAATGTGGCTAATGCTTCATTACTTATTGCAGTATGAAATATTTAGCCCTTTAACTCTGACAGACAGCAAGAAGAATTCCTTTCCCTTTAATTCTTCTGCAGGGAAGTTCTACACTGCTTGTATAGCTGTTATGCTTTCATTTGATAATAACAGACTTCAAACTCTTAGCATGTGGCAGAGTGATCCTAGGGAACCTTGATGCCTCATAGCTCTCTCACTGGATGGAAAAGCTCTCATACTTGTAATCATAACCTAGTAGTGCCTGTGTCACTGTGATGGTTCCCAGCACAAGTTCAGCCCTGATTTGCACTGCAAATCACAAGTTTTAACTTGTGAAACCCTTATGCTTTTTGTTGCTTTCAGGATGAAAATTCTGCAGTCTCTTTTGAAGATTCCCTACCCATGCACGTGGTGTTTCTGTGGGGAATATAGCTTGGAGTCAAAACATTTTAGATATCCTAAAGCAATTTACTTGTGGCTATTCTTTAAAGTGTGATTTCTAGATGCATGTTTGCAGTACATACTGTTTATTGCTTGCCTTTGTGTGTCTGTTTATGGCTACTGGGAATTCTGAGATTGGGAAGAAGTGAAAATATGGGCCAAACTCCATTTATATAATAGCAGTCAAAGTATTGGACTCTGTGTCCCATTAGTATTACTAAGACAAGCATGCTTCAGTGTCATGTACCTACAAACACTGCATCTTCAAGAACAGTTGGCAATATGCAGATTTTCTTGTTTTCTGAAAGACTGACTCCATTTCGAATTAAGGCAGGATGAACTATTAACTTATTAAGTAGTTTTAGATTAAGCCTAAGATCTGGTTCTAACCTGGTTCAGACTAACAGTGGAAGAATGGAATGCTGAGCATGGAGCTCAGAGTAGAATAGAGTTTAAAATACTTCACAAAAATATTGAACACCCGCATCTACTGAAACCTTATTGTAACAGAGAGGGCAAAAGAATTGCACATCACGCAAAACAAGGTTAACTGAAGTACAGTAGTAACTAGACTGTTTTTTGGTCATGACCTAAATATTCACACAGAACTGGTAACTAGCATGGTCAGACTGAAGTACAACAGTTCATTCTTCCAGTTTTAAAGGGAATTCACTTTTCCCAGCTTTATATAAGCTCTCATTCAATGGAAGTCTTTCTTGTTATCCATAAGAATACAAAGGGTTAAAGCCATTTTTAATATACTGTTCAGTGAATAGGTTTCTTCATCAAAGGAGTTAATGTTAACAATATATGTTACTTTCCATCTGCTGTTCAGTGAGTACAAGAATTGCATTTGCAGTTGCTTCCCTGGTTGCATGATAGACATCTTTATATTCTAGGACTCCTAGCAGGAGTGGGTGGTGGCAGGGATGAAATGATACCAGCACTGAACACACAGAGTAGCAGAAGCTTCCTCTTTCTTCCACAATAAAAAGATAAGCTACTCTGTTGGAACAGGGAATATTTGTTGATCGGGAGTGTCTTGTCCACAGGTCCCATTAGGGGAAAAGACTCAAAGAACAAACATTTGCTTTCAAGTCCACTACAAGAAGAATAAAAATTTTATTTCTCAGGCGTGGTTGTTGCAGGGATTGTGATAGTTCAGCTAAAGAAAGACTTCTTGAAATGGTGAGAGAGAATGGAGAAAATAGGAGGAAAATAGAAAAATTAAAAGATACATAGGAAGAGAGAACAGAGCTGGACATAATTAAAGGGGGCAGAGAAATGCAAAATTTCATTAATCGGAGAATGATATGCTCTAAATAAATTTCAGTGCTTTTTGCTGTGGTATCTCAGGAGAAAAGTGATGGTTATATCGTATCTAAGACTCCGAATATATGCATGAAACTTACATTGCAAAGCCTCCTAGTATCCCAGTAATTCATAAATTACTTTCTTCTTTTCAAATATGAATTTTGTTTTCTCTTAAAGTTTTCCACAATACTGCTCTACTCAAATTATCTCAATTTATAAAGGCAAAGTTGTGTCTGTCTATAAAATTCTGTTAAACTTGTCAGATGACTGATAAAATACAGAAAAGTATGCTGTGAAAGCAGGTATGTTCAAGAGTAGAGACAGTTTGTAGTTAACTGACTATTTTCAGAATAGTTAACTGCATTTTTGAAGTATTTTCATTTTTCACATGTCTCAGCAGGTAATATAGGATAGGATAATTTGATAACTGAAGAATTTCTTGGGATAGGCTGCTTTATATAAAGTTTCAATTCATTGGACCTTCTCTTGTTTGCAAATGAAGGGAAATGAGATTATTTCATTAGTGACTTGAGCAGTTTGATGATGTATCTGTTCAGGATTCTTTTATTACTCTGCTTCAAGATTTTAAAAGCATGCAGAATGTGACTATAGCTCTTTCATCTTGGGCTGTAAGAGAATGTTTTCATATTCTCTTGTGCTATTGATGCTGTTGTCTGTATGTTTCTTGTTCTTAAAATATCTTCAAAAGATTTTCTGATTTGAAAGATTGGTACAGTTCAGAAAGATAATATTTAGAAACAATGTCTGTTTCATTTTTTAATAATGACACACAAGAGATATCTACACTTTTAGACTTGTAACAAACCAGCTAGTATGCAACACTTACATTATCTGAAAGTTGTCTCTAGAGCTGAAATACAGGTGCTGAGCTTTTTTTTAAGTCAAATGCATGAAGAGTAATCTTCATACTGTCTCCTTTGCTCTCCCATTTATGGTAATGTGAATGTGGTTCCAATTACTGTCACTACGTAGGAAAGAGTATTTTAAATATCTTACTTGAAAGAAGACAGATCCAGCAGTGCTCCCCTTCCCATTAGTTGTCTGTCAGTCATTTTTGTATCTTCATTCTTCCATCCTTTGCTCTTCTAGCAAAAACTCCGCTGAGGTGCCTAGTTGCACTGGAGCAAGCCTGATGGCCTGCAGGCAGCTTAATAGAAGTTCCTTTAAGGTCTGAAAAACAGATGGAAAGCCATGTATTTTTCCAATATCATACCTAGTTTAAAGCAACTGCTGGAAGTATAGCAGTCTTTGATACAAGAATTCTTTTATATTAATAGCTTTTATGTAGTATTCATTTGCTGATAAGGAAATGCAGATTATCTTGTGTGTGATCATCCTTCTTGTTTTTGAAGGGAACAAATATTTGTTGTAAACAGCAAGCTCAGTATGACACAACAGTGTACTCTAACAACATGCTACATTATATGAGCAGCACAGTAGTCAAGACATCAAGGAATGTCCAGTTTTGGGACATCCCACTGCCAATAACATAATGATAAACTGGAGTGAATGTAGTGGGGAGCCACCAGAATGGTCAGGGCTGGAGCACTTGCCCCGTGAGGAGGGGCTGAGGAAGGGGTTTGCTCAGTCTGGCTCTAGGGTGCCTAATGGAAGTGTGTCCCCTGTCTTGGTATAAGGAAAATCTTTTTTCACTACAGCCAAGCATGAGCAGTTTTCAAGACCCAAGAGGCTAAAGCTTTGAGCAACCTGGTCTGAGTTTATAGGTGGCCTTTTTATAGGTGATTTTTTAGGCAAGCAGGATATTGGACTAGATACCCCCTGGAATCCCATCCAACTGGAATTACTCAGTAATTGTTCTTCATTTGCATTGTTATTTTATTTTTAAGGGGTCGTTTTACTGGAGAATAAATGGAATATTATGCAGCAATATGCTGGCCTCTCATAAGTCATTGCAAACACCAAGACATAAAATTCTGAAGGGAAAAGTTGCTGTGCTGTACCTCATTGCTAACTGTAGTACTGTTTGGAACATATCCTTGACAGATAACATGCCATGCCTGTACTTTGAACTCTGCTTATCAGGAAATCAAACCTGTTACATGTGATATAAAGGACATACCAATCATTTGCTAAATTATGGCAGTTTGAACCCTAACCTTCTGACCTCTGCCAGGCATTCAGTGGGGAAAAGGTGGGGGGGAATAGGCAGTCTCTGCTGGTAGAGTGCCTACATACATCTTTTCATATGTCAGAGGAGCTTTGTCTGATGATATCTCAGTTAGCACTGTCTCAAAAAATTGTCCCACTTTCTCATTTCTCTCCCTGTCCTTTTCTGGGAAGCTTCAGTGATAACATTTCCTTTTCTTATTTTTTCATACAAAAAGCTCCATTTTTATAACTATATAAAACAAAATTTTAGTTTTTATATTTTTAATTACATAAAAGTTGCATTTAAAGAATTAAGAACTTAAATATTTGTACGTTCATTTCTGTTTTAAGGAGGTATATGGCATTCCAAACATTGTTCTTCTGCTTGTAGCTCTCTGTGGTTTTAATTCTTTTTAGATTTTATTTGTTGAAAAGAGAGATGTTTAGTTACAGCTGTTGTCATTTTTATTTCTGATGTTCTGTCAATCATTTCACATTAACTTTTTCCTTTTTGCATTAATGGAATTAAAAACATATAGTAATGGTCTTCTATTAATTGTATGTTTACATCTAAAATGATCTTAATTAATTTTCTATTAAAGGAACAGCAACATACACATCTATAGATAATAAATGCTGTTGTGAAGGATAGAAGATAAGGTTGCTGGTACATATTTAAGTTTCTTTTCTTTGTAAACACTGTAGGATTTTTTATGTTTCTAATGTGTAAAATGTGATTTGAATTTCATTATTCAGACTGTTATCTTTGTTACTTTTTCAGTCTCTGGTTTACTGCAAAAGTTTTGTTAAAATTGTATGAGATGGTTAATTGCCTTTTGCTCAGTAGTAGTTTTTACATGGGTCTACAACATATCTGATGTCTGTTTTAGCTACTATGTGGAAGAATTATGGCCCTAGCTCATTCAGCAAAGGGAATGCATACAAATGTACTAAGGGGCAGTTGTGAGCTGAGAGGGTCACTAATGGTACCTCAAAATGTATTTGAGCCATGTAGAGTAAACTACATGCAAATATTGGCACTCTGAAAACTCCCAGAATACAGAATTAGCCTAGCAAATAGTAACTACTCTATGCAGAATCACAAGAAATACCTGAAAAAATTTATATTGATTTAACTGAATATCTGATGAAAAATAACCTCTCTGACTAGTGGGAATGGAGAGTATCATTACTACTAGAGATATTTTAATTACTAGTATTACTACTGGTAATATTTTAAGGAAGTAATAATATTTCTGGAAAGCTAATACTTGGTTTAGGGAGGTAAATTGTGGAATCATGGTTGAACTGTAGCTTAAAAAATGTATTATGAACAGCAGAAAAAAACTGTCAAGCCAAACAATTCTAAGTGTATGCTACAAAGTTGAAACTTAGTATAGAGTAATATTAACGGTTGATGCTTTTCCTTTTTTTTAATATTCAATGTCAGTGAAGTTGCTGGCCTTTTCTTCATTCAGATCTGTTATGTATTTCTCATATCAAAGCCTCTCACAGTTACAATTCCAATTAATTATTACATCATGAATGTGTACACCTTATTGGGGGATAGGTCTTTACTATTCCTTGCCTTTCTGTTGATTAGTGCAAAATTTGGCTTCGTTAGCATGGCATTTTTGGCAAGGACTGAAGTAAACCACGAAATAAAAATATTGGTAAATAGAGAATAGTACACACAAAAACCATGATTTAAGATATAATGAGGTTTTAATAAATCACAGAATCACAGAATCTCTAGGTTGGAAGAGACCTCCAAGATCATCTAGTCCAACCCTTGCCCTAACACCTCGACTAGGCTAGACCATGTCACCAAGTGCCACGTCCAGCCTTTTTTTAAACACATCCAGGGATGGTGACTCCACCACCTCCCCGGGCAGACTATTCCAGTAGTTTATTACTGTTGGTCAAACACGACCTACCTTTTGTAAAACCATACTTTAGGTTCTTTGCTCTTGGATTAAAATATGTACAATATAGAAAACCGTATTGCAGAACAAGGATCCTCTTCAGTCTTCACTTCAAAATGATTTTTTTTTAATGAACTTTTTATCTGAGCAAAGATGTTGATTAGGCAATGAGAAATCTGGTCATGCTTATTCTGCTACTCGTCCAGATGTATGATCCACCTCAGTTCAGCACCTTTTTCATACTTTCAAGATCAGAGACTTGCCATTTTATGTGCTAGTGCACACACATGCAAAAGCTTTGTACAGTATATCAAGGCTGTGCCAGAAACAATGAAACTGTTCAGTTTCTTTCTACTGCTTTTGGCTTCAGGTGCTAGTGTCTGCATCCTTTAGCTTGGCTATGCTTACATATACATTATTGTCTTGGACTTAGGAAAATTGCTATGAAGCTATTTCCTTTAGTATCTCTTCACTAGGCTAGAGAACTCATTTCATAGCCTTCCTGCTTGAAAAAGAGGAATCTTTTATCTTTGGGCTTATTTTGAAGCTTCATGCAACAGATCTTGTGAGGTAGTAATTTCCATTTTTGTTTTCACAAACTAGTTATCTCTGTGTCTATATCTCCTGAAATAGCTGATCTGGTCAGTATTCCTTGACCAGCTGTGTGTACTGGTGAGTCCTATGTTTCATGTTTGTGTAGTTTTTTATAAATTCAGAATTTATCATCCCCAGAAACATAATTAAGAACACAAGGTTATACATCTTGACTAATTTGTATAGGCAAAGAGAAAAGCAACTACCATTAGACTCCTAAAAATTAGTGAGGTGACTCTCTTCTATTTACGTATCTGAAAATAGTTTTTGAGGAGGAAATGATGGAATTATATCACATGCTTTATTATATGCTTATTGGCTTCTTCAGGCAATTTTCATTAAGGATGCTCTTACTAATGTCTTTATACTGATAAAGTTCAGTTAGGTTATTTGAATAGATTTCGTCTTTATTTCATTGAAGCACACAACAGAGAAGTTAACCAAGATGCTGATTACTTAAACCAGGTAATAACAGTCATTTTTTTTAAAAAAAGCATAGCAGGAGTTGCTCTTTTTTTAAAAATAGCCCAAAGTTAAGTAAGCACTTTTAGAAAGTAAAAGACTACATTTGTTGCCCATCAGAACTCCAGGACTGAGAGAAAACTGCCTAGTGAAGCCTTTTTTGTGGAATCTCATTACTGAAGTGTAACTTCCAAGCACAGGCTAGGCAGAAGCAGTCTCTGCCAATACTGTTGAAGCTGTGTCTCAGTGCAGGAGCAAATCTTAAGTTTCAAGGAGTCAGAGTCAAATAAAAAGAAGCACAATTGCATAGTCCAGAGACAAGGAAACAAAGATGGATTTCAGTCCCTGTCAGTCAGCATGATTCAGCATATATATCTAGAACAGACACATCTTTCATACTGTTCATTCTTCCAGTTCTTAAGAGATGGAACATTCATCGTGGTAATTAGTTCACTTTAGCTGTCCTACTGGAGTAAACAGAGGTAAGCAGCTGCCTATATAGTAATTCATCATGATGCACCTTTTAATTGTATATTCTACTACCTCACCTTTAATTTTGCTCTTTACGAGTCATGTTACAGGTTGGTGAGAAGATTAGTGCAGCAGCTGTTTCTTTCTATGGAATAAGGCACAGGAATACATGAAGAGTATGCATGTACTTATCAGATGATGCAGAGAAAATAGTGCAGTCTAGTGTACACTGGGCATTAGTCTAGTTAGGGTGGAAAGAATAGATGGGTTCTGCATGCTGAAGAACTCCTATTTATTGCGTAAGGAATTTTGGGTTTAGGTGTCCTGGAGCTACAGGTAGTGTAAAGCACCTGTTTATCTTGCCAACTCTGGATTTTTGGAACTAGCACTTCCTACAAACTGCAAAATAGTATGTGGAAGTGTTGCCTCCAAGGAAGTTGTTTCGACAGAATGAGGATGAGAGGCCAATACAAAATAAATGCTTAGAATGCTGTAAAACACAAAAATCTGCTTTGAAGCAAGCAGCTTTAAACAAAGCTTCTAAGCTTTCTCTTGCAGATTTTACTGAACCCCATACAAAAGTACTCTGTGTTTAATTACTTGATACGAAGCAAATGTAACATCTGGTAAGAACTTGCATGTTAAATCAAGTTTACCCTTCAGCACTTAAACTTTGTGTTTCTGGATTTTTCTAATTGCAGTCTGAACCAGGAATACTGTGCTGAAAAAATATCAGCATGTTGTTTGGAGAAAACAAATTTTAAGTGGAAATTATATCAGCAAACAAATTTTCCATTGTTTAAACAATTCGTAGATGACTTCACCTTCTGTTTTATCATTATACACAGAGCTTTGTTTTTGTTGAAGGTATTTAAATTTGTTGTTACTAAATGCATTTAGACCAGATTAGAAATAATTTAACATACTTGACAGGCATGAATGAAACAATAAAGAGTACAAAAGACTGAAATGCCTAAAAAGTTAGTGTAAAAATCTTCATAAAATATGTGTATTTAAATGAGTGACAATTTTCTTACCCATTTTGTAGTAAATATTACAAGAGTCTTTCAGTTTGTAAAACCAGCCAGATACATGACTCATCACACATATGTCCAGTGCTGCAAAAGCTGAACAATGAAAGCATTTGAAACTAAGGATCACAGCTCCTACATTTCCAGTTACTTAGTGGGTAGCATGTGAATGCGATTCATGGGAAATTTTTGATTGCTCAGAAATAAGCTAACCCATTTTTAGTACCAAAGATCAAAATGACAGCCAGTGGAAACAAGATCCTTTGATACCAGTGTTTGAACTGGAGTCTGCTACATGTATGGACAGCATTTGTACAGTCTGTAGCATGACTTTAATTTAATTTAGGCCTATGTAGACCACTTGTTACTCCTTCTGTGACTCCAAGTGACACAATGAAGAGTAAGAAAAATTAAATTTCGAACCTTTATACTTATACTTGGGGATCTTTAGAAGTCAGGAAACAGCCAGACTCAGTTGCCAAAGGTTAGAGGTTAGGATTAAACTGGGATTTGAACCTCGTATTCCAAAAAGTATGTGTAGGATTTCATGGAGGATGCTAAACTACAAGGGTGAAATAGGAGTAGAGAGAAATAAAACCAGAACTGGGAGAGTAAGGCTATACAATAGGAATGAAAAGTGAATAGGCTGTGAACACAGGTGAGAAGAAAAACAGATGTCCTGTGTATAAAGAATGAAAATGGAATTGGAATTCAGGGGACATCTGGGCTGGAACTGGGACAAAAAAGGAGAAGGGCAAGAGCATTAGAGGACATGTTAGGGCTGGAAGGTTTGCAATAGGACAGGTTAGGGAGGAATAGCATTTAGGTTTCATTGCAAATTTGGCACTGAACCAAAGCACAGACATTTGTACAAATAGGAGAGTATATTCCAATTGCTGTACAGATCTTAAGTCTGGAACTGACCCAGTAGTGGCCTCTGGATGATTTCACAACTTACAGTGAATTTTATCATTTTTAAACTTGAAAATAATTTCTAAAATATACTCCCAAAGAGTTTTAGGTTGGTATAATCAGGTTTGCAAAATTAGAAAGGGTTGATGTTTTGTATTATTTTGGAAGAACTTCCTTTGGAAGATATATTATGTGTATTTGCATGGCATTCTTTCTTATATCCTTAACACTAGGATTTGCTGCTTCTTGAATGCTTAATTTTACAAATTTACTGTCTTCTAATGTATTCCATTGTTCAGTTATCTTTTTGAGTACTGCTGTACATCTTAAGTTTTTAAATAGGACAGACAATGATAAAAAAGAGTTTATTTCTGTTATTTAAAAATAGAGTTGCTATCTCAGTACACATGAGATGCTTACAAGAAGTTGGAAATGATGAGTGAATGTCACTTGATAGAGAAATCTTTGGATATCAATTTTAGACTAGGCTGTGCTGATGTGTTTTGTAGGTCCTTCATTCAAAAAAACAGTTGGTTGCCATACTTTCTTCAGTATACATGATTTTACCATGAAATCTTTCCATCTGCTGTCATTGTATGCATATTTTGACAAATCATTATGTCATTATCCACTATTGGCAAAAATGAACTCCTCTGAAAAATCTTTAAACCATCCTTTCAAAACAAGAGTTTAAGTCCCTCTCTGAGTATTCTCTCTTCTACTTTACTCTAGAAATAATGTTTTGATAACCGTTGTATCACTGCTTTAGCAAATTTCAGGCATCCTTGACTGGTCAGTCTAGTGGGAGACATAATGAAGCTAAGACCTCATTCTAGATGGTTCTTAAATAGGGGATTTTTTTCTGTTTTTTTTCGTTGGCTCAATCTGCAATTTCCCTTTCATTCCTAACCCTCATTCTTCTGTGAGATTAAAAACTCTACTCTTTCATTATGAAAATCAAGTTTGTTAGAATTTCTTGATGGAGAAAAATCCTGCCAGCCCACATTCCACAGGTTTTTTTTCCCATAATAGTAGTATTAAAGCATGGGGTGGTTTTATTTTTCCTTAGAGACCATCTAGGCAGATGAAGGAATGTGTTTCAGCACATTGTGTTACATGACTCTATACGCACACGCACGCACACTTGTGCTGAAGTAGTAGCCAAGAAAGTAGAGATACTATCTGGCCACGTAAAAGCAAATATGACAAAGAAACTCTGAATGGTTCTATGGTGGAGGAGTTACTAGTAAGTTTAACAGTGTAGTAAGGTCGAAAGAAATCTGACCCTTCATAAGCTTGCCAGTACAAAACAGATCACGCACCTGTAAGCTGCTTCAAATTTCCAAAACAAAATGTAAAAAAAAAAATTTTTTTTTGAAGTGACTGATCGTGATTAAATTTAGGAATATGCTCTGGAAGCACCCAGTTGATTAAGTAGCATCATCAGAGAACTACAGACTTCTCCGAAAAGTATATTAAGTAGGTACAGAAAAGTACCCATTTCTGCATTGCCTAAATTTATGCTTCCTGTGTGTAAGCTCAGTACAGAACAGATCACTGAACTTCAGACTATCTGAACGTCTGCATCTGTGCACAGGAAGGCATTGTCATTTATTTTGTGTAGAGGTGGAAAGTGTGAATTTGTGGTAGAGTCCATAAATACAACTATTAATTAAATTCATGTGTTTCATTGCATTGTTGGCTGGATGACATGTATCTTTGTGAAGATTTCCTCATTTTGGAACAAAGCATTCTTCTCAGGCTTGTAAACAATGTGTATACCAGAAAAGATTAGTGTCATGTCTGCAGCCAATCATGTACAAAAAGTGTAGAATTCAAAAGTGCTGAATTTTTTTTTTGTGTGTGTAGTAAACTGAAAATAGGAACATACAGTCAGGAAGCAGTGATGAAAAACTTCAATTATCAGCACTTGAAAAGCATCCCCAAGCTAAAATGACAGGAGTACTGGATATGTAGATAGGTAACTGGCATTGAGCAGTTTGAGTGCAGTAACTGTGAGAACATGTCATACTATTGAAAAAGAAAATTGTTTTTAAAAGAAAAATCTTTTCATGAGCTTGGTAAGCAGAACTTCCAATCTGCTCATGCAGCCTCTGTGGGAGCAATCTCATTCATGCATTGGACTGTTTACACATACATGGATGTCTTCAGAGTGATTATCAGGGACATCATAATGACACCTGTTTGTTCTGTTCCAGTTAATTCCAGTGAAAATTGCTTCCTCTTTGTGCCTTAGAAACATTCCTACATCTGAAATCCTCAGTAATCCACTTGTTTTTGTTAAACACTTTCAATTCTACCTAAAGATCAGGTGCTAAATAGGATGGAATTGTGTTGGAACTGCAGTTTGACAAACGGCAGCATAACAGCCATGCTAGGTTAGAGTAAAGGTTCATCTGGCAATCTAACAATTTGTTGTCAAGTGGCTTTGGTGAGAGAAACACCATCTTGCGTTTAATAGTTATCAAAGGATTTCTCTGTTGCAAGTTGTTTGGTATTCTTTTGAGTAAATGTTAATTTTTAGTATCCACAGCATCTTATGGTAAGGAATTTCACAGCTTTCATGTATGATGAGGAACTTAAATTTGTTTTCCTTCTGCATCGTTAGATGCCTTCTCATTCATTTATTGGAAAATACAGTTGATTCCTGTTTTCATTCTCCATATCACTCATGATGTTACAGGCCTCGTATTTCTTCCTTTTCCTTACACCATTCCTTTTCCAAACTGTAGAGTCCTAGCTTGCTTTAGTAATTTATTGCACACAGTGCAGTTGTGTAAGCGTGCAATGTTGCTGGTTGTCAGAGGTCATTGCTACCCCTTTCTGATGCTTTGCCAGCTCTGTTCCATGTGACATGAGGTACTAGGATGGTTGTCAGCATTCAGTAATGCAGGCAACAACCTGGAATTGCAAAGTGACGTAATGATTTCTGTGTTTTCTCTATTGCTTTTACAGTAATTTCCAAAATGTTAGTTTTGACCATTATTTAAAACTGAACCAAAGTTTTAATGGATTTATCAATTATAATCCCAAGATCTCAGTCATGAATGAAAACAGTCAGGTGGGAGTTAATCATTCTGTGTATATGGTTAGGAGCATTTTTAAAACCTGTGATTTACTTTGCATATATCTCCTTTGAATTTCATATGTTATTTAATGCTAAGATCCATGAGGTTTTCTACAGTTCTTCACATCAACCTGATTTTCTACAAACCAATAATTTAATATTCTAAACTCTTTTATGCCCCATTTTTGAGATTGCCTGTTAAGTAGAATGAATAAGTAAAATAGATGAAATTCAATTCTAAGTAGAATATTATTTATCTGTCACTTATAATTACCTTATAGCAATTTTCTCAAAATTATACTCAATTTCTGATTTTTGAGAAGGACCTGTGGCTTTGAGTGACTGTGGAAATTAATGCATCATCATGGTCTGATATTTCTTCATGTCTTTGGGTATGGGAAAAAGCAGCATAACTGATATGCACGATATCCCAAGGGTTCCATCATTGATAACCACTGATATCTAATACCACTTCTCCCTGTCACATGTAACACATGGTGGTGAAGAGGGGAGACAACATTTCATTGGTATCTCTCCCATGAAAAGACTTCAGTGCATCATGCATTTATGTGTCAAGAAAGAGATTCACATTGATCTAATATTTTTAAAAACAAGGAAAATAAAGCATACTGTAAGGTCATTGTCATTTGATTGTGCATTAACTACATATTTAGAAAAGCCATGGACTGAGTTTTGTCTGTACTGTGTTGCATTGTTATTATAGCATTGAAATTTCCCTAATGATGTTTGAAATGCAGGTTACAGTGGTTGCATAGATAACTGTACTAATACCAATTAAACTCTTCAAAATACTGTATTAAATTTATAAACAGAACTAGCATATATTCTAAGTTTGCTTATTTTTGCGTTTTTCTTTTAGGTACAGACAAATGCAGCTTGGCACAGAAAGCAAAGTAGCTGAACTTCTTCACCAAAGTAAGTTAAAGTCCTTTGAAACTGAACATGTTCAACTCATGCAACAAGAAACTGCTAAGAATCTTTCACAATGCCAAATGGAATGTGAGAAATATCAAAGAAAGCTGGAGGTATGTTGTAGAAAGAGACATTTCATGGGGCATTACATAGTTGTTTTCAGTTAGAACTTAAAACGGAAAAGCTTGGGGAAAAAGTAACAAAGAACATGGCTGCATTAGTATCTCCACCAAATTCTGCTGAAGTAGAGTTGAATGACAAAGCTTACTATATTTGAGCAATTTAATGGAAAATGAAATTTTGGAGAGAAGAAGAAAGCAAAACACTCTCTCATGGAGAGATGTTGAAAACATACCTCATTTACGTGAGGTACATCTGTCTGCTTGTATCACAAAGCTGCTTAAGTCAGTCTTTCTGATAATTGTAGGGAAAGAAGACAGTTTCATCAGAACAGTTACAGTGAATTCAGTATCATCTTTTAAAAGGAGTATGTGCAATAGCATTGTTGCATAATACTTCTTATTGATACACAATTCTGGAACAAATTTTTACAGCTAAAAAAAGTTAAGAGGAGCGTGATGTATACAGCCTTGAAAAGGCCTAATCTTGCTAGTCCTAGCATGGTGGTTTGACTTTGGTCAGGTGCCAGACACCCATCCTGGTACTCTCATTCCTCCTCCTGAAGAGGATGAGTTGGGGTAAATAAGACTATAAAGCACATGGGTTGATACAAAGATATGGAGATGACTTACAGTTACCATCATTATGGGCAAAACAGATTTGACCTGGGAAAACTAATTTCACTTATTACCAAATGATGTAGGTTTGGATGGTAGGAAACAAAGACAAGAACTAAAAGATCTTTCCTACCCCATTCTCTTTTGGGTCAACTTTTCTCCTTTTCTGACTCTTGTACCTCCCTGTCCCAGAGCAGCACAGGGAGGAATGGAAAATGGGGGTTCACATCAGTCCTTAACAGCTCCTCTCTGGTGCTGCTTCCTCATCAGTTACCCTGCTCTGGTGTGAATCCTCCATGGGCTGCTTTTTCCTTCAGGAGAAAATCTCAACGCAATCTCCACAGATTGCAGCATCTTCAGGGCTCGTCCACCTGCCAGCGTGGGATCCTCTGTGGACGGCAGTGTGGACATCTGTTTTGGTGTGGGCTGCAAGGGAATCTCTGCTCTGGCAGCTGGAGCAGCACCTCTCCTCCTTCTGTCACCTTGATGTCCACACTGTGGCTATTTCTCACATTTTTTCCCCTCACTCCCCGCTGTCACGCAGTATTTTGCACAATTTTCCTGAGGTGCTACAACCTTGGCTGAGAGGCATAGTCTGGGCACCTGCGCCCACAGTGAACCTATTTACATAGACTTAAATGGCTTGTGCCTGCTTATCTCTACAAGCTTAGAATTTATTATTTTCCAAACATGTACTTCCAAAAATGTATCTCATCCTGTTCACTTATTTTAGTCTTGGAAATGTGAGTATTCCACAGAGAATACTTGCTTTAAACCAATATTTTTTCACCTGTCCAAAGTTAGTCCCAAGATCATACCAGACTCCAGTTTGTGAGATTTAAATGAGATTGGTAGTGTATGTTTAAAACAAATGTCAGGGCGCAAATTGGACCAGACAGAAGAAAGTGCCAATGGTGAAAACCTTGGTTTCTTCAGATCCCTGCATTTTTAGTGCTGAACCTGCCTAGGTTGTTTATGAAAAGCAACTATACAGTAGCAACAGAATTAGAGAGTTTTAGATAGACTGTAATTTCTTGTTTTGTCTGTATTGGGACATTCAGATCTTGGCTGATGAGATTAGTTGTGGTCACAAATACTGGGAGTGCCAGTTTTGCCAGACTGAGAGGTTGCTAAATAGATTTTTAGTTGCACAGACATGTCTAAACTTGGAGAATATAGTTCAGTTTGAGTTATATTTTCATTTGTGGATATTTATTTGATAATAACTTGAATATTTGACATTCAATTCCACTAACGCTTCTGCCACTTCTTTTCTCTTTAGAGACACTTCTAAACCAGTGCTATTTCATTAAAAAATGTTGCAAAATTTAAATATTTGATGTCTGAAGCTCTTGTTTTTGTTCCTTTTGACTGAATTCTCTTAATGTTTTTTAATTTTCTTCTTTATATATAGCATTAATGTACATACATTATATTTTGTCTCTTTCAAAAATAGCTGTAATGCTAAATCCCTCATCTGTCCATTACTCATTCTCACAGGTGCTTACAAAGGAATTTTATAGTCTTCAGTCTTCTAGTGAAACACGCATTATTGAGCTTCAAACACAGAATTCTGAGTTTCAAGCAAGACTAGATACTTACGAAAAGCTTGAGAAAGAGCTTGATGAGATCATATTGCAAACAGCAGAAAGTAAGTTCCGTCCCAAGTTACATTGTATCTGTAGGTGTTTCTGGCATTATGACAAGATGTCTTTTTTCTCATGGCACTAGGAAGGTATTACAGTGCCTGTCATTCTCCTTCCTTATGCCTGACAAGTAAAGGCAGTAATTATTTAGATAGAAAATATTAATGACAGGTTTCTAAATGTGTCTGTAAATGTGTATCAGACATCCCTATATCTAAGTTTGTTTTTTATTAGAAATCATCTCAGTATTTCATAATTTCTCTTTCCCTTATTGTAATAGTCCATCATCATTAGATTTAGTTTTTAGGATTCTGCTATTATTGAAGTATATTTTAAATATCAGGAAACCCTCTTTATTGACAGGCAAATATAGGTCATGATACAGTACCGTGATTACTCTTGAAAATCTTTGTCTCTGGCAAAAATAAAAATGTTCTCAAGTACAGCAGAATTTCTTTAAAATTTCTATTGATCGGATTCTCGGCCTAAATGAAGCCACAAAGCAAGTAATTTCTAATTTGGAACTATGACTCTAATCTTGAAGTCTTTAGTCTGTACATAAAAAGAGTAGGACATTCTAAGATTTCAAACTAATTCAACTATCTTCTTGTCCTTTTTTCTTTCTTTGGTTCTCCAAAAAATAGTCACAATTTATAATGTGTTCTGGTAAAAGACTACTGCATAACCTTTATATATAAAGAATAGCGTACCCCCCAGTATGTAGTGATGCAGTGATGTCAGGGTATTTTTAGTAATTAGACTGCACACCCTTTATTAATTTAATACGCTGCAGCTTGCACTTTGAATGGCCTGACTACCTAAAGGTTATAGTCTGACAATAAGCATGTTTGCTATATATATTTCTGCATTGTTTAGTTGGTAACATGTTTTTTGAAGTTTGTGGTGGTTGGACCCTGGCTGGATGCCAGGTACCCACTAAAGCCGTTCTCTCACTCCCTCCTGCAAACAGGCAGAGGAGAGAAAATATAACGAAGGGTTTCATGAGTTGACATGAGGACCATAAGAGATCCCTTACTGATCATTGTCATGGGCAAAAGAGACGCCAAGTGGGGATATTAAATTAATTTATTACTAACAGAATCAGAGCTTGAGAATGAGAAGTAAAATAAATCTAAAAGCCCCCACCCCACCTCCTTCCAAGTTCTACATCTTCCCTTGCTTCCTGTGGGGTCCCTCCCACGGGAGACAGTCCTTCACAAACTGTTCCAGGCTCTTCAGACACCGCTGCCACATGGGTCACTTTTCCACAAGGTGCAGTCCTTCAGGCACAGGCTGCTCCAGCGTGGGTCCCACAGGCCACAAGTCCTACCAGGAAATCCTGCTCCTATAATGGGCTGCTCTCCTCATGGATCAGCAGGTCCCTGCCAGGGCCCTGCTCCAACATGGGCCTCCCGTGGGGTCACAGCCTCCTTCCAGCATCCACCTGCTCCAGAGTGGGCTTCTCCGCGAGCTGCAGGTGGATCTCTGCACTCCTGTGGTCCTCCATGGGCTGCAGGGGGACAGCAGCTCCACCATGGTCTGCACCACAGGCTGCAGGGGAACCTCAGCTCTGGTGCCTGGAGCACCTCCTGCCCCTCCTTCTGCGCTGACCTTGGTGTCTGCGTTGTTGTTCACAGGCTCTCACTGTGCTCTTCTCTGGTGGTCATTTTCATCTAACACTTAACTTTTTTTACCCCTCCTTTTCAAATATGTTATCACAGAGGTGTTACTGTCATTTCTGACTGGCCCGGCCTTGGCCAGTGGTGGGTCCAGCCTGGAGCCGGCTGGCATTGGCTCTGCTGGGCTTGGGGGAAGCTTCCAGCAGCTTCTCAAAGAAACGTCTCTATAGCCCCCCCGCTACCAAAACTTGGCTACAGAAACCCGATACAGAAGTATATATATATATAAACTTGTCTAGGGAGTATTTATATATTAATAAAGAATTTTTGGACCTTACCTTCATTTTTTCCAAGGAAAAGACAGAATTCAGAATGCTGAGTTTTTTTATATTGGTTTACATTTTCTTACGCATCTTCAGATGGCAGTAAGGATTTTATAGAAATAAATAATCCTTAACTTCTTGTTAAGTATCAATTTTAATTACAATTTATGTTCTGTGCTACAATATGACTGAAAGAAATGAAAGTTTCCAAATTCACTGTTCTCTTAAAATATAATGACTTTATTTTCTGATTTGATTGGAGGAAAAAAGGTGTTACAGTTCAATTTTATTTCAATATGTTTTCTATTTAATAATAAAATTTCTATTATTTTAGTGTATTTGATATAGAAAATTAGGATTAATAGTAGTTAAGACTAGTATGTGAGTGTATCTGAGGAAAAACAGAAGTAAAAAAGTACTTTGTTTTAAAAAACACTTTGAAAGGGAAGCCAGATATACTCCCTCCTGTGTCTCACATGATGTCTTGATATTTACAAGTCAGAAATAGCTAAAGGTAGAAAAATATTCAAAAGGAAATGAAATTGGTTTTCAAATTGAATATATTATAGAAAAACTTCAGTCTGTCTTTTGGGAAATATAATTTGGAATGAAGCATTGTGTGGAAGACAATTAGAATTTTCTATGAACTTTAGCAATAATAAGGATTAATCTTCAGTCCTGTGGTCACTTCTTTATATTTAAAGAGCATATAATGTTTTTTTTTTCTTCTCCTTGAGTCAGGAAGCCTCTGCTGTTTTACAATATTTGGGGATGACAATGGGGATTGGGTTCTCTGGACTTTTTAATAAACTGTGCATTTGCTGTGAGGTGGATTTTGTCATATCATATATAAAATATTTATATATAAATTTATATATGCATTATACAAACAATAAATATATAAGCTTTTTAATTTTCCTTTTTAAAATGTGCATGTGGAAGAGATCACTAAATTTTTACTGTTACTCTCCCAGCATTATGCCTCACTTTATTAATATTGAAATGACATAAAACAGCCTATTCAGGAAACTATCAAGAATTTATATAACCACTTCTTACAGCATCTGAGTGGTTTCCACACGAATAACAAAAGCATTCTTCCTTTTCAGGGTATAATCTTCAGGTTATTTTTGTTGTAGACTACTTGTTTGATTTTTCTTGCTTCCATTGTTTAGTATCTTTCTAAGAAAAAGGTTGAACTTATCTGTATCCTCACAATGGCGCTTTTTTGCTAAGTAGTGTGAAAACCTTGTCCCCTGACTTATAAAATGTATATTTTGCATCACACAGTCAGGTGAAGAGGCTTGAATGTCAAGAGAAGAAAAGCACGCACTGATACGAAACATTGCTGTGGCTTGATATCTACATTTCCATTTTTCTTTGTGTTTTTCTTTGTGATTTGACATTTACTGGACATGTCTGACAGATGTGAATTTACAGGACAGGATGTTACTGTTGTTTTTCTGTGACATGCGACACTGAATTTGTAATCAAAAACAAGGGTATTGACAAAGGCAAGTTAAATTATTTTTTGTTTTTCTGAACCAGAAGTGTTTAACAGCACTGGGGAGTTTCCTGTCATATTTAAGACAGCTCTGAAGTTCTGGTGCCTTTGTTGTGCCACGTTAGTAAACTTTTTCTTTCATACTTACTGGAATTTCTGTAGTGTTTTTCACGTAACTAGATACAGGACCTACCTCTTCTAGAGGCTTTTCTCTTTCTAAACGTGTTTGAAGAATCTTTGTTTAAAATAGCATCTCAGTGTTCTAGACGAGTGAGGGCAGAAGCTATAGCATGTATAAGTTGCTGAGAAGTGAAGGTATTTCTGAGACACTTGACCATTAGGAAAGATGAGTCAGATGGGACTCTCGTGACATTTCCTAAATTTGTTTCTCCTGTTCCCAGCTACTTGATTCATCAAAGCTGTTGTGTGGTGGCTGGGCTGGTGTTCACCCGTTCTCTCTCCTTCTCTCACACTCCTGCCACTCCCCTTTTCTCACTTTCCCCCTCTGTCCCTGTCTATCTGCCCCTGCCTATAACTCATACACTTGTTTTCTTTCTTTTCTTTTTTTTTTCCTGGCCCACTTCATCTTATAGGGGAGGGTAAACATGAATTTTACAAGCTGAAATATATTTTAATCTTGCTGCAATTGGGATTTCTTTTCAAAGCAATTCCAATCTGTTTAAATTCATTAGAAATACATTTTCAGAAATCAGTCATCTGTGGAGGCAGAGATTATATTTTTTATTTTGCATAAACATAAGAATCTCCCTGTTGCCCTTCTCTGAAGATATGTTTTCCTCATGTGTGGTGAAATTTCTGATCACCACAGCCTTTCAAAAATGATAGTGAAGATCCTCACAGTGACATCAGCTCCCTCAGCAATTTCAGATGTGTCCCTTCTGATCTCATGGACTGAGTTATGTTCTGTCACCTTAAACATTCCCTGATTTTATCTTCTTCTACATCCTCATGCACAGAAAATTAATTCTTTAGAAAAAAACTTAAGAAACTTAATCCTCTACTGCCGAACTAAACTTGTACTATTAGTGTGTACCTTGTGACCATACCAATAGTATGAATACTCAAGGCCACCAAACTCTTTTCCTTCACTTTCATAATGTGTATGTCTTATGTTAATCGTGAAAATATAGTGTTGTAAGAAATTAAAGTACATTGTATTAAAGCTCATTGTAAACAAAATTGTTCCACTCAAATGAAAATTTAGCTTCTAGAAAAATGTTTTTGCCTGTGTGGAGTTATAAATAGAATTGCTTAGAAGTTTGTAACTCCTGGCACTGTTATTCAACAGTACTTTTCTGCAATTTTTTTGCAGTGGAAGATGAAGTTGAAGCTGAAAGGGTTCTCTTCTCATATGGATATGGTGCTAATGTTCCTACAACAGCCAAAAGGCGACTAAAGCAAAGGTAACAAGAAGTACCTCCTGAATTTACTTGTTCAAGATAAACTAAATGCAGATATGTGCCATATGTTTTGTCTTGGAATCCAGACAGTTTGATTAGCATAAAGAGGTTTTTTTAATGACTTAAGTATACAGGAATAGATTAAGGACTAGGATCTGTTAATGTGGTTGATGCATATGAATGACCATATACATATTTTTCTAGGTCATTTTAAGATCTCTTTTCATTGACTTTCAGAAAGATTGATTTTAATTGTATAAAAATAAGCAGCTGTAAAAACAGATAAGTTACATTGTTTACATTTATATAATATGAAATATGTTACTAATACCCTAAAAATTATTGTATTTAATGGTAAGAAAAACAGATATGTCAGGAAATTAAGAAGGACAAGTTTTCAGAGCATCACTATTTCATTTTTATTAATACAGGATATGATTCCACTTACATTTCTTCAGTTTGCTCTGATTTGGCCAATTTTATAATTTGAACAATAGATTAAAATGATGTGTAGGAGAATAATATACTTTTTGATCATACTCATTTTTCAATGATAAATTTATATTATGCATTGTGTTCAAGAAATAATAGTGACGTTTGAATGGCTCATTGTGAGCCTCTGCATTGTGGCTGTGACTCACTTCTCCCAGGCAACTAGCAACAGGACAAGAGGAAATGACCTCAAGCTGTGCCGTGGGAGGTTCAGGTTGGATAATTTCTTCACAGAAAGAGTTGTCAAGCTTTGGAATGGACTTCCCAGGGAGGTGATGGAGTCACCATCCCTGGAAGGGTTCAAGAAATGACTGGATGTGGCACTCCATGCCATGGTCTAACTGACAGCGTGGTGTTCAGTCACAGGTTGGATTCAGTGATCTTGGAGGTCTTTTCCAACTTCAGTGATTCTGTCAATATGGATTTATTTATAATTCTTTCAAACTGCAATCACAGAAAAACATTTGCTTTTGTTCAAAATTAGGATAGTGGTTCTCCTCAGATTAGGCTTATTCCATGTGATTCAAGTGTGCCTACAATTTGCTTAAATGCAAGAAAGTTAGCTTTCTAACTAACTGGTAGTTAGTGGTAGGTTTTGACCAAAATGAGAAACTCCACCCTCATTGGTGAACACACCAGAGTGAACATGTACCATGGCTTCACAGTGTACATTTCTAGCATTCAGAAGCGGTAATAGCAGTTGTCATTTACAGCTGTTTTTTACTTCAAGTATTATTTCATTGAGTAGTTTTTATCTTCTTAAACCTCACCTTCTCCATGATAAAAGCTATCAATGAGAAGTATGGGCACATAATGGTCTGTTCATAATTTCAACAGATTTATGGGCCACCTACTATTTCTTCTGCCCTGTATATTTGTTTTTCAAGCAAATGTTGATATGATTGTCAATCAGGTTAGACCTATTGTGCACTGAGTTACATACTGCTTACAAATATAAAGATTTTATGTAGTGCTTAATTTTGGCATGGCTTAATTTGCTCATTTAAGCCTCTTCAGATTATTTCCTTTTAAGATTTCTCTTGATACTGCATAAAACTGAAGAAGAAGAAAAGAATGTGGATGTGCAAAAAAGGCTCCATTCCCCTGTTGTATATCTGGTTTAGGAGGCTGCTGAGAGTCCTATAGCATCATTTCCTAAAACTTCAGTTTCTTCCTCCTTTGTCAATCATTTGGGAACTTTCTGACTTTCATCTTAGGTCTTCTTTTTCCTTACTTTATTAAATTCAGTTTAGATTATTTACATATATAAGAATTCTGCTAAGTCACTACTAAATGCTGAATCAGCAGGCCAGAATGTCAGATATGCTTGGAAGACACTTTCTGATCTTAGAAGTGTCTCTATCATTCAGAATGTCATTGTTCCAAAAGGCGTTGGCTAATAATGGCAATTTAATCCTTCATAATGGTGTTGGAGACTTCACAGACTTTCTTTGTCTTTTAAAATTAAAAAGATTAAAAATGCCATAAACATGTGTGTATGATTCAAGGAAAACTGCCATGCAGAAAATGTGTATGATGCCTTTGTCTCCCAAAGTTCTTAAGCAAAGACTCTGTGACACCAGTTTCTATGTTTAGAGCAATTAAAGAAAGGGAATGTACTATAAATGTGAATAATCTTTCTGGAGTTCACTCCTGGTCCTTGATCCCAGACATACGGGAATCCTAAATTAAGAGCTCTTTTAAGTTCAGATCATGCAATTCAGTCCCTGAAACTTTGTACAAACCTCATTTTTTTAAGCATGGTGCATCATTGTAGGGTCTAAACCTCTTTGCCTACATGCCAATAAGACCTATTTCATTATACACTATACATCCATAGTACTAAATTAAACATGCTTGAGACTAGAGCAACGACACTGTGAAGCATCAAGGCCAAATGGCACGTAATAGCCCATTTCCATACAACTGAATTCTCAGTGTAGGTTAAGCTGCTGTTATGTGAACAACATATTGGCAATGATTTGCTTGCCCATGCTGATTTCTCAGCTATGCTTAGGAACTGCTTGGGAGAGTGTTAATGAGAAAATGCAGAATACTATCTGGACAACTCTTGTGGTTTGCTAACAATAAATTTTCACATTCTTGAGCACTGCATAATTTTCTAGTATAGTTATAATAAAAGTTTTCCAGAATAGGATGTCCTTGGAGATCAGTCCCTTTGTCCCTTTGCTTTAAGTTTAAACTAATCAAAAGATGTAACATGTTTACTTGAAAGACATACTTGTTTTTTCCTTAAATACTTGAAAATTTAAATCAAGTTGACTGAACAATTGTCACTGGGAAAATTATGATGAGCTTCATTGCTAAAGCTGCCATAGGAAGGTATCCAAGTTTTCCCTTAAACTCTAATAGCTATTAATCAAACAGATGTTTCATTATTATTTGGTACTAGATGATATCTTAACACACATCTCATATCTCCTAAATGAAAATCTAAATAACTAGTTTGGAGAATTAACTTCTCTGTTTCTCAGTTATTATTTACACAGTCTAATCCTCCTTGTAGGAGGAACTGAGAGAACCAACCTCATGGTATAAGCTTTTGAAAATTGCAGGTAATTCCTCTTACAGTAGGCAAAAGTAAAAGATTTCTTCGTGAAAGTGTAGGTTTATAAAAGAGATAGATGAAGCACTATTTCTGCAATTGTGTATTGTTAGATAATTTATATAGATAATTACTTTGTATAATATATTACAGTGTCATAACTGTGGAAATGCTATTTCAGTGCTGTTAAATTTTTTAATAAAACATTGTTTTTCTAACCTTGACCATACAGCATGTTTAACCATGTAATCGATATATATCAATATTTAAGCATTGGCAGAAAATTAAGGCAATCAAGTTCTGAAGTATAAATGTGAGAATTTCTTTTGCCTATTTTGGAAAAAATTCAACTTGAGCTTGCTTTTTATTGGTACAGTGTTCACTTGGCAAGAAGATTACTGCAGCTAGAAAAGCAAAACTCGTTGCTTGTAAAAGATCTGGAACATCAGAAGGAACAAGTAACACAGATTTCACAAGAGGTAAATTACTGCTACACAAAAAATTCAAATCAGTAGAAACTATAAACATTGCAGAACAGCTGTTCATAAAATGAAATATTTTCTAAACAGTGTTTATTATCTATTTGATGTTAAAAAAATGGCCTCATAATTAACCAAAACTCTGTGATAAAAGATTTTAAGGAAGTTTTTATTATATTTTGAAACGAATACTGAAAGAGGGATTACTTTACTAAAAAGAATGTGAGGCAGACAGGCAGTGTTTTGATTTCTGAACAGAAGACCAGCTAGCCAGACTAGTTTGTTCTGTTTGATACTTAATTGTTTAATTAATACATCATTACTTTTTAGGCAGCTCTTCTCTTAAAGCACTTTTGAAGACATTTCTGTTACTCCTTTTCTACATTGTTCAGTTTTGGAGTCTTTGTTACAATGAGTTTAATTTAATGGTCTTTTAAAATGCTGTATATAACACCTGAAATCACATAGTACTTTGACACAGAGAACAAACATTAAACAAAACTCAGCTTGAAATGTCCCAGAATTAGGGCAAATTAATTTTTTGAAGTATTTTTAAGATTGCCTTTAAATTTTGTTTTAGAAACCAAAGAACTACTATATTTGCTATTGGATATTGCTACCATTTGGAATTTCTAGGCTTACAATTTCAGGAATGTGGTTTAGTTTAGTATAGTTTTTAAAGCTGTGGTAATTATAATTTGGGATTACTACACCCAAGTACTTCACAGTGCAAATAGTTGAATATTTTACATATTTTTAAATTACATGAATTTTATATATTTTGTATGTAGATACATGATTATATATATTAATGAAAGGTACATGAACAGTGAAATTTTTTTGGTTTGTAACCAATGCTACAATTTGTTCTGTATTCTTCTTAGGTATATCATAGTAACTTGTATTTGACTAAAACATTTTCTTTCAAATCTTTACTTGAGGACATCAGGAAATTGGTGAATCCATTGTTATACTTGGTATTCTTCCCTATCACTATTTATTATCTTAAATTTCTCTGTTTTTCACTACATTTCTTACCCACAGTAGTTTTATATTTGGTTCTAGATCCCGTACAAAAGATTCAGTACCAGTGACCTTAGTTCAAATTCCTGGAAAATTCCACTAGAATCCGATTTTTACTCTGCCATTAAATTCTTGATTTTTATCATATAATTGCATAGTTTAAATCAGAATGTAATGCAGTACAAAATTAAACATTTTGCAGACAGCTCACAGCCTACTAACATCGAACTCTTAAGTGTAAATAAAATCTTCTAAGACCTGCTTTCAAATAAAATCATCTCTGACATTCAGGTCTGAACACTTCATCAGATTTATTTCTTCGTTTTTTTTATAATTTTCTAATTTTTTTATGATTATAGGCCATTTTGTTTGATAATAATTACTTAAGTCATTCTGCTTGCCATCCTTCAATATGTGTATAGTTTACACTTGTGAACATAATGGAATGGAAAATAGTCCATCATTCCCATGTTACACGAACTGATCATCTGACTTGTTTTCAAACAGAAGGCAAAAAAATTGATTGAAAACTTCTGTGTTTTCATCAGCATTTTATACAGTTTTCCTGTATCTCTGCCACATTGGGTCGTACTCTTTCTAGAATTTATTGGCTCACATTTTTTGTCTCCTAGTATCAATTTTCCCTTTGAAGTTGTAGGTCCTGTGGTGAATTTTCTGCTATCTTTTTTTTGTATAGTTAAAATTCTTTAACCTCTGCTTGCTGTCTTTACATCGTTCTCTGAACCAAGAAGAATTTTTACTCCAAGTTATTGTCTTTCTTGATTTTTTTAAAAGCAAAACAGAGATCCTGTAGACTACAGCATGCTTAGGTAGCCCATTATTATTCTTTTGATTGACAGCTTTTCCAGTCACCTAGATGAAATCTAGAATATGGATAAGAAGTTGATGCAAAAGAGATTGTGTCAGCTTTTCTTTTGAACTCGGATTAAATGCTGGTATTTCAGTGCAGTATTTAGGATAGAACTGGGTCTTTTTAGCTTTTTCAAAGAGGGTGGGAAAGAAAAATAATGCATTAACTAAAATGGTTGATTTTTCTAAAGCTTCACAGAATCACAGAATCAACTAGGTTGGAAAAAACCTCTGAGATCATTGAGTCCAACCTTCTTTTAGTCTGTCTTCAAACAATTGCTTTTGAGCTTTATAGAAAGAAATCATATTGATCCTCTGGGAGGAAAGTTCAGCATTGTCAAGAAGAAAATACTGACTTCTCCATAATTTTATTAATTTTAAGGAAGAATAATGTACTTACTTGAAAGTTGGAAACCTATGGAAAAGCTCAGCTACTAAAAAAAACTTGTCGGTCTTCTGTTAGTCCCATTATAGTTTGTCAGGCTTCATTTAACTGCAGGATCCTATCTATTTTGAGGATGTGATGCAGCATTAGAGAAGAATTTCTCCTATAATGGCAACCTCAAGGTTTTATACTTCAGTTTTTAGATCATCCTAGAGATTAATACTTCATGTCATATAAAGACTCTCTAAAGTCTCCCTGAGAGAGATCTTTTTTGATAGCTTGTTCTTTTAGAAAACAATATGGCTTTATTTTAATTGCTTATCCGTTTATTGAAGATAATTAGATTAGAATTTTGCTGTGGACTAGAGCAGGTATTTCCTGAAGGAACTCATGTATTTAAAGACTACTTCAGGATTTGCACTATTTTGAAGAACAATGTTTTTATCTCTCATTTCACTTTTTAAAACTTGAGGTGTAGTTAACTCCCCTTTTGATAAGACCAGTAAGGTGACCAAACAAAGTTTTGTCTATATTTTGGTTTTTTAATAACTGCAAATCAAAGCATTTTAAGTTTTTTGTACATTTGACAGAATGTAGAGGGCAGAAGTAAAACTGCAATAAAAATATTACACAGAGAAAAACAGAAATAGTATCATCTTTTGAAAATTGTGAAAAGGAGAAAAAAACAGATTTTAAGAAAATCCTGAAATAATATTTAAATGGGCTAGTTCTCTAACAAAGGGTATTTTTCCTTGCTTGTTTGGAACAACACAATGTAAGAAAACTGATTTCTGGGTCTGATTTGGCAAATGCAGATGGTCTGTTGAGAAATTTTCTAAAGTAATTGGAAAGCTTAACCATTGAAGTCAGTCAAATCCATTTAATTCATTCCATCACACCTGTTTGTATCTAAACATTAAAATATTTTAATTTAGTTTTTAAAGAATCTAGCTGATATTCTTGGCTTACATGTACTCCACCTGCTGAATCTACTAAATCTTGATGTAATTCTGTACATAATTTAGTGAATGATCTTATTATATTGCTCGAAATAGAGGATTTTTTTCTTCCATTTGTACTGTGCTGAAAATTTCTGAGCTGAAAATGCCATTGTAATAGTAAATTGTTTTTAAGAAGTCACCAGTCAGTAACATGACAAGCAGAGGGATTGACTGTACTTTTTTTTTTTTTTTTTACTCAATGGAAGCTGTTATATTAAAACTCTTGGAAATGCAGATTAAGGAAGTATAGAGAGTGGTAGCATGATTGCAGTGAAGATTGCATATAATTAGAACAGAAAAGTGAGGGGATAATGTACTACTTACTAATTTGAAGGTGCTTTGTTTCCTTTTTTTGTTGATTGGGGCTTATATTATTATGAAAGTGGTAAAAATAATATAATTCAATAATAATCAAGTAATTGTGCTGTACGCATTGCAAAATTTATAGTAGTAATACCTTTTTTTAACAGCTTGACAGAGCAAACTCTTTGTTGAACCAAGCACAGCAGCCATACAAGTATCTCATTGAAACTGTGCAACAGAGAGATTCTCAAATAAGTCTTCACAAAGAACATATCGCACAACTTGAAAAAGATGTCAGGTAATTAAAATCACTGTTTCTTTTTTACTTTCTCTTAAACTCATTAGAAAAGAATTATGCTACTGGCCACAAACTGTTAGGAGCTGTTAACACTCCATCATTGGTGAATTCCAGTCTTTATGATGGAACTCTAGCATCTCTGATTTCTCTCATAATGTCAGAAAAAGGGGCTTTAGGTTTGGAAAAGCAGCTATGACAGTCAGATTTAAAGTGAGCTTGGACTTGAGAAGAGCTTCCATAAAGTAGAGGAAAGTTCAGAAGAGTAAGGAAAGAATGACACACCAGATGTACCGAAATAAAAATAAAGAAGTAGTCAGAGAAAATAATAGAATAGTCCACCAAGAAAGAGTATTCCAGGAATAACTAGAGCTTATTCTCCACTGGACACTGATTTGCTGTTATATCCATCTGTCAGAACTCTGGCCACTGAGCAACTTCCCAGCATTATCTTTACATTGTGGTTATAGGAAAATGTCTTTCATTGTGAACATAGTAATCCAACAATTTCTCAAAAGAAAGGTAAGAAAGGAAGTAATAGGTGAGGAAATTTCTGAAAGTGTATGCTTCATGCTTTAAAATATGTAAGAACTTTAATGCATTATTAACATTGATTCTCTGGAGTTTATATGGTTCATTGCAAATAATCTGTGTGCCCAGATATTCCTAAATTTAACCTAAAAATTAAGGTACCTAAATTAGAGACTTAGGTCAACTTTCCTTAGTAGTTCATGAAGGAAGTGACATCTCTAAAAAGCAATTCAGATTTTGTGCGGAGTGATTAATTTCCTAGAGATGCCTGTTACTCTCCATTAACTGTAAAGGGAACTTTTTTCATTTTAAAGTGCCTCAGGTTAAGGAAGAAGATGGATCTGCCCCACAGTGTGAGCATTCATGGTAAACATACCAGCAGTACTCTGCTATGGGGAGCTGGGTTGTGCTCACCGCTAGTCTGTGTTTCTGAAAAGGAAAGTGTGGTCTGATGAAAAAATATTGTAGCAAAAAAAGTAACACTCACTTTGCACATCAAGTATTTTGGTAAGAATTTTTTTCCTTTAGTTTCCAATACTCCTTTTAAACTAAAAACAGCTGTTATTCCCCCATCACAAGTTTGCCTAGTTTCAAAGGCCATTGAAATTCTTGGAAACAGTCTAATGTCTTAAATCTTTTGTTAAAATTAGAGTCCCTAATTTTGCTATTCATAAGTCCATGTTTAAAACAAAAGTCCTAAATTGCTGATATTCCCTGACACACAAGAGAAATCCTAATCTGGTATAAATTGATAATGTAGGGTCCTTTGCTTTCCCATAAATGAGAGGAAGGCTAGAGGAAGGGATTTCTATGCAGAGAACCATTACATTCAAGAAATCTTTTGTCATGAGGAAAACCTTTTTGGAATCTGCTGATGATTGTTTTAAATTAAAATATCCCTTAGGTGATTTCAGTTTACTTTGTGGACGAGTCTAACTCCCAGCTATTCCAGAACTGCATCAGAATGGGATTTAAGTAAATTAATGATAATCCCTACCAAATACATGCCAAGCGAAGCTCTGCTGGATCAAAAGATTTAGCCCACTATTCCTATCCTTCTTAGTTTATTAAACAGCATTTTGTTGGGTTTTGTGTGGAATATTTTTGAGAGGATTTTTTCAGAGAATTAATGCTCCTCAAGGAGAGCCCTAAATTCTGCAGATAATGTTGCTGCTATTAGAAAAGTATTAGTGAAAACACTAAACATGGTTTATGAAGCCTGGTTTCTCTGTATCTCAGAGCTGAGGGAAAATTTTAGTATTTGTAAAACCATTTCAAAATTAAATTGTTCTTTCAACTATTATCTATGATTAATTACCAGTTATTATTATAATTACCAGTTAAAACTGCAATTCTGCAGCAGCCTCTCTAAGTCAAGGTTTAATTTGTGCTACAGTTACACAAAGTACATTATTTTTTAAATTTTAAATACAATATATGAATTAGTTTTATTTCTAAAAAGCAATTTCACAAGTACCAGCTAACAGGAAAAAAACTGTGTTCAAATTCTTGTTTTCAGACAGACTTTTAAAAATACTAGTGATTTTTTTGAATATATTTTTTTTAATCTCATATTTGAGTACTAGACTATAGACAATTAATGCAATGTCGATGTGCCTGCACCCTCATAATCAAGACCGAATATTTAGTTTTATCCTTAGAGCTGCCCTATGCTTGATCACAATTGTTATTCCTTCTTGTTTAGTGTACAGAATCTGTTCTTTTCATGTTGTGTTTTTTCTTCTGCTCATCAAGAATGATAGTTCTGCATTATGTAAATCATGGATTCCCTAAGCAGAGCAGTCACATCTGTGCTATCAGTGCCAGTGTTCTCTACCATGTCTCACTTAATTTGAGTGTGGAGGGATCAGCAAGGACTAATTTGCAAGTGAATTTACTTTTTTAATCTTAATCCATAATTGGCTTCTGTGCACAGTGATCACAGCCAATAATCTTTTTTAGAACATATTCCTGGGGTGATTAGGTTTCAGCAGACTTCCCAGGATGAGACAGTACTTTCTTGCAACCTCAAAAATATTTTGCAGCAGCCTGCAGCAATTTGTATTTCTATGTCTATTGAGAAGTTTGTCGGTTGCTACTGGATGTGAGTTTGATTCTGTGATGAAATAGACTGTCTTGTTGAAATAAGCTCAAGAAGAAGGCAACTATGAGGAAGGCTATCTATGACAGAAATCTCACTTTTGGATTTGGGCCATATCTTTACCAATTTTTTACAAAATGGCCTACAGTCATTTATAATGTAGCCCTTTCACAGGCAATAGATGTGTTCAGGATTCTCCACACTCATAATTCTAATAAGTGTCATTTCTGACCGCAGTTATTTCTACAAGAGGAATGGGATAGATTCAGGCAGATCATTTTGCTATAATATTTTTGAGAAGTCCTACAGATCCATCTAAGTTTCTTTGCAACATGGTTTTCAAAGTTCACTTCAACTGGAGCAGCCTACATGCCTCTACCAGAGCTGGAGATGCTTTTGTGGCTTGCTGAAAAGTATTTCTGTTCTGGACATCTTTCACAAAGCTCTTGAGTCTTTAGCCATACCTTCACTAATTGCTGCAAGAACTGCTGTAGTTGGGGTAAATGCTTAGCTGAGCAGCTGTCATTGCTGTTAGTTACTTGCATGAACAGCTTAGAGACCCACTGCCAGGTAATTAAAGGTGTGGTGATACCACTGCTTAGATTCAATGTGAAGGCACAAGTGTATTACCACTCAAAGATCAAAAAAGAGGTTGTTTAGGGGTAGTGGAAGCTCTGTCAGGTATTTCCCACACATAATGTTAACTAGCACTTTCATTCCCATACCCTTAGAATTCTTCCAGGCAGGCCATGGGCTGTGGTGGCACTTGGCCTTGAAGAGAACTGGGGTGGCTCTGGGAGCAGAACACTCTGTGTGTTTGTATACTGAGACATGCACCTGCATATATGTTTTGGATACAAAACCTCTGGTCTTGAGTGACAGAGCATCTGCAGGACGAATTTATAGGTGGTCCACACATGTCAAAATAAATACTCTGTTAAGTAACTTCATATTTATGTTAGACCACATAGCACTCTCGTTAATAAAGGTAAGTAGCGATGAATAATAAGAGCAGTGCTATGTGTGAGGATGACTGCCTGCTACTATAAAGAAATCTCTCTAGGATGCAGTTCTTTAGCCAGAAATGAAAACATCACATTTAGCATTTCTTTTGAAAAAAAAAATGCTTGTAACTATCATGCTGCGGGAAAACAAATATCTGAATTTTATTCTTACGTGTGTAGTGAAGTAACTGTAGTTTTAGTACATAATTTTCTGCTAAAAACATCTAGGTTTATAAATAACCAGAGACATTAAACAGGACTTCATTCATAAAGAGAGGATATTTATTTTAAATGCAGTTACTCAAATTTCTCGGTACCAATGGCTGGTTTTAAAAGAGGTTCACTAACCCAAAAGCACTCCTCAAAAGCCTTAACTGTGTGGCAAATCGAGAAGCCACATAAGGATTTTGCTCACTGAGAAGCTCTGTACTGAAATGGTCCTTACCTAAACATTTTGGGTTCTCTAATTGCCATCCAAACATAAAGCTCAGCATACAGTGTTAGATGAGTTTTTCCCATCACAGAGCGGGCAACGAGTTTTTTTATGAGAACATTACTATTTTGTGAAATATGCATCATTTATTCCAACACTACTTCAGTTTACCTGAGAAACTGTCCAAGCAAAATTTGTAGAAATGTCCTTTTTTTCTACATTTTCTGACCTGTAACATAACTTTTTTAAAAGTTGTTTGGGTTGGGTTTTTTCACAATTTGAAAAAGTATTTTCTATTTGGGCACTTCACTGATATGTTTTTAAGCCTCCTGAAGCATTCCAATTAAAATCATTAAGCAGTGCTCTCCAAAAACCATTTAAAAAGCTGAGCTGTAGTTATTTGGCTGCACAACGAGAGAGCACTAACTTGTCATGTATTCTCTCTTCTAAAGAACTTTTATTTGCAAAACTTTTTGTATCTCCTTTTCTAACTATGGGACTTAAAAACAAAATTTGACTTCGACTAATAATTAACTGTCTACTATGAGCTATTCATCTGTAATTTGCAGAGAAGGAGTAGCTTCACTATATGCCTGTATTATATATTCTATTTTATGTACAAAACCTTCACATATACTATTTGCGTTTGATTTTTTTCAGTGGCCATATTTGTATCTGTACATAAAATGCAGAAAAATAATTCAAGATTGGACTATTCAATGTCATGCTGCAAGAGGAAATTAATAGAAAGGCACAGTCCTTATTTCTTTTGGAGTACACAATTCACTGAAAAAGAAACCTACTTTTTTTTTTTCAAACTTGAGTAGAAGGAATAATAAAAGCCAGTAATATATAAACCTATGTTTATTTAGTGTGTCCAGTATTCAGACTGATAATAGAAACTTCTGAACAGGATAGTAACTAATATATTTAATCTTAAGCATTAAGATGGCTTAATTGCCCAAGCTGAAAAGAGTTTATAAGTCTGAAACTGAGAAATGTATCTATTCTCCAGAAAAATTATTTTTTATTTATGACTTTCGATCCCGAGTGAAGCAAAACAAAACAAGCCCATGGTTGCTATTAGCAATGTGTATTTCATGGTAAGTTCTGCATTCCTAATACCGGGATTCATACCTTAGCTAGGCTTTAAAAGCATGATGGAATGAATCCGAGTATCCTCCCAGACATTTTTCTTCTAGAAAAGCACACAGAAAAAGCACTGCTTTTCAGTTAATTCTATAACCTGGAGTTTTGGGGCCACCATTATGACATTTCAAAAAAGGGCACCTTCTCCACACTCAGGATGAGGCAGTGACCGGGACTGTGGAGCACAGCATGGTCTACACTTGGTCAAGAAGATCCTGTCTCTTCAGAGGAAAGTTACAACCTTTGAGCTCCAGTGTGAGAAGCCGGTTTGTCTAGCCTCATGGATTTTGGTTTCAGAATCATAGCATGACAGTTAAAGCATTCCATCAGCAAATGGAGCACTTTCATCCTTGCTTTCAGCTGTGGGTTTGCACTGTACATGGTCAATCAAATTGTTTTGGTGATCCATGTGAAAAATAACCTTTAAAAAGACACCAGATTCCATCTAGTTCTGTGAAGTTAAACTTCTCTTTGATGGAAGTATAAGGTAGCTTAAAACTAGAAACTCTTTGCTGGTATCTGACATGCTGGTTCAGAACATTTTCAAACCAGGGACTAAAATGATCATTCTTCTTCCCAAAATGGACTTTTTGAAGGTATTTCTGCTTTACTTAGCCATTAAATGTCTATTAACTGCTTTTTCATTCTGTTAAACGTGTATATGGCTCTTTAGCAGTATTCTTTCAGAAGTACAGGAATTATTTCCTTCTATTTGCAATGACTAAAAAGCAGAAGTATTGCAAAACTACTGGACATGCTTATGTATGACAGAAAACACATGAAATGATACTGAATGATGTAGAGTCTATGTCCTTTATTTGACTATAAACAAAGAAATTTAGAACTGCTCTGCATGGACCAGTGATGTCATATTGTTTCAGAAGGTATAACTAGTTTAAGTAGAATAGGTTTTGTTCTGTAGATAAAATTGAACCTTACATGAACTTCTGGTTTAGTCAAGAACAGTGATTTTTATGCTTATTGAGTACACTACTTAAGTCAAATTTTTAGTATTCTCTAATAAGTTTGCAAGCCTCTCTATAAGGATTAGTTTATGTTCTTCAGAAATACAGAAATCCACAAAAAAGTGACACACTGGTAAGTTACAACACATGAACGCAGGAAAAAAATAGTATAGCAATTTCATCATGATTAACAATGTGACAGAAAATAAAACTCTTGAAAATATTAAAATATCTTTATAGTTTTTCATAAATGTTACTACTTTCCTTTTAAATAGCTGAAACAACAGTTTGGCAAAAGCATACTTTTTTTCTGAGAATTAATGAATGACTAGAAGGAATTGACAGTCATAATTTACAATACAGGGTTTGCAAGGAACTGCCAGAAAATCTCTGGAGGCAAAGTATGAAGTTGCTTATATGAAACAAGCAGATGATACACGGCCAAATAAAGATTGAATTATTTTGTTGATCATTTCTAGATCAAATACTGGAAATATTAATTAATCTGTGCTTGCAACATATGTAATTACTCCATTCCCTTTACAAAATTCTAATACATTTGCTTTTGAACTGCTGACCTGCATTTCGGTATTACGTATTTGCACCCCACATGCAGAATTGCATTTTTCATAGTTGCTGATTTATGTTACGGTTTATATTGTACAACCTATTTAGTTAAGTCATGCTAATGGCATATATAACATTTGTCTTCCAAGAAAATCTCTGTGGCTCTTTTAAGAAACTATACTATAGATGGTGTTATGAATGCGTTAGTCTGAAGTTTATCGTTAGAAACTGATGCTGGGCCTAAATACGAGAATACATTTCATTATAATAGAACTGCTGCCTGGAATCACAATGTGTATGCTAAACATTTCAAATGTTCATATTCCATGACTACTAAAACAAAGAACAATTGGAGTTAAACTTGACATTGTGCTATCAAAGCATGCCTTCATGCTAAAACAGTTTTCATACTTGGTTCATAGGACAAACTTGATCCCATGCATCATCCTGGAATAAAAAATAACAAAAATGCATTTACAATTTTCACAGAAACTACACAGCTAAAGGGAGGAGACCTGGATGTTTTTCTTCTTTGTACTTGCTATTTTCAAAATTCTAAAAACAGTAGTATATAAAAAGGTGATACTGAGAACAGTGTGTGCTGCTACTAGTGATAAATAGTGATGACAAATCCACATTTTGATATAAAAGTGTAGATATATGGAACCTTACTTATAAAATGAGCTTATTTTGCCTAGAAGAAATCAAGAGGTAATAATAGGATATTCTGATAATTTAAATTACCTTTCAGTGAAAACAAAACAAAAATATTTTATGAAGACTTTGAATAGATTTTTTGTTTGACTAAAGTAAGATTTTATGTGCATTGGTACATTCAGGCCCATTTATAAAAATTTCAGTGCTTGAATATAGAGAAGGATCATTAGATACAATTACTCAAGCAGACTTATTGTTGCTAGTATTTAGCTTTAGAAAATGCATGTTTCAGCCAGAATATAAGATTAAAAGGGATTATCTGTTGCTATTACTGCATTTCCTATCCTCTTTTTACCAGTCTTTTAAATAAAGAAAAGACAGCTTTGCTGCGTGTCAAGAATCAAATGACAGCAGATTTGGAGAGACTTCTAAATGACCGTGAGGTAATATTTCTCTTTTAGCATTACTACCATAAGTGCATTTCTTCTTTCCTAGGCCTTAACCCATGGAGAAAAAAATTGGTTTACTTTGGTATGATTTTTGAGGGGTTTTTGTCTGTGTCATTTTCAGAAACACAGATGATTGTGTCTGTCAGGTTCTGAGGAGGGTCTCAGTTGTACTCTCAATTGCTAAATTCTCTCTGATGATTTAGTCTTTCTGTCCATTTTTTTCTTTTGCATCCAACAAACATATATTGCAACATGTTTAGCATTTTCAAGCATTTAACAAGTATCTAGATAAAGATAATGACATTGATACACTTGTCAGAGATGATATTATCACTCATTCTAATGCATTATTTTCATAGAAAACTGACTATCCGTGCACCACTTGAAGTCCTCTCACTTCACCTGAAAAATTGTTCTCCCTCATCTTCTTTTCATGCTATTCCCCAAATTCCCTTCTTAAATTAGTAAAACATGTCATGAATTTGTCCAAACCAGTCTGTCTCTCCCAACCACTTTAACTGACTGCTTAGTCTAAGTGAGCCTCAACTTAAGTGAAAACTACTAATCCTGTTCTCTGAGTGCAGAACTCAAATGTGAAACAATCACCTTAAATGTAAAAAGTTCTTAAATCGTATCATTTCCGTGCTGAATTGTGCTGCATGTTTGCCTGATGCAGTTTCCTCATAGAATAGTTTTTGCCATTAACTCTCTGAATTGATTGAAGTACTTGTGAAGTTCCATGCATAAGAGATTGAAATAGTCTAAGTCCAGAACAATGTAATTAAACATACTTATGCAAGCTGCAGGTGTCATTGATCTGGCAAGAACATCTGTAGATGCATCAGAAGTAATCATTCAGTAACTCTTATTTCTCATGTCTATCCACGTTGTATGTTTACATTTCAAATTCAAGACTGAAACTAAGGTAAATGTTTGGTTTGGATTATATTTGAGTTGGCTTTTTTCTTTGGGATTTTTGTGGGGACTTTTTGTAATTTTTTCGATTATAATGAACACACTGGTCTCCATGTAACAGTGACTGGAAAAAGGAAAACATTGTACCCAGCTTTAAAAAGGGTAGAAAGGGTGACCCTGGCAACTACCAACCTGCCAGCCTCAGCTCAATGCCTGGGAAGTGAGATCTTGAAACAGATCCTCCTAGAAGCTGGGCTAAGGCCCATGGAAGACAGGAAGGGGATTTGGGACAGCCAGCATGGTTTCACCAAGAGCAAGTTCCTGCCTGACCAACCCAATGTCCTTCTACGACGGCTATTGACTACGTCAGTGGACAAGGGGAGGGCTACACATGTAGACTTCTATAAAGCCTTTGACATGGTCCCCCACTACATCAGTTGTAAACTGGAGAGAGATGGATTTGATGGGTGGACTGTTAGTGGATAAGGAATTGATTGGATGGTAGTGGTCAATGGCTCAGAATTTAACTGGTCAAGTACACCCTCAGCAAATTTGCAGATGACACCAAGCTGAGTGGTGTAGTTGAGACACCTAAAGGATGGGATGCCATCCAGAGGGACCTGGATAAGTGGCCTGTGGGAATCTCATGGAGTTTAACAAGACCAAGTGCAAGGTGCTGCACCTGGGTTGAGGCAATCCCTGATGTCAATACAGGCTGGGGGATGAACAGAGTTGCTGGGGAGAGCAGCCCTGCTGAGAAGGAGGTGGAAGTGCTGGTGGATGAGAGTCTGGACATGATCCAGCTGTGTGCACTTGCACCCCAGAAAGCCACTTTTATCCCGGGCTGCATCAAAACCAGTGTGACCAGCAGGTCGAGGGAGGTGATTCTTCTCCTCTACTCCATTCTCCTGAGACCCCACCTGGTGTATTGCGTCCAGCTCTGGGATTCTCAGCATAGGAGGGACGTGGACCTGTTGGAGCAAATCAAGAGGAAGGCCACCAAGATGATTAGAAAGATGGAGCAGCTGTCCTATGAAGAAAGGCTTAGAGAATGGGATTGTTCAGCCTGGAAAAGAGAAGGCTTCAAGGTGATGTAATTATGACCTTCCAGTACCTGAAAGGAGCCAGTAAGAAGGGTGGAGAGAGACTTTTCACAGGGGCACATAATGATAGGTTAAGGAGGAATGGTTTCAAATTGAAAGAGAGTAGGTAAAGATTCATATTAGTCCTACTGTTTTGCCAAACAGTGATAACGTGTTTTAAAGACACTTGTGCAGAAAAGGAGATAAATACAGAAAAAGAAATGTTAGAAGTCGCATGTTTGAGGAAGAAGATTATGAAATGCCAGTAAAACACACACACACCAAAAAAAATAAGAAAAAAATTAAGCTAAAATCGTTTCAGGAAAATGTGTGAAAATAACAAGTAGCTTTATATGTATGTATAGGTTTAACTTCTCTCATTTCTGTTTATTCCTAGTTCAGCCTTTTATATCTTACTTTTAATACAAACTTCTTGCATTAGTTTTACAGTTTCTGAATTTCTCTAAAAGGCAATTATATCACGTTTTGAAAAATTTGTAATTGATAGGGCAACTTAATTTATAATGATTTAGTCTCCAACTGTATTTTTTTGCCATCTCAATAAAAAGTTAAATTTGCAGTCACAAATTTTCCAGTAATTATCCTTGCTAACAGAAATAAAATGTACACATTTTCTTATTCTTGGGTTAGTAAAGACTCAACTAGTAAAGACCTCACATTTAAAGAGGGTGTGTGTTTTTAAATAATAGTGACATGCAACCTGTAATTACAGATTTATGCAACTTGAAAAAAAAAAGAATTATCGATTGATATGTTTTGTTCCTGCTGTCATGTAATATGGTTACTATCAGTCTCATTTAGTCATTGCACATACTAAACTGTCATGTCTTGTTAGGAATTATGTTTTTGCCCACATGTTTGCAAGTAAAAACATTAGAATTCTTGAAGAGATAAACCCAAGATACTCATAGTTAGCATCAAATGAAGTTTAGATATGTTAAAAGTACAAGCAAAATGCCAAAACAACATTAATGCTGTCTTCCAACGAGGTATTTCAATAAATGTACAATTTTGACTTAAGGTATTTCACCTTGTGTGGTCTCAAACTGTATTAACTCTTTTTAATGGAATGTTAAGAGTTTGAGGGGCTGGCTTTTTTTATTTTTATCTCTCTAGTATCAGCTGGATTCATAATGTTGCTTTGGAGGCAATGAAAACATTTTAAACACTTCTTAAATAAAGAACTTCCATGATTAATCTTCTCTTTTCACAGATTTTAATTTTGGAAGAAAAAAGTTAAACTGAATCTTGGAAAAATTTATATAGGACTCTTACATGAGCTCTTTTATTATTGAAAAAAAATGACACTAAATATTAATGCAATAAAACAGTTTGTTATTTCAAATTATGTAGACATCTAATTTGATGATCATTATTTTGCTGTGGGAAATCAAAGTGAAAACTAGTCATATGACTGTACAAAGTCTTAAAACTTTATGTTCACCCATGAAGTTAAATAATGGAAGCTTTTTTTTTTTTTGCTATATTCTTGGCCCAAAATCTGAATTGTTTCTTGGTCTGTGACTTGCTTATTTTCTAAATTAATTAGGAAATTAATGTGGAAAACTTTTTAATGTAGCTTTTCATTTAGATCACTGAGAATTGGCTGGTAGGAAAAATTCCTTATCTTCATATGGATAAATGCCAAATTCCTTATTGGAGAGGAAGTTCAATGACATTGTCATGAGTGATGAGTATCAAGGATCATGCTGGGATTATGTTCCTAGGGGTTCATAATAAAGCCTTCCCAGTGCCTCTGCCCACTCTGACCTATCAGAAGGAAGTAGGGTACACAGTATTGTGATGCCATTTGTAAACCCCTCAATGCAAGACAGCAAATAAAGTTAGTACAGCCAAATTTTTCAGCTGATTTTAGAATAAGATATTTTATGTATTTTGTCAAGATATTATTTGTTTTCTCAGATCCATCAGAAGAGCATGAAACTGTTTGGAGGAACAATGGGGTCACGCATTAATAACCTTCTAGTAAACAGTGTGGGGATTTCTTTAAAAGGATATTTCAAATACAGATTAATTTTTTTAGCATTATTATTATTATTTGTAGTCTGTGTTCTCCCTCTAATCAACTGAACTTTACACTTTTGACCATCTAACTTGGATAGCCAAACCACATACACACACACACACACACACACACACACACACAAATAGTTGTACTCTTGATTCTTCCCTCTAACTAACTGCACCACTTGCTCCAGAGTTGGATCCTTGTTACCCTGGTGTTTTTGTAGAGTAAGGGAAGCACAGGTAAGAAGGATGTTCCTTCAAAGCATTAATCATGCCTGAGTTGACCCCATAGCTATAGCACTGTCTTACCTCTTTGCTCCTGATTGGCCTCCTTTCTCCTCCTCTTGTACAAGCTCTGACATCTCTAATGCTGCACTAGGATCATTCAAGTCAGTGAACAGAAACCTAACCTGGCCAAAAAATGAAAACTACAAAAGTGAATGGCTGAATGGCTGGCTGTTAGGTTAGCAGTTTGAATCACCTTTGGATTGAGTCCAGCAAGGCAAAAAAAACCCAAATAAAAATATTTATATGTCGATATTACTCACCTGTGATAAAGACGACATTTTGTGTCTGTCCAAAACTGTAGAGTATAGCACACCAGCTTTTGTGTCATCCTTTATTTGCATCCAGATTTTGTGGATCTAATGGGAATCTGTAACTTGAAGGCACTGAAATGCAATTCTCTGTTGAGTGCTAAAGTTAAGTGGGATGAATCTACTAAATCTTTTTTAGCTGAAGCTCTTGATCTATGATTCCTTTTATCTAGTTTGTTCCTTTTTTTTCCTTTCCAGCAGTCAGACTTTGACTAACAGAAATATTTACCATGAGCTCTGTGATCTTGGCAATTCCATTGCCTTTCATGCTCAGTGCAGTTGTTAGTATTTTGTAACATCAGAAGTGCAATTCTAGACTTTATCCATTGGCTTTCAAACTTCAGATGAGAACTTGGAAGGGCGGTCTGTCAGCACTCAGATGTTTGGCAAGAAGTTTTAGTAATAATTTCCTGAGGTTACATTTAAGAGGTTATAAATGTGCTATGCTTTGATGTATAGCATTGTAGTATTTCTTCAGATATTTAAGATGCAGATGTGTCATAGTAAAGAAAACTAATAATGTGCACAATTAAATCTATTTAATCTTTTCCAATTCCAAGTTCAGAGGGATGAAACTGACTTTTAAAATCTTGAAAATTAACAAACTGTGTTTTATATTTTTAGTGTAGATTTCATAATCAGTTGTTTTTGGGGGGAAAAATTGAGCAAATAGAACAAATGGAGGGGTTGTTTTTATGTTTTAAATAGAAATATTCTAGGAGACATGAAAAAAAAAGAGATAGTAGTGTAAGAGACTGCAATAGAAGACTTTAATTGGGGTTCTTGGATGTGCTAAGATCAGTTTCCATTTGTGAATATAAGGGACTTCATTTACAATATCTTTTTTTTAACCGCTTGAAATCACCAGTATGTGACGCAGTCTGTCAATATGGTAACTTTTACTCTATGAAAGGAGAACTAATATTGTGAAACTATTGTATTAAGATATAAGAGGGTAAAATTTAGGTCATAAATTATATAAATTAGGGCTGTTTACAATAGTCATTTCCTATAATTCAGTTGTTTATGCAGACATGCTTATTTTATCTCCTTTACACATCTGTGCACTCATGGCACATTAGCAGCTGTGCATACAAGTAATAGAATGTACACTTGTAGAACTAGTCACCTGCCTTATTGACACATTCACGTGTTACTGCACCAAACCTCTTCAAGTGGAGTTAGCAACCAGAAACCTGGCTCAGGCTGTCTGCTAGGGGACAAAGTCGAAAACATGTACTAGTAGTTTAAATAAACTTATTTGATATCAGTCAGTTAAATGGCTACAGACACATGGGGTTTGATTGCTATTTGTTTACTTAAATCACATTGACATGTCAGTAAATTGTCATTTCACTCAAATTGAGTGTAAAATCTGTCTAAATATATACATATGTACCTGAATTGGTAGGAATCTTCAAATAGATTGGGTTAAAAATTTATTTTTGCAAGCTTCTATTCTATTTAAAACATATTGAAGTATAAAAAGCTCCTACTGAGCTGTTGTTGCTAAAAACAGTCTGCCAAGTTAACGTTAAAATTCTGATTACCTGGGTGACTATGTTGAACTTATTTTCCAATTGCCAGGTCAGAAGCTTTCCATACCTGATATATAACTCACCATTTATGAGTAAACTTGGTGGTTTTTTCCTTTACAACCATGTAACTGTTCCTCTGTTCTGAGTTTTCACAGTTTCTTATTATGTCAAAATAATCCTATTTAATAACTGATTATTTCTCTGACCTTCACCACAGTAACTGAACCTATCTCACAAATATTATACCCACAACTCAGAGCAGAAAACTCTGTCCCTGTTTTGCAGAAGCAACAAAATAAAAGAAATGCTGCTTTGCCCAAAATACCCCAGTTTATAATAATAAAAGAAGTGGTACTTTGCCCACATCACCCAGTTTGTGGTAGAGGTTAAGAGTTCATATGTCCTAATGAAGTAACTTAATCACAGCCGTTCTTTGTTTCTTGCATGTTTCAGTTCAAAAGCCTGAAAAGAAAATCTCCTTATTTTGTCTAACTAGAGACAAATTAACTCTTTTCTCTAAGTCATCTTCTTTTATAGGAACTGATTGCAATTTGTTAGTTTCACAAATAAATTACGCTTTCACTTTGTATCATTCTGAGAATTTACATTCAGTTTTAATCCACATCTCCCCAAAAAGGCCACTTTCCAAGGTCCCACAATTTCTTAAAAAATTAATCTTAAAAATTTAAAATATAATTTTTTTAAAATAATTTTTTTATCTGTAGGATGGATATTTTATGGGTTTTATATCTTATTTTCTGGGAGGGAGAAAAAGATAAATTTCACAGCAGGCTGGAGCTCTTATGTGAATAAGATTAAAAGTCTAGCTTATTTTGTCTGAGCAAAGAGAAGATCTGGTGGGGTGCGAGAAAAGGAGATCAGCATAATGCAGCATTGTGTAGGTAATAAGTAAGCATAAAGAAAATGCCAGAACACATGAGAGAGAAAGCTGAAATTAAGAACAGAAAATAGTTACTTCTTTGTTTTTAAAACAGAAAAACTGACTTCTATTTTGGTTATTGATAAATGGCTGCCAAGTGCATTCTCCAAGTTTGTTTAAGATTGGAGAGAGTCCATGTGATCAAGCAGGAGGAACAGCTACTAATTAGTCCTATTAGGACATGCATAGTCTGTTAATATGTCTCAGAGTTTTTTCAGAGCTTCTATAAACTTTCAGATTAAGATTTCCAAGGATTTATATAAATCTTTATAAATGTTAGACTTTAAACATGGCTATGCGAATTATCAGACTTCTGAGACATTGTTGCAAAAGTTTAATGTTCAGTGTTTGAGAATCTGGTAGGCTCAGTGTTTACATTCATCTGATTTCAGTATCCTGCACAAAACTCTGGTACTTCTGAATATTTATCCCTTTATCTGATCTACAAAAATGAAAGAAAAGTCAAATGTTCTTATTCTTTTCCACTTTTGTGGAGAAGTGGGATATCCTGAAGTGTCTTTGCTTTACCTTATTTTGACCAGTTACTCTGTATTCTCTTGTTTATGGTTCTTACTTTCATATTGCCCTTGGGAACTGCCCCTCACTGCTTAGTTTTCTTAGCCCAAAGTTTAATTCCATCTCTGCAATGACCTTGAGAATTCTAGATGAGTTTTCAGCATTTCATTATTAGTAATACTTTAAAGTCTGGCTAATTCTATCTTTAGCCGTAATTAAGTTACACTAAAGAAAACTGACTAGAAATAGTCTAGGACAGAAAGCCAATGTGTTGGATTTAGGAACCTGAAGAGTAGCAGCTGCCATCTGCAAAAACAGAGGTAGAGAGAAGTTCAAACACTCATAAAAAGCTTTGCAGTCATGAGGGGAAGGGCAGTACGTGTTTAATCAAGGATGGAAGCTTAGTGGATAAAAGGAAAAAACTGCTTTGTTGGGGAGAGGGGAAGGAAGGGATATCTGCAGGGGTTGGGAAGACACGAATGAAAAGATGTGATTGGTAACAGGTGCCTTTAAACAATCTCTATCTCTGCCTCTTCCTCCTCTTTTCTGTGTAAAAAGATGGTACGCAATAATGTCAAAATTATTTGTGTTTCTAAAGTGAACAACTTCCTGCTCATCTATGTGCTGCAACTTGTTTTATGTTAAAAAAAATGCTGATGTACAATGTTTAGCTCTCTTTTAAAATGTTAAGCCACAGAGTAATTATCATTTTTCTTATGCTACGTTTATGTTCCAAGATTCTAGTTTCTATTAATGTTCTGCATGTTTTCTAAGTAGATTACAGGGACATTTCTGCATCACAAGTAAGCCCCAGAGCTATTCTCAGCTTTAAGCTTGGAGAAACAAAGTGACATTTACATTGCTAAACGACTGTAGAGAAGTTCCTGGCTCATTTTTCACAGAGAAAAATATGCTCCTAAGCAGTGTTTCTCGTTTTTTTCTTATCTGTTTTGTTCTTGTCAAGCTTTTATAAAGGTTGAATTCCAAATAGTGCTGAATTTAGGAAGAGAGGAGTTAACAGCCAGGTACATTCATTCCTTTCTTGGAGCTGTATTATTCAGAATGTGTTACTATTTTTCATATATTGAAAAACAAAATGGAAAGAATTATCTTTCCATTCACAATGGTATATGCTTAGCAATTGTGTACTAAATAGGAAGTTTCATATGCAAAATGCAAATTATGTATGGATTATGGGATCGAATTGGCATACACTTTTAGAAAAAGCTAGAATCAGTTAAAGTGATAAATATTTAAACAAGAAATTGTTAGCTGTTAATCAATCTGAAACTGTTCACATTTTCTCAACTTTTAACCAATGTTATATTCTTTGTTTCTGTGTTAGCTGTCAGTATTTCTATCACATTCTGCTACATATGTGTAAAAATTTTACTTGTATTCCCTTCATGGTAGGATTTGAGTATTAGTGAGTGGAAAGTGAATTTAAATACTATGTAAGAAATAACAAAGACAGGGAGAACCAAACTAGAATATTATCTTCTCTGAAAATATAGTAAATTCTAAATAATAATTTATGCAAATAAGACTGATTTGACATATCAGCATTTTAGCATCCATTTCCTATAAGTAGAACTTACTCAAGAGGGCATACTTTTTATTAAACTTAGAGCAAATGAATGTCAGAATGGCTTAGATTAAAAAAAAATAAGGGAATTAATCCTAGTTAAAATAAGAAATGTACTTCTGATCTCCAATAAAAAAGTGAAAAGAACTTAAGAATTTGACATACAAGTTCTGAATTATGAGAAAATTATTTCCTGTTTTTGTTAAGAACTTAGAAAAATTTAACTGTCAAGAACAAATTTAAAATACAGCTGAAATAGGCAGAGATTTTTATGTATCTAAAAAGACAGAAGCTGTTGACTGCAATGATTGGGACACTGTTGTCACAGTTTTAATGGGTTCACCTTATTAAACTGGAAATAGTTTGTAGATCTGTATAGTCACAGATCTGTCAGTTCATTTTAAGTTTTTATATGCACTGGGATATCGAGAACTTGTGAATTACGTGTGGTGCAGAGAAGCTATCAACATCCTGCATATGGTGTGTTATATTTCCACCACCCTGTTACCAGGTTCATTTGTTTGATCAGGACATTTCATAGTCTTCCAGTTTCTAGCTTTACAGTGTGTCTCCACAGTGTGTGCCTAAAATGACCATATGTGCAGTTCTTACACCAGAATTCTTGCTGATTCTCATATTTCCAGCACAGCTGCAAATTAGGATGCAACTATGTCAAATACACTCTGCCTTACTTGAAGGACTGAACCATGGCTTGTGGTATTTTCTTAATATCATAGGCGGTTATTAAAATCTTCTTTAAGCTCTGCTATGCATGTAGATTCTGCTCCTGATAGGCACAAGCTCAAAGAATTCATTGTTGAAGATCAATTTGCACCAGTTTTGTCACTGCATCCTATCCATCTGCAGACTTAAACAGTGGAATGGACTGACCATTTGCTTTTTTTTCCTGTTATGTCAAAATGGCACTTCTGTAGTGTCTTTTTCCTATTTCCCACTTTGTCATCATTAATGTTACTGCTTAAGTTTTGATAATTCTGTGCCAATGGTGCTGGCCTTTTTTCCACTTCTAGCCAAAAAAAAGGGAGACATAATTCATTCCAGGTTATAGGCTATCTTCTGCAGTGTGTCTCTGGCAGAAATAAAACCCATGAGGAACAGTTCCAAAATAATTCTTTGTGTGAATTGTCAGTAATTCTTAAGGGAAGACATTATAGGTACTACTTTTGCTCGAGAGTGTCATTCCTTGATAATGACACATATATGCCTTCTTTCTCAAGTGCACTCCGAAGTTCAAGAACCAGACTCAAACTTTTTCTTCCAAGTGCTGTATGCAAGTTATTGCTTATGTTGAAAGGTAGAATCGGGTTCTACTTCTGTCACCTAGCCTCTTGTCCTCCAGTAATATGTTTATGCCAGCAACCCATGCAGAGGGCTTTGCTTGTTTACCACCATTTTAACTGGTGAACTCCAGTGCTATTCAAGACTTCTGCTAGTGTAAAGATGATCTGAGAAGTCATTTGTCAAGTGACAAAGTAGCAGAGTACTAATTTTTTTAAATCTGTAGTGTAGATATCTGCATATGAAAATCATCTAGGGATTTGTAGTCAGAAGAGAGAAACAGGCACTATTATGGAGTGGTTTACCATATCCTCATTTAAAATAAGCAAAATTAATATTACCTTTGAATTTCCAACAGCTGTATAAAGAAATCAGACACGCTAGTCTGCCTAGGTTTAAATGTTACTGAAAACATCCAAAGGTCAATGTGAGGAAATCCAACCAAGTATCCAGTCACATGTTCCAAAGCCAAACTGCAACAAGAGTTCTCACAAAGATCCCTCTCCATGTTAGAATCAATAATTATGTGATACATCTTTATTTTTAACACGCCTTTACTTTCACAGAACATTACAGTAGAAGGGATCCAAGTAAGAAAGTGCACAGGACTTGATGATGGCTAATATCCTTAGTATTTTCACTAGCATCACCTGATAGGCTCATCAAGCCTGATGGTAGTGAACACCTTGAGACCGACAACTCCTTCTGAGTTCCTTCTGAACCACTCTGCCCTGTCCTTTTCCATATTAAGATCACTTTCTCTCACAAAGGAGTTACAGGAAGTATAAAATTATTTTTCTCTGAATCCTTCTATGAATGTCTGTGTATTGAAAATGAACCTGTAATTCTTAAGAGACTTCAGAAATCATTCTGAAATAAGAATTCTTAACAGAATACTACCCGGCATCCTTAAGTGCCACTTTAGGTTTCTCAAATCAGTCTTTAACATGTTTATAGCTTCATTTTCTGAACTCTGCTTTTCCCTGTGCAGACTTGTTTGAAGACTACAATAGATGCCTAAATGGGAGGATATGTGCATGTGAAGGCAGATTTCATTGACATGCCACGAACATGTTTTTCATCCCAGTATGGCTGTTTTCCCTGTTCTATTATATCTGTTGCTTTTATTGTTATTATTTCATATGTTAATGGAGCCATAATAGTCACCAGGCTGCTAAACTCAAATCTGTTATTTGGCTTCCGCATTGAAAAGAGTCCAGTCTCTGGACTCAAGTTATAGTGCACTAAGGCTCTTAGTGAAGCAATTTTTTGTCCAGTCCCTTCCATGCATGGGGGATATACAGTCAACTATTCTTGGACCTAAAGACAATTGGGTAATCTCTCAAGTTTCTCCAGACTGGATACATATTTTTATTTTGAGTTATAATTTAACCACATGGAGACCATATGCCAGTTAAAGTGAGGAATATAAGCTTTCCAAAGGAGGTCCTGAACGTACATGCTTTGCTCTCTCAGTACAGGAGACTTACTCATTGGGAGTGGGAATGCACATCTGAAATCATCATCTTTGTGCTTAACTCAGAAATTCTGAGAGACCTTAACTTTTGATCAGCATCTCTGAGGGAGGAAACTTCTAGTTTTATCCCTCTTTTAGCTGATTTTTTTCTGATTTTTTTCTGATTTTTTTCCTGGGAAATTGATTTTCTTTTTTAAAGATGATAGTATTTAGTGCCTGTTCTGTGTTTCCATTCTTTTACTTGTATGCTGTTTTCTTCTTTAGGAACATTTGTCAGTCATCAAAATTCAGTGGTTCTTGACAGAACCTGGTAACATTTTCTAGGACAGAAGTCTCTTGTTCAGCTTCCACAATACAAGTTCTCTGCATCAAAACAGACTTATAATTCAAGGTGAAGTTTGTAATTGTGACTTCACAAATGTATGCAATCATTAATTGAATATAGCATTCCTAAATTCTCTACATGAAGCTAAAAGTCAAATACCATTCGTCATGGCAAAGGTTCACTTACGTGTACATGCTATCATGTCACTTACATTAGAGGATATTTAACCATGGGCTTTACTGTACAAGGAAGGCATCAAGATGGATCTAACATGCATTGGCTTCTTCTTTGATGATTTTAGTGATACGAAAAAGCCACTAAATTTACCACCAGAATGAACCGTCTTCAGACTGCAAAGGTAGATATTTCTTCCTTCTGAAGATTTCCAACTGTTAGTTTTGATCTATGTAAAGCTTCTTTTTAAGATCATTTTATAGAAATTATTTGAGGTGCAAGACGTCCCTCCCATAAGAGCATAAGAATTGACACGTATGTAATTGATTCCTGTGAGCCAGTTGCTTTTTTGTGAGACTGTTATTTGTATCTGCTTCCAGAGCATGATACATAAATATGTATAATTTTAACTGCTTGTACATATTTATGATAATTATAGACACATATATAATGTTAAGTGCTGTGCGAGCTTTTGAGTGCACACAGAGGATTCCTTCTTCCTTTGATTCTAGTTACATGACACAGTAAGAAAAAAATTTTATATTGTTTATTCACTGAAAAGAGATTACTGTCTTCATAAATACCTATTGTGCTCAATGTAGACAATTTTTTCATGTAATTCATTAATTAGTTACATGATAAAACAGTTCCTTTTTATGCCTCAATCATTTTCCATGTCAGACAACTGTTTTTCATTTTGTTTTCATGATGTAAGTTTTGGTTTTGTTAAAATATTTAATATTATACTAATTTTGAGTTAGGAAAATACAAGATGCTCTTTTGGTACATGTATGTTTGAGCGTGTATCAAGGACATCAAACCCACTGTTAACAGAGGTCCTTTTATAATATCTATAACTTGAAATACAGTTATTTTTTATATGGTGGTATGCCTTATTTTTGCATTTGCTTATCTTTATCTTCTAGTTCCATTGCTAGTCTAAGGAACCAAATTTTATCCTTTGCATTCCAAAACTGATCTTCAGTCTCTGTTTTTTTAAGTACTATTTCAATTACCCATAATAAACAGATAAAAGCAATTTTAAATAAAATGTAACTTATTTTTATTTCTGCTTTAAGATCAAACAACATCATAAAAATCTCAGATTTTTCTGAATTATGAGTAATATGAGCAGGTAACATCCAACTATTTTTCCTTTTTTAGTTTACCTTTTAAAAATTATTTACACTCCTTTGTTTTGGTTCCTGTAACATTATTTTAAAACCTGATGATTTTCAGTTAGTTCCACAACACCAACATGGATAGCATTCAGCTTAATAAATCAGCAAGGTAGAATCTGGGAAATAACCAAACCAGAAAACATTTTAATTGATGGACATGATGGAAAAGACTGGTGTCTATCCTTTGTCCGTACGTAAATGTAGAATCTTAGAATCGTTAAGGTTGGAATAGACCTCCAAAATCATTGAGCCCAACCTTTGAATCTCCTTCTCTGTTTGTATATTGGCGCGCAAAATTGCTTTTGCTATTTTTAGCTACGTTTGTTGGACATAACTTACCAAAAATAAATGGAAATAAGCAAGTAATTTCTTCTGATACTATTTACAATGCAATGCATGTTACCCTACTTCACCTCCTGCTACATTGCTCACTGCATTCTCAGTCCATTCATTCCAATCACTTATTTTGAGTTCTGGCTGCTTTCTTGTTATGTATGCAAATTTTTCAGTTATTCTTTTTTGGTTGAAGTAATCTTCATTAAATGTGAATTGATATATGTAAGTAAGCAGAATACAGGATGTTAGATAGTTCTAAAACCACAGTTCTTTTTAGAAAACTTCAAATATGCGTTCAGTGGGAGTTACGATTGCGCATTGACTATTCAAGATGAAAGTTGTTTTAGGTGAAGTAAAAGGCTGAGTAAAGTAAAAGTAAATGATAAGGAGAGTGACATGAGAAATTGATTTGGCTTGTGACAACTAAATTTTGGTGTCAAAATGGAGGTGTCCGGTGAGGTAAGTATCTTTCTTTGCTTTGTAGTTAAGAGCAGCCTAGTCAATCAATATGGCTAGTGTTGCTACAGCACAATTCTGCCGACACACCAACAGGTGTCCTACTTCTGAATGGAGTAACTTTTCAAGCTGTATTGTCCATAATGGGAAATGAGATTCCTAGCTCGTGGTTAGATACTTTTATTTAGATATATCAATTTGGGTGCTACAAGTTTGGGTGAAATCCCACATAATGTGCCACTCTACCCCAAAGTAGGTTTTGGCACTTGTGCTGATAAGTAGAACAGGTTAACATCCTTAATAAAAATTCTTCAGGTTTATGTGGACAGACTTTCAAAATATTTAATAATATACTCCTGATACTTGTTTGTATAATTGTTCATAAGCACTAGTTTTGTGCCAGCTGCATAGTTTAATTTTTTCCTTGTGTCATCTTAACCCACCTTTTCTTGCTAACTGCATTGTTTCCCATGTATCTGCACTGCCACATCCCCACAGAATATTGCATAAGTGGTGAGTGGGTGCTTGTGTTCCTAGAGCTTGTGACAATGAGACCAAAGGTGTAAGGCCAGCCCAGAGAGGAACTGGGTGAATCCACTCAGAGGTGTCAGTACACATAATCCTCCCAAGAAGGATTGCTGTCTGGCTCTCCAAAGCCAAAGCCCTCAGACCTGGAAGCCTCAACGCAGTGACACACAGCTTGCATAGCATGGCTTGCTTATACGTCCAGGAGCCAACGTGGCAAAGACCAAATACCTCCCCAGAAAAATTGGAAAATGCAGAGCTTTAGCAACACTGTTTTCTACAGTGGTCTGATTAACTGAAGGGAATAGTATAAGTAAACAATTTGCACAGCTCTGCTTTGACATAGGACCATGGGCTTGACACAGTAAAAATATCTAAAAATTTTAATCATCTCTTTCTCTTTACATCTTCCTTTATTTAGCTTATCCTGAAACTAGAACGTGTCCTTCTACACAAAAGATTCTTCCCATCTGCTTTGAACCCTATACCTACTTTCTCCTTTTTTCACAAAGTCCTGTTCCCACTGGAACAAGTTCACATATTTCTACTAAGCACAATTTCCAGCGCTGCTGTTTACTTGCTAGCATTCTAGACCAAGTTCCCAGATTTTAGGATGAAGTCAAGGTAAAAATTACGATTGTGTTCAGAACCAGTGAAATCTAGAGACATGGTTAAAATTATTCCGGTTAAAGATGGAACTTCGTTTTCAGCATTTCCTTGGTTGAAAACAGCAAATATCTTGCAAATGTGCTGGTTTTCTTTCCTTGTTTAGAGTACACACCAATGATTCTGTTGGATTCAGTGTTTCTTGTGCTATTTTGCCAAGTTTGTTAAGGTCTTTCTCACTAAATATGGAGGGGTTTTAGAACAAATATTAAGGCAACTTCAGATAAATCCTCATGATATATTTGGCTGTGATACCAAAATAACTTGCTTGTTCCGTACTAATTTTTCATCCCTATTCCCTGTCATTCCTTCTTATAGTTTCACATTAGAGAATCATCCTGTCACAGGGGAAGCTTGTGTGAGAGCTGACTCTCCAGGTCCTATTCTAAGTCTGAAAACAGACAGTGCTGTCAAGTACAGGACAGATTCTGTTAAGTAGAGGAGACTTTACACTGCCAAGTGGGTCTTGATAACAGGAGAATTTGACCCTACACATAAAACTTTCAGCTCTGTTTCCGAAATAAATCTGTGTGACAGTTTTTGGGTTTTGCCTTGTTCAATCGTGCAGCTATTTGGTCCACAGAATAAATCAGTATAGGAACAGCATTTACTAATATCAAAACATTGTTTATGTACGATTTAATCTCCTGTGATGGTGTATTTATTTGCTGTATACTTGCTTGAGTTATTTTCATCAAGAAATTCTGTCTATGTGTCGCTTTGGCAACATCTTTGCAGAGTTTACAACTTTGAAAAACATGCTGGCATCAGCTATGCAGTCCTTTTTAACAGCTGCTCTGCAGTCATGCTGTTTCAACATGCCACCACACATGGCTGAATTATGCAAATAGTTAATATTAAATGACTGAGATACAGGAACAATTTGTACACTGCACAAAGCTGGGTCTGTGGAGTGTAACATCCATTCATGTAACTGAGTTAGTGTGACACAATTTAAAGGCTACAATATGATTCTTTTGACTTTGTATCTTGTGTTAAAGGCAGCAGTGGACAGAGAGAAGGCATATGGCAGGAATGTTTTAAAAGGCTGAGGGCTTTTTTTAACTCATTACTAATAATGCAATGAAAATAGAATGTAATTTTCTGGCAAGTATTAAATAGGTAAGATATAACAAATGTTTGTCATTCAGCTGTAAACATGAATTACCTTGTTCTGGTTGAGAGATAAGATAAAATGCTAATTATATATAATGCTAATACAGTAACAGTATTGCTTATTAAAGAGAAAACCATTTGTAAAAAACAAGCAAACAAAAACATTAATAGTTTAAAAAATGTAACATTGTCTTAAAATTTACTTTGAAAGGCTTTTCTACTGACCTTATTCTAAAATAATGAATGCTCTAAATAAAAATAGTAGTAATAATGGTAACTAATGCTTTAAAATCTGTAACTTATTTTATAGTAATTATACCCATTACATGGGGTAGAGAGGAAACATTAGGCAGTACGTATGATGCAAGACAACAAAAGATGTCAAGTTAAAGTCAGAAAATGATATTTTTTCCTTTCTAGCTCTACTGTACATTTTGAATTATCTGTTTTATTTAGCTAAGTAGTAAGGAAACTTCACTTTTTTAATTAATCCAAATTGTTTTCAAAGCAAATTACTATGATATTCAAAAAAGGTCTCCATTTCTGTATGTTCTTGTTTTTCTTTTCCCCATGTTGGAACTTTCATTTTTCACAAAACTTTTTCACACAGATCCTATTTTTGCTGTACATTCCCTTAAGGTTTTTCATTTCTTTGTCTTTTCTAATAAGACACATATAGACACGTATGTATTTCTAGTGATTTATACAATTTCTGTGCAAGTCCTAGTGCTCAAAAGCAGAATTTGTCACAATCATTCAAATTAAATTTGTAAACTCTCTCAGCTTGACAAAGTAAATGCAATAGAATTCTTTCAAATTAAATGGAAGTTTAGGTAACAAGAGATAGTGGGTTCCTTATTCCACAGTAAATGTTCTCTTTTACTGTCTTTAAGCAAGACAAACTTTGGGTTATGTAAATCCTCTGTGCCTATTTTTTCTTACTTTTATTAGGGTCCAATTAGTAATCCTATTAATTTTAGCAAGTATTTACTCATTCCTGTTATATTTTCTGGTCCACTTACATATTTAGTTTGGTAAATATAAATTTATTATTAGCAAATAAATATTTAATATATTCAAATGTAATTTAAGTGAATAACTTAACATTGTTCTTTTGTGGTTTTACAGGAACTAGCCACAATGAAGCAGATTCTAATTAGTCTACATGGTAAACGCTATGAACAAAATCTACCTCAGTCTCATATTGATGTAAGAAGTGCAACTGGAAAAAACAAAGCAAACCCTTCAGTAAAATTGCTGCCTGAGCATGAAGAAGAAAATATATTTACACCTAAGCCAACATTATTTGTAAGTACTATGATAAGAGTAAATGCCATAAACTTTCTTGATAATAAAATGAAAAGTGTGGACTGTATAATTAGTTCAGCTAAATACTTGCAGCTCTATAGGGAAATGGTCAATGTTGAAGAGATAAATTAGTTTATGATGTTATTTAGCTATTTGATTGATACTTTCTACACCTTAATTTCACAGCAGTTAGATTTTTTTTTTAAATGCCACTGTAATATTACAATACTGAATGGTTAGAAAAACTTTGTTACAAGGATTCACAGACTGTACCTTATTTTAAATCTGCCATAATCATATATGAGTGTAGTGTGTGCATATATATATATATACTGAGAAGCAGGAGTGAGGAAATAGGTATATTTATGTATACTTGTGTTCATGGGTATATATATATATATATTAATGTGTATGTGTTTATCTAAATATATATATAAAAATAGAAAATCACTATTGTTATCACTTCTGTTGCTCTGGATACCTTATTTTATAAAACCCTGTTTTATTCCTTCAGAAAGTAAATGCTTGTATTTTAATATTTGACATGGCCCGCTTCAGATTTAGTACTTCTGGTACTTGAAAGCTCCATGAAAATGGTTTAGAAGTTTCTGCCTATGGCTGTCTCTGAACTTATAAATGCAACAGAGACAAGTTGCAATGCTGAGTCTCAAAACAAATCATGACTCTTACTTGCACTTTGTGATGCTATATTTCCCTAGGATAGACTGGTTATATCCACACTACAGAGCATATGTGTTATTTTGGTCCAAATATGAGTCTTTTTTTTTTCCTGGTGGAGACTTTAATACAATTGTGTATGGTGTCTTAAACATTATAAGGTTTGTATTTCAGCAGACCAGATACTGATTTTAAAAGAAAATATAGGAAATGGCTGCATCTCCTGATGTTATGTGATAGCATTGGGGGATTTTAGGGGTTCAAAATTTCCTTTGAATAGTGTTATGCGACTAAGCAGAGACTTACTCAGCACTGTCTCATCCACAGTCCTTTAGGTAGTGTTAAATCATACTGCCCAAACTTTGTCTTTGATGGAGCTATTTAGTGATCCAAAACATGAGCAAACAATTAGTTTATGTAGATGATCCAGGGTTTCAGTGGATAATCTGTCCTGTTTTAGGCACATAGAAACAGTGTAAGAATCTAGAAAAGCTGCTTTTACATTTAGAAATTGTAACCAATTTCTCTGTGAAAAAGTCTATAGTCTTTCCAGATTTTGGAGTAGAGAATTGAAAACGGGCAGGTGGCACAGTTTTTCTTCTCAGATTGGAAAAAAAATCAGTAGTCCAATGAATCTTGCCAATTTAGGTCAATTTCTAGAACTTTAAAAGCCTGCACAAATAAAGCAGATTTTTTTTTTTTATCTGAATTCTTCAAAATTAATAAAGTAGATTTTTAAACTGAATGGTTATTAAGTCTTGGAGGAAAAAATTAATAGAGAGCAGACAGAAAAAGGAACTAGAAAGGGACAAGTTCAACAACAACACACTAAGGAGACGGTACTCACTAACTCGAGATTATACCCAGCCCTGAAAGCTGAATACTCCTTACCTTGTTCCATCTCCACTTCATTAGTTTTTTTTCTATAAAAACTAACACCAGAACTATTTTATTTTTACAAACCGCAACTGAATTTACCACAAGAATATTAAGCAATCCTGACTGTGTACCAGTAAGTAGCCCATAGGATTATGAAGGCAAGGAAAAGTTGCTCACAGATAATCCTCTTCAATTAAAATACCTTCTACAGTGTCAGAAAACTCCTGCATTCTTTTATGTTTATTATCATTTTCTAAGAGCTGTATTTCTGTGTAAGGTGTTGGTCACTTTTGGCACACCTAAGATCTCCTTTCTACGTCCCATTCTTTTCTCAACTGCGAAAGTCAGATGATCTGATTTCAAATGAAACCTATTTATGGCAAAGTTGATGCATGTTTTCATTGTGATATTTTTTAAAAACCATTTCGTTTTTACTGCATGATTTTTCTTTTATAACTTGGAAATTTGGAGATTTTAATACAGATATGTTGTAATAGTAACCTTAAGCAGATAGTCTTGTTTTTAATATTTGCATTTAAGCAAACAACTCAATTATCACTGTGAACAACACAGGAGAGAAAGAGACTTTAGTGTAGTTGGCATGTTTTTCTTCTGAGGTTCACTGTCTCACAATTAAATGTTCTTTATTTTGCAGACAAATAAAGAGGCACCTGTATGGTTCAAGAAACTGCAGAAGAAAACATCACCATAGCATTTTTCCAAACGTATTCAAAATAATCCTTTGGGAACCTTTTCTTCAAAGAAAATTATTTTCACCTTAATGATGTCACTTTTACCCTAAAAGTAAACAACTTTTTGGTTTTAACTGTTCTTTTATGACTGTCAAATAAACTTATGCTTCATAAAATAATTTTTAGATCTCTCGTGAATAAAATGTGTGGAGATAATGCATGCAATGATTTTGCTAACATGTATTTGAATTTTAAAAGACAAATAAACACTAGTGTGTTGTACACAGTTGTAATCTGGGCAGTTAAAGGATGTGTTATTCAGTGTTCAAATTTATGCATGTTTCAGCTTTTTTATATTGTTTTTCTTGGACACTGTGTTTCATGCCACATTCCTCACAACTATTCTGGCTTAAAGAAATTTTAAAAATACACATGATTTAGCATTAAACTATATCCTACTTTATATAAAGGAAATTCATGTCAGCTCGAAAAAATTAATTTTTTATCAGCCTTGATTTGTAGTTTGTCACTTGATGTTATTTGTATAACCAAATAGGCATTAAAAATACTCTAAAGAAGCAATAAAATGCATCTTAATTATCAGCACTGATACTTTATGGGCTAAATAGTAGTGTAGTTAATCAGTGAAATAATAAAAATAAAACCATGATGTGTGAGTATTGAAATGCAGGAAAATAAGCCCCGTCTTTTGAAAACACATTCTACTTATTTATTCCACTCCACAATCTATTTTGACTATAGAAAAATTCTCTAATATTTTAAAGCACTTTTGACTGTATACGGTATGTTTCAATATATAACATAAATATAGATTATACTGTTTCAAGAACTGCCTACTGAAAATAGTGCTTGAATTTCATTTAAGAGAAAGTTCCTTTTTCTTAGCTCCTTTTTGCTTGTCCATATGTCTTCAATTGATTACTTGTTCCTACCTGGATGTGAACAATAACTATTAACTACACAATGCTGAGGTATATCGAGCTTAAGACTCCCAGATAACACTTTTCTTCATTTTCTAGACACCATTTTGAAGCACAGCAATACTTCCTCTCTACAGGAAAGCTTCAATTTCCTTTATTTTTCTTTTTTAGCTCTTAGACAGTGAGGTAAAAATGCTGGCAATTACACATCACAGGTTTAACATTATCATTCTGCGAGTGAGGGAGGCCAAGCGTGTAGACAGAGGTACTATCTTTTATTAGGCTATTCGCCGGGAAAAAAAAATCACACAAAGTTTTGGGCCCACAAGCCTACCTGTACGGACATTCCTGAATAACTTTGCTTTCCTTAAGTCTAGGTTTTACCTAACTTACATTTTTATAAGAACTTATCTTTTCATGGAATCCTTAACTTTTATTTCCTATGAAACAGCTCCCACACGCAGATGTTAATTTTGTAGCTTGTCATAGATACTTTATATGATTCAGTCCCAAATTTAATTTCCCAGACTATCCTGTTTGTCTGTTACCAATTAATAAATTGTGTTATCTAGAATGACTGTGAGCTACTTTAGGCAAGATGCTAGCTACAATCAATTTGTTGTCTTATAGTATCCTTATAGACAAATTGGTGAGATACAGAGTGTAAGGTGGGAAATTGGCTGACACACCAACCTGAAGAAAATGTGATCAACAATACAAAGTCCAACTGGAACAGTAGCATCCCCTGGCAAGTCCATAGGCAATACCGAATTTGGGGAAGTAGTCTATACACTGAAGGGGAAGGTCTCAGAGGACCTCAACAGGCTTGAAATTGGGTCCACAAGAATTGTATGAAGTTGAGCAAAATTGCAGTTCGACATCAAGAATGGAATAACCCCATATGCCAATACTGCACCTTGTCATGAACAGACCTTAAGGTCCTAGTGGACAACAAATGGAATGAGTCAGCAATGTGCCAGCCAGATGCAGGGAATTTATCCCTTTTTGTTGGTTCATGGGAAATCACATATGGAGTGTTGCATCCAGTTTTGGGCTTCTTCAAGAAAGACATTGACATACTGCTGTGATGTGCAGAGGTGCACCAAGATGATCAGGGGCTGAAGCACCTGATGCAGAAGCAGAGGCTGAAAGAATTGGACTTACACAGCCTCAAGAGTGGAGGACTTAGGGGGAGGAATGTGTTGCAGTCTGCAACTACCTTAATGGGGGTGATACAGAGACAGAGCCAGACTCCTCAGAGGTGTGCAGTGATAGCGTAGGAAATAATGGGCACAAGATGGAGCACTAGAATACTCAATTAGCTGTTACAAAAAATGTTTTTACTGTAAGGGTGGTCAAATACTGGAACAGGTTGCCTAGAGAGGTGGTGAAATCTTCATCCTTGAAGATGTTCAAAACTCAACTGGATCAAGTCCTGAGCAAACAGGTATAATTGGACCTGAGTATGGGATGGATGAGATGATTGATTTTCAGAATTCTTCTCCAACATAAATTACTCCATGGTGTTATTTCTTAATATACTGATACAAAAAGTGGCATTGATTCTTGCCATCCAAAAGAAAACATTCTGTCTAATTCTTCCATGGAAATGTAATACACAGGAACATTTTGACTCTTACAGAATAACTGCACTACTGTAAAGTTCTGTGTCCTCCAGGCAGTCTGATTTTCTAAGAAGGCTGCCAGAATACTAGGTTGATTTGTGGTGAAGTTTTATTCATTTTTAAACAGTTCTTCAGATGAGAAGGTAACATCCTCTACCAAAAGACTGTGGAGTTTTGTTTGTTTGTTTGTTTCCATTATTAACTAGGTCCATCTTTAAATGCACAAAAATAAAAGTAATCTTAGAATATACTGATAACACATAATGCTCTTGGTAAATTCTTGTAATTCATGTAGACCTTTTGTAAATCTCAATACGATTTCTTTCCAGTTGAAGACTGTTTTTCCTGTGATTCCTCACTAGATTAAAAGACTAATTAATTATCTAGGAGGAGACCTAAGCTTCTCATGAGAAAACTAGAATGTCACTTAAATATAACTATTCAAACATAAGATGCCCTACAGCAAAAATTAATGAAGCTTTTTGCTCTTTGAGTAATGAAAAGGCTCAGGTGCACTACCTGTACAGCACTTTTACTGATGTTCTTTCCCACAAACATAGTTGTCAACTGAATTGTTCCAAAATTATTCTTCATGGTGTTTGCAGTCTCCCATTGTAGCAGATCTTGTGTCAATGAGTCAACAGTAATGAAGAGAAATTTCTAAGGGCAATCATGCATGTAAGCAACTTGTGACCAAAGTGCCAACCCACATAATCATCCTCAGTTCCTCCTCTTCAAACCAAGGGCAGAAAAGCCAAAAAAAATCTATCCACTATTATGTTTCTTGGTACATTAAATAGGTGTTACTTAAGTGGTAAGTTTCGTAAATATATGGATTGAACAGGAAAGAAGCACTGTAATTGCTTTCTCACTTTTTCTATCTCTTGTTTGAAGCAAAGAACCCCTAGTGCATCAAGGTAATCTCTTATTTGAGGAAAAAATTGAAAACATGTAATTACTGGTTTTTTAATAAGGACCTAAACTTTTAATGCTTGTTGCTTAATCCTTCAGCATAATTCACTAGTGTTGTAGTTTCTAAATATTTTCTGTACAAAGAAACAATATGTCATTGGGATTTGTAACTTTCATCTCCTTTAAGATTTTTTATGCAAAACACTGATAAAACCTTGTCAAAGAGGAAAAACTGTAAATTCAAATATTAGTTATCTGAGTATTTGTCAGTATCTCTGGGATACAATTTCCTGCTTCTTACACATTAACTGTTATTCTCTGTTTCAGTTATACTTTTGTAGGATACCTAGTTCGAGCAAAGAGAGAGGAAGACTTAAGTCTATTAAACCTCTGACATCTGCAAGATGGTCCGGCAGAATTCTTTTACTCCTGGTAGGCATTCATCAATTTCCATGTCTTTGAAAGAGATGACTCAGAAAACATGACATTGTAGAAACAAATTACTACCTTTTGAAAAAGTATTTATGTTATTATGTATATGTGTCTCAGTCAATTGTCAGACTGTAGCACATTTACATGAAAACACGTTTATACACCACAGTTTCAGTCTGTAACATCCTGTCATCTTTCAGGGTTGTGCTCATTAGGGAGGTCTTCTGAGGAAAGCATTTCTCTCCCTGTTAACATTACATTTAATAGATCACATGCCAGACTTCTTACTGAGTCAAAGAAATGTATCGCTGGTATTTTCTTATACCAAAGAATATTGAGAATCTGTATTCATTCTCGACCTTTACAAATGAAACAAGTATCTCTAGAAGATCAAGTTTTGCTTAATGTCTTTGGGCAATATTATCCCCTTCTTAAATTCCTAGGATTGATTGGGAACTCTTGACCTTTAAAATGCATACTTCCATAGCTTAATTAAGGCAGTTACACTCGGGGTATTTCAGACTGAAGCTGGGCAGCAATCGGCAGCAGTACAGGGTGCCAGCTCTCCGGAGACAGCATCACTAGTGGAAATGTGCAGTAGTTGGGAATTACGGCAGAATGAGGAGCAAGTACTGCAGAAGCTTTTAGCAGTCAAAGATACGGTTCTCTGTAGTTGTGAGACCCTCTGCAGCTCTTTAAGCCCTCTGCTGACAGCACAAGAACCGTGAACTTTCATCCACAAAATTCATTTTGAAGAGTTCGCTGGGTTCCTTTCCTCACATTAATTTTCCACAGGAAATACCTGTGGGTTTTGTTTCTTGCTTTTTCTTTTTGAGAGAGGAACTTTTTCTCAGGACATTGGAACTAGGTTCAAAAATACTGTGAATTTCAATCTGCTTGCCCTTTAAAGGATGGGGGGACAAAAATTCCCAGCAAATTTCATCCCACAAAAGGAGCAAATGATAGAATTATTAAATGTTAAAAAGTTAGGATTGATCATGGAAATAGCTTTTACTCAAAAACTTACATGTTTTCACAGACTGTGTGCCCTTTTGAAGATACTACAGAAATAACCACTGTAAGAGAGAATGCTGCTTTGACTGAAGTAATAGAATCAACTTTGTTTGACCATGAATAATTGAAGTCTTTGTATTAATGCTCCTTTTAAGGGAGTAGTGGATCAGTAAATGTAACTTAATTGCAGGAAAAGTCTTATGGATGGAATTTATGACTGTATTTCAATGAAAGACTTTTCATTTTTCCTTCTGGTTCAATAGAAAAAGGATTACTTAGATTATTCACTGTTGCAGCTGAAATTGTTAGCGATTCCCAGTGGTCCTGTTTTCGTGATTTTAGAGATTCATATTGTGGCATGCAAGACTCTCTTTTGCTTTTTTCTTTAGTTCCAAAGAATTTGTTTCTTTGTGCATTATTATTAGGTAGAGTCTGACAACCCAGTGCTTGAATTCTACAAGCGAATTTTCATATAAAATGTCTATGTGAATTTTGAACAGGATTGTTACCTAAGTGCTTTTTAAAAGAAAGAGAGGGAAATATTCCCCCTGAGTTCTCTCCGAGACCTTGAGACAAGTTCATTTCTGTGTCCAAGCTTTCTTGTGCTCCCCATCGCAGATATAGTCCACACATCCAGGAGACTTGTCACTGTTTCACAGGCCTATGGTTTCCAAGCACACAGTTCCCAATGCCAGTGGAGCAGTGTAAACAGAGATTCACATATTGTCATGTGGAGCTACATATAAGACATTCACAAGAAAATTAGTATCACTCATCTCATCTGTGGTACTGTGGGAATCTTAAGCAAGGGAAAAATACAGTATTACAGTGCAGTCTATTCAGTTGTCACCTTTCCCTTCCTGGGAGTTAGCATATAAATAATATTCTAGTGAATCTTCATTTTTGGACATTGAAAAGGAAACAATCTGCAAGTCCTTCAAGCATGGCTAAGTCTTTTTATTCAGATACTTCAGGGACATTCTGTGTTCCGATACTAACTAGACAACTCCTAAGAGATCATGAGGCACCACCTCTTACACATTAATCTTTATTTTACCAGCCTACTGTTTAAATACAAAGTCCCCAGAATTCACTCAGTATCTATCAGTAAAGGAGTACGTGCCTGAAAGTACAAATGAGCAGTAAAGGGACTAATATGTCAATGACGTGAGTCTTACTGAATTAGCACATTCCTTGTCATTTTATGTCATTTCTTTCATTATTGCAGTAATTAACGTTGCAGAATTGCATTTGTGCCATTCAGCAGGGAATAGAGAACAATAACAGTGTTTACCAGCAGCAGGAGGGAGCTTACCTTTCTTTCTCAACCAAGTAAAATCTCTGCAGACTAATCTCGGTGCACAGCCAGGATGCCCTCCTACACAATGGAGACTGTCTGAAACCTCCCTTAGGGAAACCCGAGTGAGCTGATTAGATGTCTTGTCCATGAAAACCAAATAGCCAATCCTACAAAATATAGCAGGTTTTCATTCTGATATGCCATTTCAAATCTGTGCAGGCTGAAACCTTTGTCAATTTACACCGTGATAGTAATTCTGAGATAGCTGAATGATTCAAAAACAAGTACAGAGTATTTTCCATGAAAAAAACTGTGAAATTACAAAGAAACTGAGTAAGTAAAGTTCTTACTTTTCCAGCTGCAGTAGTATCAAGAATCTTTGATAATTCATTATTACTGTTTTGTAGTTGTAAACTGAAATATTACTTACAAATACATATACATTTTTAACATAAATATAAGTTAAATTATTTGGGTTTAAATAGATTTACAAAGCAAAATATTTTGCTGTGAGCATCCATGTTTAAGGTGCTTTTGATCATGAATTAAATGGCAATAAAGTATCTTGAAATTAATTTTATTTTGGAACATATTACTGTACTACATCATCTTCATGGGCTTATCTGATCTACTGCTCTGGCCCCAGGAATTGTCAGATTCATGACAGAAAGGTGCAAACTCCCCATAGGCCAACAGCAGACTCCACTACATTTACTGATTTGAGTAACAGCCTAGTTTTCATAGAAATATACAACTGATGTTTCTGGAAACAGGATTACCTGATCCATCTTCTCAGCCATGGTTTTTCTTATTCTTTCATGAAAGAGATTTTCTGTGATCTATATTATTACCACTTCTATCTAATTTCTGAAAACTTAAAGCCGTAGCTGTAAGGTTCTTCTGCTTGGGTGACTCTCAGCCATGAAGGTACCAAAAAGCAGAGATATGCTGGCATTGTCAGCCATCACCTGCACCTAGTCGTGACAATGCAAAGTCCTACATCTACACAGAGTGATTACAGTACTAACGTTGTTTCACTCTATATGAAATGCCAGTTGTTGAGTTTGGAATAGGCACAAGTGTGATGCTGAACATGGATTTATCAGAGCAAAAACTGGAACTCAGTCTGGACAAAACTGGTGAAGCTATTGTTTTCACAGTACTCTATAGTCATTATACTGCTTCCATAGGAAACTGAGTACCGTTTTCCTCAAGTGATGGATAAGATTTAATTCAATCATCCCTTTTCTATTCACAGAAGTTAATTTCGGATAAGGTAATGATAGGGACATTTCTGAAGAAAGGAGTAACCTTCAGCACTTTGGCTTTGAAAAGAAACTGCCAAGACAACACTCAGAGCTTCTAGTCTATTAGCTTGAGGCACCTTCTACAGAGTACATAAAGCTCCTAAGCACTGATAGGGTATTGAATTTAATATATGCCTCTTCCTTCTTTGTTTTCTGATGTCTACTTTAAAAATGCCAATTTTCTAGTTTTTATTTATCCCATTCTTAAGCACCTGACATCATGAAACAGTAAGGAACCTTTGACAAATATTACAGAGTATGAATACCATGACTACTTGAACTCTTGACTTTGCAAAGGTTGGAACTTTTCAGTTGTATGTTGCCAGTTAGACTACATTTAATTAAATAAAACAAATTAGGACCATAGTACTTGATGGAGGGTGGAAATATAAAATTATAATGCATTAATGATTAACAAAGTAATTATAGAGAGGAATTCCTTAACCTGCCTAATTCAGTGCGAACAGGCTTCTTCGGTTATTTAGTTATCGCTTAGCTTTCTGTGAGCACTGTTTTCACTCTGCATTCAGAGTACAGGGAAGTGGACATCACATCACACTGTGTCTCAGTGTGATAATTTTGAAAGAAACACTGGCATGTAACTAGTTTAATGGTACCAAAATGTTCTTGGGATAAAGAAAACAGAATTTTTTTTTATATTCTTTAATTAGATACCAGGAAACCTTATTGGCACTGCTTCATACTATAAATAACGCCACTTGGATTGGAAGTGCTGCAATGGATCATTGCAAAATGCTCCTGTTGATAGAACACAGTGGACCAAGGTGATCTAACCTACTATGATTAATTATCTCAGAGTTGAATTTCACTATCTTCAAACAATTGTTTTAATGTAAGATTTAAAATAGCAGGGGTGGATGCAGATGTGGTATTGAAAGACAGTTTGTGCAACTGCAACCTGTTTTATTCACATGATCTGGCAATGCTCACATGAAGCAAGAGGATGTCCCTTCCACTTCTTTCACTTGTCAGTGAAGTCATATCTTAATGCAAAACCTAAAATTTGAAAAACTGTGGATAGTGTTGCATAGTAAAATACTTTAAAACATGAAGAACAGAATGTTTATCCTGGTCCTGACAAAATTTATGTTTTATTATTAGTTTGTTTCTCTTGTGCAATAAAATACAGATTTTTTTTTCCATATGTTACATGCAGTTATGTAGTATCTTATGGTGATGTGTAGCCAATACTGTGTGTTATAGTTATGAATCATTGGGCCTTACTCTTGAATTGCATAGAAACAAGGTTTTCTAGTAATTAATAAAAGCTTTGTATTTTGTTACTCTACAAAGTTATCAATATGCAATCTAGAGAGAAAGAAGCCTTGTTTTGTTAAAAGATTGAATCAACTTTTCCTCTGCTTTATCTTATTTATATCTTCCTAGCAGCACAGGGATTAAGACATGTTGTTAAAGTCTTGCCTCATCCATCTTGCCACATTACTTACGAGTTCGTGCGTAAGCGAGCTCTGTAGCTTAACTAAGCATGTTACGAACCAGTCAGGTAAACGGGTTTGAAATGAGCTGTACATTCATGTACAGCAGTTTTCCACACCACAACACAATAGGCATAGACCAAACTTCCATTAAGTCACCCAGCAACAAGAATATTTATAAGTCCAACATGAACATCCTAATACATAATTATTTTTACCTAGAGCTGCTCTAGTTAAAAAAAAAAATAAAAAAATTAACGAAGTATCGTTAAATGGAGAAAGGGGTTTATATATTGGTCTCCTGTTCTGAAAACATTTTTTACTTATTTTTTAATAATTCAAAAAGCATTTTCAAAATCAAATTATGAAAAATATTAATATATTCCAAGAGGAAACTAGCTAAAATGGTTGTAACATAGGACCGAAAACTAAATGTCTCTTTTCGAGAAACTGTATTCTTAATTACTTGAATAAATAAATATCCTTAGAATAGTGCAGATTAATCTGAATTGAACATTGTACTGAGTATTTTCTAGCATGGTTTGTAGAAAATAATCTGACACTTGAAGCTGAAGCTATGAGCGCCAATATGTTAACAAAGTGTTTCATGTTTTTCTCACTGAAAAGTTATTTATTTCTGTTGATTAGGCTCTAAATATTTCAAAAAGGCAAAAAATCATGAGGGAAAAAAGCAACATTGTTTAACTATGTTGAATATTATTTACCATGATCTATTACTTAATATATGTCTGAGAGCTTAGATTGAAAACATTCTAAAGGACTTTGAATGCATCTGCAGCTCCTGGTGATAATATAATTACTGAAACTAGGATTTATAATACTGTCCAATGTCATTAGATATTTCACCTCCCGCAACATTTGATTTGACTTCTTTTTTACTGGACATCTTACTTATGTGACTTATTTGAGAAGCAGTATGTTTCTGTGTATATGCATTTTGGTAGACAGATGTCACTTCTGAAGCTGTACTGTAAACAGACATTTGAGTGATCACCAATAGCCTCTGTCATTTTTCACCTATCACCTTATTTCTAGATTGCTGCAGTACTGGCAAATCTGTTGTTTTCTGACTATGCCTTACTTAGAGTAAATTAAACTTAACAAACTGTGTGGAGGCAGTTGCTTCCTTGATGGAGAAGGTTCATCATAAGGCAAATAGAAACCATGAAGGGAGGAGATGCACCTATGCCTTTTCATTACACTACACAATTAAAATACAGAAATTTCTTCATCCAGCAAGATGAATATTGTCACCAACTCTGTAAGCCCCAAAGCGAACAGGAGACAGGACTCATGCAGCCACATTTTATCAAAGCTGATCAGCTTCCTTGTAGTGGAAGACTGAAGTCTTTGAGGTTGGTAGAGTTTCATTCGTCTTTCTTATTGGTCAGGTTGTGATGGCCGCTAAACACAACAGATGCTTTGATGAGTTTTTAGCTTCAGTACTGAGTCCAAATACATTGTCTGACTTCTGGAATTTTGATGGTCAGGATTTTAAAACATTCTCATCACAAAATGACATTTCTCTTCCATGGAATGGTTGGGATGAAAAATCAAGCACATATTCATAAGTTTTCTTGGGAAGCACCTTTCAAACTCCTGAATCACTCTTCTGCTGCAACCAGAGATACATTTTTGTAATCTCTACTTTGCTGTTATCCCTTCTGACAAGTGACATCCAGTTATTCAGCTCACTTATTGAAATGTGCCTTCACTGGAAGTCAAACCTCATTTAGTCCTGAGAGAGAGGCATAAAAAATCAGTACTTGCTATTGACTTTTTTTTTGAAGTATTGGTTCATTTCTAAACTTCTTCTTTAGGGTTCCGAAACTTCTTGTTCAAAAAATGTCAATCACGTTACCAGGATATGTTGAAAAATGGTAATGTTCACCTGAGTTATTGCTACCTAATTCTTTGTGGTAATTTGAGCTGGTGTGGCTGCTCTGCACAGATCATAGAACTGAGGTGCACAACAAAAATGGAGCAACAAAACTGTTTACTTTATTTGAGAATTCCCAAGCTAAGGTGCACATGCCAACAGCAGTTCTCTAAGCTGCTTTCGTGTGATTCTCAAATACTAGCAAGAAAGATCCATCGGACCACAAACAATGATAGTGAAGCAACCTCACTGTGGGAGACTGATCAAGATTGGAATTGTTTAGATTTAGCTCTAGTCATTCAACCTCCAGCCTTGGTAGATCTTTATCTGATAGTTCAAAGAATCCATTTGCACAGTTTCTGCTCTGTTTAGGCATTTACACTGCACCCAAGTTTTAAGTGTGTACTGTAAAGGTCCTTCTAAATGGCTGTCAGTTTGTGAGCTTGTGCTCTTGAGCTAATCAAAAGGTAAACCAAGAAAAGCAAGTCTGGTGATAATAAGTTTAAACTAATTATTCGAGGTTTTGGTGGTTTTTAACTAATTAGTTATTTTTAATAAAAAATAAAAGGAGGAGGCATAAGTAGGAAGGGAGCATAAGTGAAAAAGACTGAAAAGTGCATTGTTAAAATTGAATACCTCAGTTTACTGTGTGGTCCATACAGAATTAAGGTGTTCCAAAAACACATTAGTGCAGTGGCCTCTGCCTTGACGCCCGAGTCCCTCCATTGGCTACACTCTGAATAGTTCAATAGATACTGCAAGTGCATGCAGGCTCAACAGCTAAATGTGAGGGAGTGATTTCAGCCCCTCTTTAACTGAGGATGTTGAAAAAGATTGAGCATTTCAGAGAAACACCCTCACTGCCAGTTACAGTATAACAGCTCTACAAGGTTCATCTTCTATGTTTAGGCATCTAAGTTTTTCATATTTTTGGCCACCTGAGGAATCTAGTGAACTAGCCCCAACTAAGACATGAACCTTTTGATGTCTTCATATATACCTATACTGGAAGCTGTATATTTTAGAAGCATCCCACATATGCCAAGGAATCTAGGGATTTGTTGTTTCAGTAGACAGAATTCCCACCTGTATTATTTATTTCTCCCACGCACTTAATCTCCTCAGTAAAACTGATCAACTATTATGATTTCTTTAAAAAAGGTAAATAGCTTGCTGTTAAAAACCCATCACCCTGCATGAGACCTTATACACCCACCTGGCAATATTCCATTTGAAAAAAAAGTTGTGACTTGTCAGTTAGGATTTTTAGGCAAAAATGCTGATCTGAATCCAATTATATACTTTGCAAAAATGTGTTTTGCATAAACTCTGTTATCTTTTGTGACCAACTTTATTCAAAGTGACTTTGACAGAGTCTTGTTTTTCATATGCATATACGGAGTGACATAAATTATATTATCTATTTTAATAAATTCCTGCACCGAGTGTTCACATTAAGCTGCTCAAATTAATCTCACAGCACAAATTACCTGCAAAATTGAATTTACATTTTCTAAGTATTGGATCTAACTCTAGCTTTCTTAATGGTCTTCTGGAACATGTCTAATATTGAAACAATTACTGAATATCAATCCTGAAAACTCACTGACTATCTCTTTTAAAATTCTTGGTGTGAAGTTATCCAGACATACTCATCTAAGACCATAAATAGTAGCTGTTTTAATATGCTCTTGAATTACTGTTGAAATTTAAAGTATTTTGTCATTATATGATACATTTCCCACTCTTTCCCCAAATATAGCACAAAAATATTTAGCATGCTTTTTCTCCTTGCTTATCAACAGTTCTACATCTTTTATCTAAAATCAGACAATTGTTATAGTTCTTAATACATTTCACGGACTTTTTTTTAGATGATCTTTTCAATGCAGGTCACTGACTTCTTAGGCATCTTTCTTCCTCCATATTATTTTTCCGTAATCACTGCCATCAAAGTTATATTTGCTGTTAGTAGTTCTTTTCCCAGCTGTTGAGTGTCTATAATTATAACTGCTTTACCAAATGCCCTCTAAGGAGGAAGAAGGAAAGAGGGTGTCTTTTGAAGAAGGGGTGTTTTGACTTTTTTAGGATTATAGACTTTGAGGACTGTACTCATGTCACTCAGCCTACTATTTATTTCAGTTTTGTCTAATGCAAAATTCACCTACAGTGGATGCAAGTCTGTTTGAACACAGAGATATAGCTTCACTTTTGGAATAACGAAGACATTAGCTCAAATAGCAGGAGCTCTCCTGCTTCACTACTAAGGGTATAGCTACATGACACCCTGAAATTTAGGTTTCTACACTTGCTCTGAGTGGGAAACACAAGGAACATTGCCACACAGGCAAGTTAGCTTCTCTGGACAGCCCAAGTGGTCTGGCTGTGTCTCTGCACTGCTCCCAGTATTGCAGGAAGAAGCACACTGTACCCTGCAGACATTAGGCTTTAAAGGCCCCAGGATCTTCTTTGTGCATCTCATAGGCAGTTGATTAAGGAGCTTACCCATTCCTCCCCTACTTGAAAGAACACAGCATAAGAAGTGCAGGAATTTTTTCTGACCACATCCCTTAATTATTTTTGCTCTCAACATCAGGATTTAATTCCAAATGAGCATTCATTGCCTTACCTCATTATGCTCCTAGTGATTGTTAAACTAGTAGCATGTCATTGCTTTAATGCTCTCCTAGCTTGCTCGGCCAGACCATCTCTTCTGCCATATCCAAGCCTGTAAAGGCTCCATCTCCCATTTGGCAGACCATTATTTCACAAGACCCAAACCACTCTCTGCTACCTTATTTCTTTAATCAGGAGATTTCAGCCAAAATACACAATTATAGCAGCTTTATAGTTCACATTTATTAACAGATTCTCAGCATAACCATTCTGGAGCCAAAAAATGCTTTCTTTACTAGTAAAGAACGTGGGTTTGTGTCGTATATTCAAGCAGTTAAAACATCAACATTAGACCACCTATTGCTAACAAGCATTGCCAGCAGCATTTGCTTTTACAGAGCAGGCAAGCCTTCACGTTGGATGGAGGAGGTGGAAGAAAATAATGGTGGTAGCTTCCCTTAAACTTCCAAGTGACAGGCAAACCACCTTTCCAAAAACTGTGAATGTTATTTTCTAAGTACACATTTTAATTAATCTTGTCTAATTATCCCACATGTACAGATTTCCATCTGCTCTAATAGTCCATAAATGATTAAATGACGTGCTTAGGGAGCATGTCGTTGTCATTTCTGGCTCTACCATGCAACAAGTCAGAGCTGAGAAGCTGTATGACAAGAGATGAAAATACAGGAAAGACTCATCTCCTAAAGCTGAGTCAGTGACCTGTTCTCAAAAAGGCATTGTTGTAATAAACATCCTCCAATTCAGACATACATTAAACCTACAGAAATAAAAAAAGAAACTGGCAAAAATAAAACATTTTTCTGTATTTTTTCTTCTCAGGTGAAGATGAAAATATTTGAAATGTACCTGAACCTAGTAATATGAGGCTGTTACCTAAACTTAAGACTCCTTAAAATCCGACTAAAGATTGGGTTCAGCTACTGAGTAAGATGTCTTGTTTGCTCTAGACAAGTTGATGATTCTTAATCCAAGAATTCAAGTAATGAGCAGTTGAAGTTTCCATCTTGAAACATCTGTTCCGCCAAGTCAGCACTGGCCTTGATAAATAGCAAATCAGACTGATGCATGCAAGTGTATACACACATGCTCAAGTTAAACTTGAGGGAAAATACTTGAACAGATCTCTGCATAGACAGATTTATATAATTAATCTGTAATTACCCTTTATACAGTGCAGACTGACTCAGGTCAAAACATAGAAAATGCAGACATGGTAGGATCTTTACCTGTTGCTGCAAAAGGTTTTTTCAAAGGTTGTTTGTGGGTAAGTTTACATACCTTCATTTAGGTGTCACAAACCTTCACTGCTATTCTAACTTACTCATCCTAAAGTGGAAGAAAAATATGTTTAGCTAAAGGATAAAAACAAACCACAAGTACAACTGCATCTGAGTGCTTTTAGTAATCATAGAAAACTTCAAACATGCTCTAAAAGTTTTGCTTAATTTTTAACTGTGCAAAAGAGAACCTTGTGCACATCTCTCAATTTATGAAGTCTGTACTAAGCTTTGCAATGGTGGGTCTTCCTAGGCCTGTAGAATAGAGGAGTAATTTCTTTTGTCAGTTTTTTTATCTTTATATTCCAAAAAACCTGTCAAATCCAGTTGTCTGATGCTGGAGTCACTCTTGAGAAGTTGTGGAGAAGGTTTCTGCCTGCCAATTCAATTCCATTAACAAAAATGCCAGTCTGGTTCGGTAAGGTACACACTGCATTCCAAGCAGGTCAGCAAAGAAAGTCTGAGGAACCCCACTGGAAACAGGAAGGTTTGATGCAACTCTTCTCTAGGGTATACAAGGGGGTTAGCAAAACAAAATCTCACCTTCAGTACATGCTTCACAACAAAGCCTTGTCCAAGAGGGACTAGAGGTATTTTCCTGATTGTAAGGCTGTGCACACAAGAGCAGAAAGGTGGAATGGGATGACTACTGAAATGTTAAGAGGGGAAAGAAGTCAAGATGAAATATGCTTTTACTCAAAATGCCAGCCTGAAATAATTAGGGAGTGCCATTTGTTATTTCAGCAGGAATATCCTTTTCTCTATATAGTCTCTCACAGTATTTCTGGGAAAGGGAAATGAAAAATGGGAACTGGACTTGTCTTTCATAAGCAAAAGGAACACTCTGTAAGTTAATCCGAAAACAGCAACAGATAAAGGTACACAGCAATAGACCGTCATTTCATGATTTCCCACATTCGCTTCAACAGAAAGTCACCCTGCTACATTCCTGGTTGTGGTGGTGCTGTATTATATAGCACAAGTGGCATTCGCAAAGTCTGTCATGAGTTAAGATGGTACCTCGTGGCTCATGCAATCCTGTCTTCAGTGGAAAGTTTAGAATGAGAAAAATAACTACTTTCCTAGAGTAAAAGGATTGTACTGGCTCTCCTTTGAAAGTCCGAAGTAAAAAGAGAAACCATTTCTTTCCTTGGGGAGATGGAGTTTAATGAGTGGCCCAAAACACAGACAGCTACTATTTTGAAAGAAGAAAGTTAATTTCCACTTCTCTAACAAGTTTACATGAAAAAATGAGGTGGATATTTTCCACCTCAGAACAGGTCTCTGAATGTGCTAAAAGCTCTTGAAATTATTATCAGACATCTTCCTGTGGCTTTCAAGCCTGGCTTATTTCAGCTGAGGTCCTCAGTTTTCCCTCACCTCATCATTATGAAACAACTTGTCCATGTCTTTCCACTCCCCTACCCCTCCAAATAACAACGTGAAGGTCCCCATCAAGTCTGGCCCTATTCCTCCCACCGGGACAGTGGGACACAAGTACCTTTCCTAAGAGGTATGTCTGCTGGAGCTGATGAGTTAGGAAACCAGGGAGCCCGTCTCCATCCTGCCCTGCTGCCAAACTCCTTTGCTCCCATTCCCACTCCCACGAGGCTCCTCCACTGCCAAGCTGCCGACCGCCTAGGACTTGACATTTGTTCTTGTTTTCTCCTGTCTCCCCTAATGGGTATAGCACTACTAAGCGAATAGGAATGTACCGAACAAGAGAGTTCAAAGTAATTGAGTCTACATTCATTCAGAAAGCCTGGATCTTTGCCCGCTCAGAACCTGCAGCATTTACATAGTTTCAGAAAGTTTAACCCTTTTTCCCTGAACCTGGTAATACCACTTCAAGCACAGTGTTGCACTTCTCTTACTAGTGATCATGGACACTGACAGGTGTCTTTCACATACCTGTCTCTAGGTGCTTACCACTCAACGCCTTATTTCTTTTTTTTGCTCTGTGAGACAGCAACTGAAGACCCTAAGTTGTCATTTTTATAAGACGCTCAGGGGATTGTATCACAGAGGAACGATCACTTGCCATGGCTCCTGAAAGTATCTGCCAGAATTCTTACTCACACAAACAGGAGTGTGCTGGGTTGAAAAGAGCTTACTTGGTTTTCTGCTGAAAATCCATCTGTTAAGGTGTACACTCACTTCTAATTCTGCAAAATCAGTGAAGAAGCAGAAAAATTGTCATAGCTGAAAACTCATTCTTTTTTTCTATTGATTAATTCTGAACAAACTCTCAGTTTAGGAGATGATGTTAGTTGGCAGCTTATTACTGACTTTAAATTTGTAGACAATAATTATTTGTTCAAAAGTATAAAATCTAATAACAATGGAAATTCTTAAAATGGGCTATCAAATAATTTCTCTGTCTGGATCTAAAAGTGCATTTAGACTGTGTACATGCAAAATAGGACAGCACTGCATAAGTCAGATAAGCAGTGAACCTGAGCAGGAAAAAGAGTCGATCTGAGGTGCCTGTTTAATTGTTAGTGACAGTGGAAATGTCACAATAAAAAATCACCCTTTACAAATTATATAGTCTCTAGAAATCTACCACTGATTGTTGCTTGACAAAAGACCATAGGGCCTGGCCCATCATTAGCGCAAAAACATGTTGACAAGATTGAATTTCTTTATCTGCAGTTCAGACCTAATTATATCCTTCTAAAAAAAATAAAACACATTCAGAGATGCTTTTGAAGATGTTTAAAGAATACACAGAGCTTCAGTCAGTGATATCATTCTAATTAACCGGCCGAAAGATTTGCCAGAGGAGGGAGGCCATTTATAAATGTATATATATAAAACAAAGCAAAACAAACAACCCCCCCCCAACAAACAAATTATCTATTTCTCATTCATTTAATCAGATGGATTAAATGCAATTAAACATGCAATTAAAGTATGCAAGTCTCAGAAACGTTTCAGTTACTACAGCTATACAATTCACATAAATGTCTCAAAGTCGCTAGTACATGGACTACACCAGAGGCTGCCGAGCGTTTTGTTGTGCCTGATCTAGAAGAATTAATTTCTAGACAGCCTAGTGTAGTATTATTAGGTTTGCGTTTTTAAAGCTGTTAAAGAGCAGTTCATACTAAATTTGTCCTTTCAGAGGGTCAAAACCGTAGTTTGAAACCTAACTGTTTTAACATGGAGTACATGATGAACATTCAAAATGCGTAGTTTGAAGTATAACCCTAAACTAGAGCAACGCGAAGGGCAGTCGCACCCAGAAAAAAGACATGATTTTAAAATCTGTTGGTTAAAACACCTGTTTCTAGGGTTGAGTGAAGAAAGAAATGCCAGCCTTGAATCTTCAGAAAAGGACACTGAAGTTGCATTGTCTAAATGCTAATACGTGTTAGTGTCGGATGGAAATGAGCCTGCACGGCTTTAAATGTTGCTCTGACGGGAGCAGCCGGATCTATGTTAGTAATAACAAGCAATCGAGCAGCTACATATTGCTAAGCAGACAGTTTGTGTAAAGAAATGTTATGCTGAGTTCTTTCCTGGTTCTTTAATTAGCTTTCTGCATGCAGGCTCTGAGACATCCTACTCGCTGTGGACTGGGCAGCAAAGGGGAGGAATGCCAGGTTGGCCAGAAAAAAATTGCTTTTTTGTATTTCAATAAAATAGCCTTGTCTGTTAATGATACAGGATAAATGCGGGGAGCGGGAGGTTGCCAACATTTCTGTGGAATCACAGACTCTCTCCCTACAAACCGAGAGTGCAGGGTTGGCAGACCCGTGAAAAAGGCGGAAAGTTTGTGCTTTTTTTCCCCAAGGCTCCACTATACGCCGTACTTTTCCCATACAACGTGAGCCCGTCGGCGTCGCTCGAAAGGACGCCGTCCCTCCTTTTTCTCCTCCTTCAGCGAAACATGCAGGAGCTTAGCTCACCGTCCTGTCTACGAGGAAATTCTCTTTGCGTCGAAACCACACCTCAACACAAGTAAATAGAAACTTGCCTCATTTCGGGGGGGGGGGGGGGGGGGGGGGGGGGGG
>VXBA01005295.1:225000-381370 GCA_013399895.1 Serilophus lunatus | reverse complement strand
TGGCGGGCCCCTGCCGCCGGAGGAGATGGTGCAGGTAGGCGGCAGGCACTCGGTCCCCGCACAGCCCGCCCGGCCATCGCGCCTCGCCAGGGCAGGAGCAGCCTGCGGAGGGAGCGGGCGGGACTGGGTGGGGCCAGGCTGCGGGGCGAGGGCGGCAGATCCCGAGGTGCGGGGCCGTGGCGGCACTGGTGGGGCGTGTGTGTGGTGTGTGTGTGCGCGGGGCAGCGGTCCGCNAGCACACGACACACGGGTGACGGGGGACTTCCCGGGATTTGTTGCTCGTCCCAGGAGGCTCTTTGGGAGCGGGTCCACAAGCAAACAGCTGGAGGAGGTGAAAGCGGGAAGGCGCCAACCGCAGCCGGGCTGCAGCCTGCGGACGGTGCTCGCTGCAGGGACGGCTCCCCCGCCGCGGTGGGACACGGGCGGCCCCCGGTGCCGGCAGCGGTTCTGTCGGGCGCTGCGTATCGGTGGTGTCTTTCCCAGCGAGTAAATAACGCACGTCTTCAAAGCGAGCTGCCCTCGACTCGTAAACAAGAGCTGGAAAAAGTAGCCTGGCATGTCGGGGCAGATCCAGATCAAAGGGACGGGAAGGCGGCTCTGTTTGTTTGTGGTGTTTACCGAGGGTCTTTGAAGAAAGGTCCTAAAATCCACTTTCGGGAAGAGTTGCTGTTTGTCAGCTGCTTTCTCTTGCGGGGTGCTAAAAGGGTCTGGTATGAGCGCTCTCTTGACGGGGCAGGGGGGAATGTAGCATTTGCCCACTGGAGAGTCCGTGATAAATGTTTTGCCGATGACTGTACACCAGTAATGTATAGGGCTCCAGCCACCCACGGATTCCCTCGTGCTAAGAGCGCTGCACTAAGAGAATGATTTTCCAGTAATTAAAGAGCTCTCCGAGGACTGAGGCATGGATAGGAACATGTTTATCACGCTATTAGCCAGTTATACACTGCATGGATTATTACTGATTTTAAGTGTAGTCCTGGAGACACTTCACACAAAGAGTACTCTGATACAGTCAACCTGTCTTCTTTTTATTCAGCATTATTTATAATTTAACACTTTTGTGTCGTATTTCTTATCAAATACTGTTCTTTTAAGGCTGGAAAGATCCTGGAAATATAGAGTGTGTGTGTATATATATATATATATATATATATAAACATTATTTAAAGTATTAGCATTCAAATAGCCAGCTGAGGATGTGGCTTTTAGAGTTAGCATTTCAAAGGGAAGCGGGTGAAACAGATAGGCAGCCACCCTGCTCCAGCAGTGAATTCCAGAGCAGGAGATCTGCAGATTAGGCACAGCGCCTGTCACTTCTGTACCTTGCCTTGAATTGTCTTGTAGGCATAAAAGATGAAAAGTTTGTATATGCTGAAACATCAGAATGATCTTACTGTGTGAATGACTTGTGCCATGACTTTATCTCCTTGTCCTTGATGATGTTGATTAGCGTGCCGATTACAAAAGGCAGGTTTTCATTAGAGTGAGCGTTTATAACTTCCTCTGTAGTTGTCTTGTAGCTGGCTGAACAGTGTTGCTTTATTTGCAAAGCCTCACATGACTTGCATGCCATCATGTTTCTTAGTTGGTAACAAGTCATGTGGATTATGGTTTGTTTTGTGTTTGTAGACAAGATGTGAAATGGAGAAGTACCTGGCACCGCAGCTCCCGCCCGTTCCCGTCATCCCTGAACATAAGAAATACAGAAGAGACAGTGCCTCAGTTGTAGACCAGTTTTTCACTGACAGTGAAGGGTTGCCTTACAGCATCAACATGAACGTCTTCCTTCCCGACATCAGCCATCTGAGAACTGGCCTGTACAAATCTCAGCGACCCTGTGTAACCCACATCAAGACGGAGCCAGTCACCATCTTCAGTCACCAGAACGAAACTACTGCCCCTGCCCCTACTCCCACTCAGGCCCTCCCTGAATTTACCAGCATCTTCAGCTCCCACCAAACCCCTGATGTGAACAACATCTTCATCAAGCAGGAGCTTCCTACTCCAGATGTTCATCTTTCTGTCACTCCTCAGCAAGGCCAGTTGTATCAGCTCTTGAGCTCACCGGATTTAGATATGCCCAACGCTACTACTCAGGCAGCCGTGATGGACTCCCTCAGCAATGTGTCCATGCCGTCAGCCATGGCGGGCCTGAACACGCTCTCCTCGGCTGTGCCACAGACTGCAATGAAACAGTTCCAGAGCATCCCCCCCTGTACCTACGCCATGCCAAACCAGTTTCTGCAGCAGCAGGCCACTTACTTCCCTCCTTCTCCCCCAAGCTCAGAGCCTGGAAGTCCAGACAGACAAGCAGAGATGCTGCAGAATTTAACCCCTCCTCCATCATACGCTGCAACTATAGCTTCTAAGCTGGCGATTCACAATCCAAATTTACCAGCAACTCTCCCCATAACTCCCCAGAACATCCAACCGGTCAGATACAACAGGAGAAGTAACCCAGATTTGGAGAAAAGACGTATCCACTACTGTGACTATCCTGGTAAGCCATCTGTGCCAGAAAATCCCAGCTCTTAGAATAAAAAAAGTGTGAATAATAATGGATGAATACCTTTTCTTTAGCTGTAGTCTACAGCTAGGGAGAACCAAATAGTTTCTTGTCAAAGTAGACTTTTTCATCTTTGTTTTGAGGAGCACACTTTCATCTTCTTTAAATAATAGTTATTGTTTTCTTCATGTCCTTTGTCATTTTCTTAAACAACTGAGCTCGATTTACCGTGTTAGAAAAGTTTTGCTCTATGGAAAATAAAAAATTAAAAGTGATGGCCTTTGCTAGTGCAAGTCAGTGTAACTATGCCGCTCCTGCTCTCGCTATTCCAGCACCTGTGATGGAGCAGAGGCTCAGTTTGTCCAACAGAGTACAGCTCCGGTTGAATCATCTGGCACTGAAAGAATCATTTCAGCTCCCAGTAGCCAAGGCCACAGCTGAATATTGTCCACAAATGGATTGCCTTCCAGCTTCTCATTCCCGTACACTGAAGGGGAAGAGGGATCTGACTATAAACTGTGCCTTCATGTGTAGTACGTGATCTCGGATACGAGATGTTCACACCCACTGTAGTGCAGAGAGAAATTGCTGCTCTCTCCCTTTAGCAACATAACTGGTGGTGGAGTATCACCCATTTGGTGTGCAGTATGATAAATGAGGAGTTATGCTCAGCCCTGGGTGACAATGACACAAGTCTGGCTTGATCAAATCCTCCGGGAAATTTTTAAAAAATGAAGTCCACTCCTGAGTTGTTAACTCATAGCAGGTGTACATAGATTGTAGCAGCTCTTGACCTATACTGCATTACAGAGCAGTAAATCTACCAGAAACATATGTTTTTCTCTTTTCTATGTAAAGCAACATATCCCTAGGAGCTTTCTATATAAAATTTTACTTCTGAATGCCAAAGATGATGCCACAAGGTAGTAAACTTAAATGTGAACAGATAGTAAGTATCCCAACAGTGAGTGAGGAAGTTTAAACATAGTGTGAAGTGTTTCTCTTCTCCCTACTGAAGTCTCTCCACGTTTTTGTTTTGTTTTAGGCTGCACAAAAGTTTATACAAAGTCTTCTCACTTAAAAGCACACCTGAGAACTCATACAGGTAGGTATTCACTCTTCTTGCTATCTCGTTTTCCTTTGTGTCTGACAACATTGAGAAAACACATATGTTTGGTGTGTCATCTTCTCCCTGTTTTCTCTAGAGTAATGTGCGTACAAACTGACAGTTCAGTTAAGAAATATTTAAGGATTAGTCAATGAGAAGAAAAACTGATTTTATTAATGCAGTTTTGTTAAGCCATTTACAATACAAACCTCAAAATAGCTGAGACTAAAGCAGATGGAAACTTTCCTTTTCAATCTAAAATGCCATTAAAGTGTTAAAAAATGAACTTGTTTCCCCTTGAATAATGAATTAAACATAGGAAGAGCGTTCTGCTTTTAAAGGTTCATCTAAGTAGATAGAATTTGCTGGTTTGGGTTTTTTTAATCTCCAAGATACATCCATTTACTTCGTCCTTGACACTAAGTGTACTTTATTATTTTTTTGAAAGACAAGTGGTGTTACATATTTATTTAAAAGATACGACAGCATAATTTCTATTTTTTTTTTTTTGTCAATGGAGAAATTTAAAAGTATCAGAAAGTCAGACTTGTTTTTTGTACCTTGATCAAACTGTGTCTGCAGCCACGGAGGCAGTCTCTGTTCTTGGGCTCGCGCGGAGCGGAGCTGGGGACGGTGTTTCTAGTGCGTGGGCACAGGAGCTGTACGTGCAGAGGACAGTGGTTGGGAGGTGGAACTGCCCTAGGTGCTCTTCCTAAGCATTCACCTGCTGAGGCAGGGAAAAGAAGAGAGGGAGAGGGAGAAAAGCATAGCTCACCACCATCACCTTTAGGACAGCGCTTTGCTGGAATCTTAGTACAGAACTGCTCGTGCTGAATCAGTGAAAAGCACGTGACTGATTTTGTAACGAAGTCAAATGAGGAGTCTGCAACTCCTGTTTTTAAAACCGAGTATGAACCCCGTGGTTTTTTATGCGTGGGCTTCGAATCGGAGCAAAGCACGAGTCGCAGTCCGGACGACTTGGTTGTTGTAGCAGGTTGTCAGTGCTCTGGCTGTGCCGTTCAAGGAAGGAGGTTTCACCTAAGTTTATACCAAACGTCGAAACTTGTCATGAGCTACGATCTAACAAAATATTTCACTATCTCTATGGAAACTAGGCCTTCTGTTCAGCAGCTATTTTGAATGGATTTGCAGATTATGGTAAAGAAACTGAGTATCTCCAGGCTAAATGCTACTAAGGAAATTTTGTTTTGATAAATGAAAGTTACCTGTCTTGTAGTCACTGTGAAAAACTGAAAGCAACTGTACAAAGGTTATTGCTTTCCAGTAGTAACAGACTAAACGCAAATGCTGTTAAAAATACTTCTTATACATAATCACTCATTAGCAGTAAGTTTAGTATGAAAGGAATATTTTCATGAGTAAATCTGAGTAGTATCAGAGTGGAATCCCCCTTGAATCTGTAAATTTCACAGTGTGTGATTTCCACTTACACACTTCAGCCAGGAATGAAATACCAGTTTTAAAAATCTCTGTTGCTATTACATAATAACTAGGGAGAGATAAAAGCAAAACTTTAGTCTAAAAATTAGCATTACATAGCTTTTGAAATGATCACTTTTCCTTTTTTAAATCGATTTATATCTTTTTTGTACTTTGGTAATGACCTTAGGGTTTGCAAAGTTAATACTTGTGTTCATAGAAAGACATACCACGTTGCTAACATACACTGCTTAGGGTCACAAATGTTTATTGTCGCCTTCACTTTTTTACCTAGAAATGTGGATAAATGTGCAAAGGTCAGAGGAGCTGATGTATTCATGGAAACAAGAATGTTGTTTTAGATAAAAATCTAGTGAACTTAAGCGGGTCTGTAATACAAAGGGTCTTCTGGGGAGGTGAATGAAGCGATAAACTGTCTAAAGCGTGCATTACATGCAAGAATGTGAGTCCTTATCCTGTTACCTGCAGTGTTTCAGAGTTTGGATTAGTTTAACTCTCTTGAATGTTCACTTTATACTTGAAGATTTCCAGCACCGATTGTGATCTCTGCCTCGACATACAGTTGACGTATTAAGAGCCAGATCTTTGACTTAACAATAAATCGATTAATGAATGTTCAAGTAAAGGGGTACAAACTCGGAGAAAACCTGTGAAGTTGCTCAGCTCCCCCAGGAGTGCAAGGGAATCTCGCTATTGATCTCCAAAAGGCTCAATGCCGAGGGCTAAATTAGGTCGTGTGTGTCTCTGTGCATCTCATCCCCCCGAATTCTGAATTCATACAGTACTAGTAAGTTTTGACTTTTTTAGTTGTTGAGGTTTTTTTTAAAGGGCTTCTGTGAAGCTTTTGCCTTCAAAGTCTAAAGCAAATGGCACGTAATCCATTTTAATAAAGTTGTGTGTGATAGTCTTTCAAATCCCTTCAGGGACAGCAGACCTGTTTGTCTGGCTAAACCCGTTCTTTAGTAATCATAGACCACTGAAGTTGTTCTCTCCTTATTCTTAGTTTCTTAACAATACCTTTTAAAATTGGCTTCAGTCTCTCTCTCATCCCAACCAGTCCCCGCCCTTCTCAGCAATCTGTCATCTTAAAATAAAAGAGCCTGCAGCGAAGTTTGTCTGCCATTAAAAGTCAAGACAGACTTTATGGTTTTCCTTTTGTATTGGAAAATCTCAGCCTTTTCACAGTATTTATTCAGCAGCTTTTCCCTTCTGAAAGGCTTTCCCTCAGTTTAATAGATGTACTTTCTTTGAGAACAAACCTAAGGGAAATGCTATTTTTGATAGGTGGAATGTAAGCTGTAATCTTTTTTTTTTTTTTCCACTTAAGATATGAACACACTGTGAGAATTTATGAAGTACATTTAAATAAAATCTTAGGAAATGGGCAAGAGAAAAATCCCATCTATTTTTCTTAAGTGTTCTCAAGATATTTACCTTACACCAAGTCGGGTGGTATAAGCTAATATAATTACACTGATTTAATGTAATTTCACTGGACTGTTACTGTTGATTAGGAATATAGTATTCCCATTAAAAACTAAGCTGAGGTAATGTGTTTGTACCAGCTGCTGAAGCAGGCACACATTTTTCTTTCTCTATGTAATTCTTTAGCAGTTGTAAATTATGAAGTAAATTTTATTTCAAAAACTGCTAACCCCAAAACAATACGAACAAAGGTTCAGATGCTGAAAAGATACGGAACACTTTCTGTCCATTTCCGTGCAGATGTCTGGTACATTTTAATACCTTAAAACACTTTAGTATGATAAGTGAATTCTGTATTAGCTGTTTCTGAAACTGGTAAAATGGTGTTCGGTATGTTAAAGTACCTGTTTGAACATCTTTAAAAAGAGATTGGATTTCTTGACCTTTTGAATCGGGGATTTTCTTTTAAATTAATTTTATTTGTTCATCACAGAACAAGTTTCATTTTATCTCCGGCATTGTGCAACTACGGTGTATAATGTCTGAGGGGGTTGTGCATTTATTGCAGGCTGTTCAGCAGTAAAACTGTCTTATAGCTCTGTCATAATACCTATATGTCCAACTTAAAAAACATGCCAAATATCAATGAAAAGCAGTTATTTATGTATTGCAGATAGATTCCATTCAGTTCTTTTTCTGGCATCCAAATATATAAATATTTATCAAGTAATCATTTAGAAAAAAGAGATCCTATAACTTACCCTCTTAGATTTCTTTATATGTTAAAAGATTTGGTTTGGTTGAGTGTTTGATACATGGATACCTGCAATACCCTACCTGTCCCCTACCTGTCCCCTACCTGCAATACTGCAGAACTGCTGGCTCCAGGGTCAGGGTTTTTTTTGTTTTTATGTCTCTAAACAACTGCACACTTGGCAAAAAGTGTATGTTTTTAAGAAGATCTGTCATTGTTTTGAACACATCAAGGCACGCGCGTTGAGGACATTTTCCAGCTACATATTGGTTTTCCGTATACAGAGTCTTTGTACAGGCATGTTCTCTGGTCACATGGTGGGCTTGCCATTAATAGTTTCTAGCATTAACTGCAGAACTATTTCATCTCTATCTATAGATCTAGTTTGGATTTGGTGATGGGAAGTAGAAGCCGAGATAACTCAAGAGAAATGGCATTTCTCTAAATGAGATACACTCAAAATACTTCCACCGTCTCTAGTTATTTCAAATGTTTATATAGGCATGGAACAGCTGCTGACTTGTACAGTTCCTCAAGGTGTTAAACATTTTATTTTATTTTAGATCTCTGCATCAGTAGATCCAGAATTAGAGTGATGGTGCATCAGAATTAGAACCAGTCGTGTGCAGTAGACTTCAGCAGCCTCCAGGACTTGGTGCTCCGAGTTCACCATAGCTCTGTAGGGACACTTGCAAAGGTGGTGCCATGTAGAATTGCCAGGAATTCAGGATGCCCTTGATTCAGAAGGGAAGGCAGGTAGTAGTTTGGCTGCAGCTGGAAGAAAAGCACCTTGTGAAAGCATGTATCACATCATCCTGCAACTCTGAGGAGGGATTTCACTCACGGTGCACAAATGAGGAATGAAGGCCCCGAAAGACTCTGCCTTGCTCGTGGTTGCAGCCTTCTGTATACATAGAGAACTTCATTCCCGAAAAAACTTTGCCTCATGGAAACAGCTATTAAGTAATATTTCTGTGCCAATCTTGCTGCTTTGACCTGTTAGATGAGTCAGTTGCAAAGATTATACTTTAAGAAGCTGTCAGTAAATGCCATCATTGATAGAGACCATAAGGAAAAGTGGAAGAGAGTTAAATAAAACTGTTGACAAAGTGCACGAAAGTGCAGTGTTGCTAGACACTGCTGAGGAGTATGTTAGTATCTTTTATTTATGAATTCTGCTAAATCCATTAGTTGCCTGTGTGAGAAATGGAAGTACATTATTTTCCTGTGTAAACCACAGTTTAAAGGAAAATAGTGTGTTTTTTTCCCAAACCATGAATGATCACAGACTATGAGATTAATTGCTCTGGTTTTTTATCTGTAGTCATAGGCTAAATGAGAAATGTTAGAATGTGTTGCTCAAAAGCAGGCGAAATCTTAGCAACATAAACCTAAGTTTTAATTAAATATTACTGATCATTCACATCAGCGTACAATTTTTATGAAGCAGGAATTAAATTCCAAGGTGTCAGGCGACTAGTATTCTTGTTAGATTTTAGATAGTGAAAAGAAAAGCCTAATATTTTCTTTTTGATTAAAAGCCTAGAAAGTCCCTCTAAGCATGAAAGCTTAAAAAACCTGTTGTTTCTGTCAATTGCTCCCTGAGAGGATTAAACTTCAGTTCCAGGATATTTGATTCCTGATAAGGAAACTGTTGACCTAAGAGACCGACTTTAAATATAGTTCATTTTGAGACCGCCCTACATAGGCTAATATAGTCCCAAGATTCACAGCAATTGCCAGTGATTAAAACTTTCCATTATTTGATCAGACATTCCTTATTGTAATTAATTTCTGAGCTTGACTGGGACGATTGACTCTTGGTTCCAGCCAGGGTAGTGTGTTGCTTGTTTGTTAGATGACCTGCACCTCCCATTGGTGAAAGATTAGAAACATTTAAGTAATGTCCTAGTTTAGTCTGAGTATCTTGGTAGCAGCATTCCTGTCCTGTCAGGCTGCATTATTTATATTCAGGGATCTCTAACAACTCTGATTAAGGACATATTAAAACCTTTGATTTTGGCAAGTGTACAGTGCTTCGCTTTGAGCTAAAATAGCTTTAATGTATTGTGCCTTTTTTTCTTGGTGTGTGTGTATATAGTAGATGGAAATCTGGAAGTCTACAGTATGTATTTAATAAATTCAATTTTAAGAACACCTCTTATCTGACTGTACAAAAGCCAGTATTACTGGTGAGAGAGCTAAAGAGGTGTTCTTGTACCACAGGCAGAGGTGAGGAAATGTGTTCTTCATGGCATGGATTTCTTGTAAACCTCCTTCAAAAAAAAATTCCTTTTCTCTTTGTTTGCATAGCTCCTTGAAGAGAGACCACCTCTGTTAAGACAGATTGTTACACCAGAAAGAAAATAAACCATTGCTCAGGCCGTCAAGATTCCCCAGTAATCCTTGAACTACCTAAGACAACACTTAGCAAAATAAATGTGCTTCAAGCACTTGTGGGAGCACTGAGGAGATAATGCCTTCTGCACCTCTGTGGTCAGAAAGTAGAGGATGCACAGTTTTTTTTCACTGTCCTCTTTGCTCACCAGTCAGTTATCTCTTATTCCTGTTCATGCTTGATTTATCAGTGATGGGACTTCAAGGGCTCAGCAGCTCTATGTTACAAAATCCCTTAAAATGCTGTTTCATTGTGAAGTAGTACTCAATGGTCACTCTCTAGCCATTACTATACCAGGCAGAGGCTTTATCACATTTTAAAATATGCGTTATATGTTGCTCATATTGATGGGATGGATGTTTCAAGGACTAAATTAGTTTTATCACTCTCAAAATCAGCTGGACCGTACCTTGCATGCTGCCACCTCTCTCATCTATCTCTTTCTTGGACAACTGAGAATTATAGTGCACTGAAGAGTTTTTAAACACCCGAGGGATTGATTATTTGTTTTGAAACGTCCACTTCCTATTCCTTCTCAAACAAAAAAACTAAAAAAGAGCCTGCTTTTAATGACGACTACAGCACTTTGTCAACGGCAGAAGGAAAGTCTGATTTTAGCAAAACACTGGGAGCAAAAAACTTTTGAATGATTACAGCCATACACCCAAGTAACTATTTTCAGGTCCAGTCAGCATGGAAAAGACCAAGGTTTAAAACTGTGGTGCTGTGAGCAAGAGAAACTCTATTTCAAGTAAACTAAAACAGAAAAAGCATTTAGTTTTTTCTTACTTGTTTTTGAAAAAAATTTAGGGCTATGTTATATCAGGGAATTAAGATAACTGATGTTAAAAAATGTGAAAAATTTGAAAACAAGTGCACCAGAAAGCTTTGAGACAGCATAAATCTTTTTAACAATTTGTTTTAAAACTGATCGTGATAAAGGTTTTGTACATAAGTTGTGCAGGATGTTGTTGTACATATGTGGTGCAGGAACTTCTGTTTGCCTGCCACATATTTATCCCATCTTGAATATTTTTTAAGGCCGAACACTTGCCACTAGAAATACTTCATAATATACACAAGTAATATTAAAATGGAAAGACTGATGGAGGGAGGTGTCTATACTTCTTACATGCTTATGAGCTGCAATCAGGTGGTGTCTTTTTGGAGTCTTTGAAAATCGTGCTACTTTTTATTTATCAAAGAATTCCCCAAACTCGCTGCTCTGACAGAAATTTCTGCAATCAAACAAGTGAAGTTGCAGGCGTTGGCTGGTGTAATACCTGTATGTGAATTTCTGCATACCAATAGAGTTACCTAACTTAAGGTCTGAAAATCCAGCCCTTGCTGTTTACAGCTTTGTGCTTAAAGGAAGCTGTCCTCGCAGTGAATTGCAGAAATAGTCACAAAACTCTCTGGTGTAATAAAGACGTTTATTTTCTTGTTAATGGGGAAAATCAATAATGGAGGCTTTCAGTGACTTGTTTTTTCTAGACAGAATTTTAAACAGAAATGTGTTCGTGACCAGAGGCTGCGTATTGAAGATAGAGGGTGTCTTCAAAATGACCATCACCTCCACACTTGGTGGCACTGTGCCTTAGAGAAATGAACATGGCCATGAGTGTGACTGCTCGCAGCTAGAATTAATGTTAGGAAAGCAGTTGGTGCATTTTGACACGGGTAAAGCACAAGAAGATAAGTTAAAGGGAAAAGAGGCAACACTGTGTGTTCTACTGACCCTGACCACTCTTCTGTAATACTGATAAGAAACCTGAGTCCTGGGTTCTACCTGAGGAAGTTTTATCTGTTAAAGTGGCTGGTTAGGTTATTATGTTACCTGTGGATCTGAACATCTTTTTGACTTCCTTGCAATCTCACAGCATTATGAATAATTTTTTGTAACAGACAGGTACATTGCAAGCAAAGTAGTCTTCTTTCACGTTAAACTCCCTTATCTCTTATTAGGTGCTTGTGTAAAAGAGCTTCCAAACTAAACATTAGGGCTTGAAATTTCTGTGCTCAAGTACAAGTCTCTTTCTCGTGCTCCACAGATGTCTTTTTTTAAAACTAGAGAGTGGATACATATTAAGAGCTCAGGAACTTAAAACTATATTTTGTGATGTATAAGCCTAGCAAAATATTTTAAATCAGTGATACTGGAAGGAGGTTATGCAGAAATCCAATTAAACTTATGAAATCCCTATCCTGTTGAAGTACAATTTAAAGGAAAGCAGTTCTGTTTCCCAGAAGTGCTGTGTATAATATTTCTGGCTAGGGAAGAAAGGGTTGGAGTGTGCTATTTGGCTGGAAATCGGTACCAGCTTCCTCCACGCTGTTTTAGTTGAACAGTGTTGACATTCTAACAAATCCCATGGAAGCTCCCCTGAAGTGGAGGAGTTAGCTGTTTTCTTGCTTTTACAGTGAAATATCTGTTTGATACCACGATCGTGTTCCAGTAACCGAGCCGTACTGCCTTCGTATTTGATGACCAATGGCATTCTTGGTTTAACACCCTATAGAAGCCCTAAATTGCTGGAGGAAAACCAAATATTTCTGAAACTTTACAGCTACTGTATTTCGCACAATCATTAAAGTAAACAAATCTTACATTACTGTGTAGCCAATGAAAACAGTGGATAAAGGGTTCAGTGTCCCTTGTTGTACATACCTGCTTTTATAAAAAGTAAATCTTCGACCCGAATTTCTCAGAGCTTTAAAGTCAGCACAGCAAAGAGTTAGGATCACTTCAGAAAATAAGTAATGTGAGGCTTTTTCCCCTCACTTGCAGGGACTTAAACCAAATTCTTACTTCTTCTAAGTGACAAAAAGCATGTGTATAGTTTGAGGGAGAGAAAATACTATTAGCTTCTTGTTCTTCTGCTTTCTCTAAAGGAGCAAAAATAATCTACACCTAATTTTCTTACCCACCTTCCTCCTTGCCCAAAAGGAAAACATTTAAAATTGATGTAGTTCTTAAATAGAACTTTCCAACGGAAACTAGCATTACAAACATAGATATTCAGTATTTTACCCCTAGGATTTATTCAAAATAATCTAGGCCTCTACACTGTCAATAAAAATACATTTTCCAGTTCTCACTGTTAGCCAAAGCAGGGGTTAAAAGCATCCTTCTAGCTTTAATTTCCAGTACATAAAAGTAACACTGTTAATCTGTGTAAGGCAGCAGTTCCTTCCCCTCTGCTCATCTCCTGAGCACCACTTGGTTTAGCTCAGGTCTGCAGAAATCTGTGGGCAAGGAGGAGCAGTGCTAATCTGCATGTAGATTTTGCCCTGAGCAATGCAGCTGCCCGGGGAGAATTCATGGTTGTGGCAGGCAGTGAAGTGGCCATGACAGTGTGTTAAGTTTTGAGATAGTGTCTCTGTGAAGTTGGGTGCCCTGGAGTTCGGTGAGAGTTCTGGCCATTGGACTCAACGTTGACTTGAACGCTGTGGCACCCAGGAATGCACAGGGTTCATCCTGTCCCGACTGCTGGCAGTTCCTGTGCTAGAAACTAACTAGGCTGCTTTTTCAGTGCAGTGCAGTCTGACACTCAATGGTAGTCGCCTGTACTTCATATCTCCTTAATGCCAGGCTTGGAAACAGGCTTTAATTTCTAGGTCCCCACTCCAGTCTGGTCTGGGTATTCCTAGGCTTTTGTTAAATAGTGCTGTTTTCCTGCCCTCTTGAACGTAATTTCTTGCGTAATTCTGTAAAATGTAAGAGTGAGCTGGAGTAGATAAAGGCCTAACTATGTGTGTGTTCTCTCTGGGCAGTGATGGGGGGCAAGATCACAAGACTGGGAGTTCAGCATCAAGTATAAGGTGGCAGTTGCAAGTGAAGACTTTGAAAGAAGAGTTTAAAGTCAATAGGGAAAAAAGAGAAAGGAGAAAAATACACTGTCTTTGAGGTGCTTCAAATGCAGGAGTAATGCTTTTGTTTAACCTCCATGTGTGCACATGTGTTTTAAAACAAAGTGTTCACAGAAGATCTTCCTGGTGCTCTGCCTATTGATCAGCAACACAGTCTTCTGCAGATTCCATTACTCCATTTACTCCTCCAGACCTAGTTAAAATACCTCAAATAACATGTATATAGTGCAAAAGATCTCTAGCTGAATAGGGACTTTTCCAGTCATTCTACTTAGTGAAGACCAAATGTGTTACCTCATCCAGCTTCTCTGGTGTTAGAAAAGCTTTACACGGTGGGTTTGAATGAAATCTGTATTTCAGCCTATAGTATATGTTGCACAGAGCAAAAACCAATGCTATATGTTAGACTGTTCCTGTCTTCAATCAGCATCAGAATTTACTCTGAGTAAATTCAGGATTTACTCAAAAAGAGTAAATTCATCTGTGATGGAAATCTGTGAAGATATGTGTTCTGATTTGCGATCCACCAAATAATTACAAATTCTGTGAGAGATGATGCCAGAGTCTTGTTTTTCTGTAATTTCAATAAATCCCTGTTGCTGTTTATGCGAAGAGGTGGTTGGGTGGTTCATTTTTCTTGTAGAGGTCTGGTTCTTGTGACCCTGCCGACATGAAGTGACATCTCCATTGCGAGAAAATGGCTGGTTCTGCACTCAATAGTAGATGAAAAATTGCTAGTTAATCAGAAGAAGCAGTAGAAACTCCAAGACAAAAACAGTTTCGTAATTTCATCTGCATGATAAATAAGTGCCTCTGAAGTAATGTTTTGGAGTTTCTCAGATGGTGTTACCTGCATGACTTAAGAAACGTTTGGATTGCAGGATGGTGGCTTCCAGAAGTCTTTTTTTCATGGGCTTGTTTGATGTAAAACAGGGAAAAGTTGGAGACACTGCACAATGCAGGAGGATCGAGACTATGAGCATAAAGGTCTGAGACCAATGGAGTGGTAGCAAATCTGTACGATGGCTAGGAATGGCCTTTTTGGAAAGCTCAGCTTTGATGTGTTTCTGCTCCAGATGAAGCTACTGCTGTGTGATTTGGTACATTCAGTTTTATTTCTTTTCTTGCCAAATGGGTCAAAATAGTATAAAATACATAGATAGCAATCCCCTCTCCCAACTGGGAGGCGTCTTTGTCAAACAACATTAAGCGTTAGCCTATAAATAGGTAATCTTAGCCTCTTTATTGATATGAAGCTTGCTTCTGTGGTGGCATCATGCCCATACTGGGTCCTGAGCAGGTGTATGTAGCTGTGTAAAATGGTGGTTTCACACAAAGGTCATCATGGCTTTGTGACTTTATATTTCTCCCATTTCAGCAAACACCTGTAAATTGTAGACATGCTTAAAGTACTGTGTTTGTAGTTCTAAAATGGATGAATGCAAACATTTTTGGTGCTTTGGCCAATGTATTCGAGAGTAGGTAGATATTTGGAAGTTGTATTTAGAGCTTCTGTAACACAGGAAGTTTTCAGAGATGCCATGGTCCCCCTACGTCAGTACAGACTGCTTAGGCAGCAGGCACTTGCCACTTCTAAAATATGGCTATTTAAGCACGTTTTCGTAGACATTCCTTTCTGAAAATGAGTGCTTTGAACTTGTATGTGCTTTCTTCCTATATATAGTTAGTGCCAGGCAGGATACCACAAGCTTTTATTGCTTGTGACATTTTGGAAAATACTGTCCCTGTTGTGTTTATAACACACTGTGCCCCTTTCTTTCTGCATCAAAAGCTCTTGAACAGATCTACACACTACAAAGAATCCTCATAGAAGTCTTCCTTCCCATTTCAGACCTCTTACAAAAGCAAAAGTTACAAACTTGGCTGGATTGTCTCATGAGACTGGTTTTTTTTCCTTCTCTCTGTCATATTGGGGTGACTATAAAGGAACATATGTCAGTTTCATGCAGGTTTTTTAACTTTGCGTCTCTGTACCGTAGCTGTCTCTGATTTAAATGTTTGAAAGTTCCTTATGTTTTACTGTGGTATTAAGTCACACTTTCAAAAGCAAAATGTGCTAAAAAAAGCAAAGGAGCTGTTTGTTTGGGGCCTGATGACTAGAGCTGCGAATGACTAGGAAACATCAACTCCTTGTTTGTCATTTATTTCTGCTTCAAATCTAAGAGCAGTGCCATTCAAAGTGATCTTGCATCAGTTTTTTTTCCTGAAGATTGGCAGCTGACAGCTTCATTTCTCTGTGCTCTCTTTCAGGTGAGAAGCCATACAAGTGCACGTGGGAAGGCTGCGACTGGCGATTCGCTCGCTCGGACGAACTAACGCGCCACTACAGGAAGCACACGGGGGCCAAGCCCTTCCAGTGCGCCGTCTGCAATCGCAGCTTCTCCCGCTCCGATCACCTGGCTCTCCACATGAAGAGGCACCAGAACTAAAAGCTGGACTCGGTGTTGAGGCTGTTTTGTATCTATGCAATTTCCTATTGACTCTCGACATACAACTGAAATGAGTTTAATTTTTGAGTATGGGCTATCCATTTAAAAGAAATCTCAAAAGAAACTGGAAATGTATATTTTGTATATTTATGCAGAAAAAGGGAAGACACTGTATCACAGTACCAGAGTGTTCTGTCATTTGTTTGCTTTCATGATGTATATGGCTTTAGTCAGCAGGTTTCATCTCTTTACAAGTATTATATCTTGACATATTGCAGCTTTATACATATTTTTTTTCTCTTGCAGTGTTTTGACCAAAGCACTGTCATTATTGTGACAATGTTTAGTAAACAAACTAATGAAAGAATGCAGATGAATGCACACAGTGGAAAAGCCATGAACTGTAATCTGTAATCAGTCAGGTTTTTACTGGACATATTTAGTACATATGGGGTTTTTTCTTCTAATGTTAAGCCATTCTGTGGATATAAAATACATAGAAAAATTCATGAACAGCCATGGAACAAAACACTTTGTTCTGTGTGTTGCACGTGTACTATGACAAAGATTTTGTAAATATGCAAATCAGCTTTTTAGGTTTAATACAAAAGTTTTCTAAGAAACGTCTGAAAAAAGCAGTTGTTTTACATTTGATAACATGGCACATTTAAGAAAAAAAGTTACTTATATACCTCTCAAAACAATACCAACTTAGCTTCATTTTTCTTAAGAGAACTGAGCTAAGTATTCCGACGTTTTGTACCTGTAACTCAATGGTATGCACTGAATATTCAAAGCAAGATTTTGAAATTGCTTAAAAGGGCAAAACATGCAGAATGAACTGTAAAGTCTATGGTGGGAGCTGAAATAAGGGGGATAGTTAAATTGAACACAGAATGTTAAACCTCTTACTATAAGCTAAACTTAGTATCACTTTAAAGGGAAGGATTTAGGATGCAGTTTTCATACACAGACATATTAAGCTGGTTCAGCGCCAGTATGATCCAGTTTTGTGTGGGTATTGCATGTAATTTACTAGAAGGTAAAGGATACAGTAGTTTTGTTTAAAATTACAGTGCAGTTTAGTTAATCCACTGTTCAGATTGACAAATGCAAGAGAAAATTTACTGCTGACGAAAGTAGCTGAAACTCCACTGAAGTCAAAGAAACGTTGCCCATTTTGCTAACAACGGCTTTGATCCACCGTGCTCAGCCTTGAAATAGTAGGTGAAGGGCCAAAGATGAGGTTAGACCAGGTAGGATTTCACCAGACAACAGGAGAAAACCAAACAAATCTAATAAGTGTCTGAACTTCACAAGCCGTAATATTAAGCTGTCAACCAAAGGCTAGAATAGACAATCAAAATACCAAAAAAAGGTCTTGCAGGAAAACCTAGCTTTGTTAAAACCATTGTTTGTCTTTATTTATTTGTGGTATATGATAGACTTTTTTTTTTTAAGACAATATTACGTATACTTGATAAATTATAGTTTTGTTTGTTATAGCTAGAGATGTTGCTCTTAATGTAAATAGTTGACGAACGATGTAAATAATTTTGTAAGGCTTAAAATGTTTATACATGGAAACACATGCATAAATTGGTTGCTGTTTTCCTTCTTTTGCCTCCTCCCTACCTTATTTTTGTATTGTGGTATTTCCTATGCAAATGATGGAGCAAACAGCTGTATAGTTGTAGAATGTTTTGAGAGAGAATGAAATGGTTTATATATAAAGACTTTTTTTTTTTTTTGCAAAATAAAACAAAGTGCCTAATGTGTGTGTGTGCATTTGTGTGCTCTTTCTAGCTCCTGACAATGAAAGTTCTGTGTTTTTGCAGTGAGAGCTGGGAATCATGGCAATATTAAGAAGAGTGTCTGTTTACATATCAGGGACTGCCTCTTTGGAAAGTACCGGGCACTTCTGCATTCTGCCCTGATGGAAATAATAAATGTGAAGGGATAAAGGATGATGCTTTTCTGCCATCTGAACTTTCAAGAAAGTGTAAAGTTGCCTGAAAATGGTTACAGTTGTCCATCCACAGTAGCATGATTGGAAAGCAAAGGTGTCTGTTTGGTATACAGAAGTACACCATTCTCAGTTTCAAAATGGTTAAAACCTATTCATATAAAGACACAGTGTTGTCCAAAAGAAGTTTCTCCCCAAAAGGTCCTTTCATGCCCTAGAAAATCAGGAAGATCCCAGACCAGCACTATGCAATCCCTGCCACAGCCGTGTCTCCTTTTCAACATTTCACCCTTGGGAGATGAAAATGTAATTCTCTTAAAGAGTATTAGTGGATGTGTGTGTTCAGACCTGGGAGAGGTACATCTGTCTTCTTTTCTCCAAGCATAAAGAGAATGGGCATGCTGGCCTTTTTAAAAGAAATTTATCTTGAAGCCAATAAATAATCAGTTTAAATATTGTTTACTTGCAAATTATAACCCAATTATCTCAATTACCAATTTATTCAAAATTCCATTATTTTCTTGTAAACTCTGACTCCTAAATCCTGTTTCAAATTTCTCTGTTCTTTCCTTACAATCAAACTTTTATTTTTTCTCAATTAGCCTTTCTGACATCAGCTAATCCATCCTTTTAAAAAAGATACCTAGGGTAGCATTTACAAAGTCAGTGAAGACCTGGTTAATTACCAAGAAAATCTCCTTGCATCTCAACTTACTGCATAACTGCAAAGGTAAGGGCGATGTTTTGAGGAATAGGGAGAGACCTCCCAGAAGCATTGCTGTGGCATTGTCCTTTTCTGATCCAGCCATTAGAAAAATGCCTAAGTTTCTTTGAATCATTACTGCTCAGAGAAGAAGCTGACAGTGAATTGGGCAGTGGTCCACATGCTGTCACTTTGAAAGAGTTACCAGAGATTATTTTGCTGAGCACAGGGTAAAGTGTGAGTAACAGCAGCGATGTGGAGCATTGGGAGTGGCAAGCTTCCCTCTTTAGCTCAGCTCTCCATCTGGGGCTGGGCTGTTGGTGGGTTTGGTAGCCTTCTGTAGTCTTTGCTGTTTTGCCTTAAGTCTGTAGATGAGGGCAGCACTCAGTCCTGTGTTTCCCATGCCTTTTCACAACAAAAGCCTGCTGATTGCGTGGTTTCAGCCTGCAACATTGCCTCATACTTGTTTTAGATGTTTCTATTGCTCAGCTACCTGGTTGCATAAACCAGCTTAATGGCTTCATATTAATCCTGAATGAAAGGCCATAATTAGGCCTGTCTACTTCAGCAGCATTTAACCTAATACAGAGAGAGATACAACAGACTCATGCACCAGAATACATTACAAAACCAAAGATGGGGCTTTCTTCTCTGACAAGAGCTATAGCTCCAAAACACAGCATTAGTACAGGAGTTCGACAACATGCCTGATCTCAAAACCTGCAAGAAAAAAGTGTCACCATAGCCCCCCACTCGATTCCTTTAAAGCAGTTCATGCAGGGTTCCCCAGGGTACTGAGGCCATCCTCAAATTCAACTCTCCAATTATCCTTCAGAACACGAATTATCATTCCGCACAAAGAGGAAAGATCTGGCGGGCCAACTGGCTTTTCTCGTGGCCATGGGAACACCTCGTCCTCTTGACTGGGTGTGTAGTTCCTTCCTGTGGTTTTCATTGTGAGTTTAGGGTCTGGTCCTCCACAGAAGTGCCTCTATGCCCACTTGGGATCCTTGTCGCTTTCATTACATAGGATCATTGCGTGGATCCTTCTTTTAATCTGGTGAGTATGGTGCCACAAGGCTCTGCCATGCTGTGCAGCTACTATAGTAGTGTTGCTGTTGACCTTCAGGAATGAGTCAGCTGAACAACTGACTATTAGCAGAAAGAGTGTAATGGATTACTCATGTGCTGAATAATGCATCCTGGCACTTTTAGTGTATTAGGACAGTGAGAATTTATTGGCCACTGTAAGTAGCAGAAGAAGCCCAATGGGTTTACTTTTAATAAAGTGACTTGCATGCTTTGCTTGTGTTTACTTATTCCTCTCCTTCTCCACTACTGTTAGGTTGTTGTTGTTGTCATCTGCTGTGTTTCCAGCACCATCTCCAATGTTGCTTGTTTGGAACTTGGGATTTGAGCAGATTCAGGCCACTGGAGAACCCAAGACAGACAAGGCAGAGCCCAGTCTGTCTACAACAAAGACTCATCCGCAGCAAATAAAGAGCACCATGGTTCCCTGGATTCCTTTGATGTTGTTATTGTCTTTTTTAAAAATAGTTACTGTTTATATATAAATATATGTGTAAATATATACTGGCATGTGTGTGCACGTTCATTTGCATATTCAGTTCAACTCTGAATCCTGGCAAAAAATTGCTTTTGGCAGCCTGTCACAGCAGTAAGCTCCACGGGTTAGCTGGGGAGAAAAAGGGTGCTCCCAAGTTTCCACACCAAATTTCAAAGACCTTGTGGAAATTTAAGTCTGTATTCCCTCCTATGCATACTGTACTGAGAAAGAATTCCAACAATGAGTTTCTGTTTCCAAGGAGTAGATTATTTCTTTATTTTGAAGTCTTCTGAATTAGAGAGAGAGAGAGAGAGGTGGGGAGAGGTAAGGGTGGTTATATTGCAGAAACAAAGTGAATTCACACTGAAAAAGAGAATAACTCTTCAGCTAGGCAAATGAGAAATGTGAGTTATTTCTGCAGAAGAATCTGTGCAGGTGACAGCAGACAGCATTCTGAACTGAGGTCCCAAGGGTAGCTTGTTAAGGCAGTCTTCCTTCTCCCTTATCTCCATTTTTCCTTCCTGGTCTCTGCCCTGTCCTGTTTCTGTTGCCCATCAGTCTTAGGCTTATCTGTATTTTCCGTTGCTCCCAGAGCTTCAGCTTCTTCTGCTCTTCCCCAACCCCAACTGGGCAGCTGCTGGTGATGGGCTTGTCCAATGCTGCTCCTGCCCCTGCTTCTGCCTGCATGTGGCCCACTGCTGCACTGCTACCTGCTGGGACACGCTTCTCACCTACCTTGGCTTTTAATTTGTGGCATGAAGAGAATAACAGTGTGCCTTGTTTACTTTCTGCCAATCTACCTGTGTTGTATAACCGGAGCAAGTTTTTTTCTTTATGTACAGTGCTTGTGTCAATACATAGGACATGCTGTTACTACTTTTGCACCTAGTGGGATCTTTTTTTCCACACAAGCCTCTGGAAGCTGATTAGAGACTTCTCCTTCCCATGGAATTGAGCAAAGGCATTCAGTGCCAAGGGAGATTTTTGCACTTTTGAGGCAACAACTCAGAAAGGTTTAGGTCTTCAGAGTGGAGTCATGAGGTTTTCAGCCTTGGTTTTCATGCTGACCTCCTCATTTTCCTCCCTTACTCATTTTTACTGTAGTAGAGTCAGTTCAATGGCATTGGCTACAGGAAGTTTTAGAAAAATATGATTTGTCTCTTTCTCAAGAAAATAAGAGTCACATTGACTGATTTGCCATCTCCTCTCCCTGGGAAATCAAAGTCTGAAGTCTCTTCAAAATAATATCCCCAAAGGCCATTTCCCTTCCCAGCATCAGTTGTTGTTTCTGTTTATACTTGTTTTGTTTAGCTGGCTATTGTTATTGTGGCTTGTCATTATTTCCAGCCCATTGGGGTGGATCACTGGACCAAAAAAAGGATGTAGACCCCTCAGAGGGACCAGAGTCCCAGTCTCCCAGGTCAGTACCCGTGCTGTGAGGATGCAGACTCATTGTTCTCTTTTTCCAGTCCCATGAATCCACCAGTCTTGGCTGCTTGCTGGCCTGGCCTTGAGGAAAAGAATGCAAATGCAGTGAGTTCTCACCGTGCCTCTGAATAGTCCATGACCTACTGGGTGTCCTGGGAGGTCAGGGATGTTGGCTTTTGACTTTCTCATGACCAGGATGAGCCAGTATCACATCTCCAGGACCCTGAGGGATTATCCTGCTTCACAGGTTTGTCCATCATGGAAGAGAATCATTACTGAATTCCTGCAAGCTGGTGGTTTTGCAAAGAAAAGCAGCAACAATTTGTGTGAAGCATCCTGTTGTGCACATATGGAAAGTGAGCCAGAGGAGTGCCTTTGACTTTGAGAGCGGGAGAGGATTTAGGCAGGGCAATACTTCACTTCTGGATCCGGAAAGATGAGCATGACCTGAGTCCCTAATGGCATGAAGCCTGCATATGGACATGAGCACAGCTCTAGGACCGTAAGGAATTTTAGTATCACAGATTTATCAGAGTTTAACTTGTAGGGTTAAACATTGGCGGTATGAATGTTTTCTGAATTGTACGCTTACATTACATCTCACCTTAGGTGCTAAATCCCTTTTAGGTGGATCAGATATTTTGCTTCTGTGAGAAGAAGCAATGTGCAGTTTCAGTAACTCACATGACTGGAGCAGGCTTGAGAAATCTCTTTCTGCGGGCTGCATTGGCACCAGAGACAGCTCTGAGGTCTGGGTCTGTATGAGCAGCCTTTTTGCTCAGTAGTGATGGTGGAGAGTTGGCACTTGTTGAGCACTGCCACTACCTTGTAGGTGACTCTGAGTACCTTGTACACTTCAAGCTGAACTGGGGCTGATTGAAATTATACACTGAAATGAGGTTTAAATTGAAAAACTGCTTTATTTAAGTATGACACAAAAGAAGACCTAAAGTCTGAGTATATTGCTCTTGGGGAGTTTTCACAACAAATTTCTGGATGCCGGGCTTTTAATCTGCAGTGTCTCCTGGGGCTGAATCCAGATTTGATCCTTCAGAAGATATTTATTTTCCAGTTTTGTTTGAATACAGTAAGATCTCTGTTGTGGAAGATGTCAGAATTCTTGACAGATTAACACTATTTGCTCTGTTGCCCATTATCAGTAAGAGCCTTACATGGTCCAAACCTTTTCCCTAAGTCCATCTCTGATGAATCCCTTGAATGAACCCTCAAATTCACAAACTGTAGTTAAGAAAAACAATAGAAATTTGTTCAGATACACTTGAAATTGGTTTGGCTTGTATTTTTGTTGTGTTCTCATGTAAGTCATGAAATAGCAGCAGTTTTCTTATACAAATATTTGTATGCTATTACTAAATTTACCTGTGGCTTCCCTTCCACCCTAAAAATTAATAAATTGCTGTTTTCCTAACACAGTGTTTGGGTTTTCTCCTGTGCTGTTATCAGGGTAGAGCTAAGAGTCATTCCTCCTTTGAAGAAGCTCAGACAAATGGGTAAGACAGGCTCAATGTCCCCAGGGGAAAACTTACTTCATTTCTGAAACATTAACAACAGCAATCAAATGAAATGTGAGTATTTTCAGAGTACATTCTGTGCCTTAGGACATTTAAGCTAATTTCTTGAATAAAGGAACTTTTCAGTAACCTTAAAGAAGCATGCCCTTAAAAAAACAGTTCTGAATACCAGCTATTTCTGACATGTACCATCTGCAGACAAATTAGGCCCAAGGAACCCACATGTTCCTGTTTTGTCATCTTTGGGAGATTATTGTGTGTATTTATGTTATTTAGCATATATATACTGTCTGAGAGATGTTCCTTTATTTGATTGTGGCTGGGATTGCTGTTTCGTGATGGTCCCTTAGAGGTACCTCTTGCTGTTTCTTCTCTCTGTTACTCACTTTGTCCCAAAGTGGGAAACATGGTGATAAGTGAGAGAATGACCATCTGACCAGTCTTCACCTTGTTTCCAAGGAGGTATACTTACCATGCAAATGCCATCAGCTATCTCTGCCACAAGGTTCCTGGGCTGGTGCACTTAACCATATCTGGAGAAACATCTGGGACCGGCACATGTCCTGACGAATCTGAATAAACTTGAACTTTATGCTTTTTGTAGAACTGTGGCTGGGAATGATTTCGCCCATGCCTGGACAAACACCTGATTTGAATTGTTTTCCAGCACTCGGTGAAAGTGCATGAAGTTCCCATCTGCTCCATCTCAAGACTTTTATTCCCTGATGTGATTGGGGAACTGGTAAAATGAACAAATGTTTTGTTGTTTTGGTTTTTTTTTCCCCGCCAAATGTCTCATCTTTGCATTTAAGCCTAAACATCTAAAAAACCCCCACCCTTAGCAATTCATGGAAACAAATCAATCTTACAGCCAAGGCAATGTATACTAGCAAATATATATGTTTATTGCTGGCAAGATGGATAAGCTGCTTTCTCATTGCAACAGCATAGCTTTACAAGCATTGTTTGAGCAATCACAGCTGTGCCTGTACTGGTAAATTAAACGTAGTCAGGACTGTTCCCTGATGCTTAGGCTGGTGGTGATGGAAATGGCGCATCCATACTACTGCCCTCACCTCTCCTCCTTGCCCTGCACACAATCTGCCTGTTGAGCAGTGGTCCCAGCCCATGCCAGCTGTTTGCCTCTGCTTGGGAATTGTTTGGGAAAGTTGGCCCTCGTTCCACTGTACCCAGCACTGTGCTTACAATTAAATAACAGAGACAATTGCCTTCCAGTGCCTGGGAATGTTCCCCAGCACTGTTTCATTTACCAGGATGGGCATTAGCTTTGGAGTTCAAGATTTGGCAGATTAAGCTTGGCTTCCCTCTGGCTTTAAAAGGAGGGAAGCAAGCAAACAAAAACCCGTGGCATTCAGGGGAGTAGTTCTGCTGCATGTGGTCCTTCTTTGAGCCTGAGAAATATCCAAATACGCAGGCTCTGTTGATTTGCTTTGAATTACTCTGCATTGACAATAGAATAAAGACAAAAAGCAGTAATGACCCAGAAAATTGCCTTGCTATTATGAGAAAAGACATTTTGCTATTTTATTTTATTTATTTTATTTTATTGAATGACAGAGCTTGAGGAAGAAGACTAGTTGGGCAGTTCAACTGGGAGGCTCTGCAGGGACCTATGTAGAAAACAGAGGAGGAAATTGTCAGAAATGTTCCTTTAAAAAAAAAAAGAAAAAAGAGAGCGAGAGAGAAGGAGCAAAAAGAAGAGGTCTAATCCCTTTGAAGCTTGCAATTTTATGAGAGCTTTGTCCTTGGGAACTGTGCACCAAAGATGACTAGAGCCGCTTCAGGCTTTGCAAAATTACTACAAACATAAGGTGAGTGGCTTTATCATAAAATTGGAGTGGCCATTAAAACTTCAAAGAGACATATGACCTGAATTTTACCTGTCACAGTCTGTAATATTTATCAGAGGAAGATTTGATTCCTTTCTTTAGTTAACAACTTGGTACTCACGTGAGGTCATGGGCCAGATTATAGTTTTCATTGGTGGTATGATGGATTAGATGTTAATATTTTATTGCCCCGACCTTGGGAATCCATAAACCATTGGACAGGTGAGAGCTGAACAAAACTCAATCTGCCTCCTTTATGAACAAGAGCATATTTCTAATACCTGAGTGTGGCCATAGTGGTATCTATCCATTGACTAACATCCAACTTGGCTAACTTTGGCAAGACACATACTTCAGAGGATGTTAGGGATTGTAGTGATTGCTTTAGGAGCCGTGCCAAGCTGTGCCATTGCCAATTTACTGAAAAACCTCGAAACAAGAATATCCCAAAGGAGAAATAAACTCAGCAGTCAAAAAGTAGCAAAAGACACTGTCTTTTTCCTGTATAATCCATGTGTTTTCCCAGCCTTGGTCCTCATTCTGAAATCTGGTGACTGGCTTTGCTTGAGCCAGAGTGGTTCAACACCTTGTCGTCTCACAGGTACAGTCAGCCCCTTTCATTCTTGATAGGGCTTCCAAGTTGGTCACCTCTTCTACTGCCTTGGTTCCTTCTTGATTTCAGCCTTCTTCTTTCCATCCTTTGAAATTCTTTACCAAGAGACTGGTCTGCCTGTGGCTTCCCACCTTCCCTTCCAGTATTTTCTGTATTTTCTATATTCTTCTACCTAACTCTAGTAAGTGCTTTTAATACCTCTTTTAAATGAGTAATTGCCACACGCACCTTTGACATCCCAGTCTGCTTGCATTGCATCTCAGCAGACACTTGTGGGAATATTCTTGCCTACAATTGTGCTTGTAAATGATCAGAATAGTTTTTCTAATATTTGCATAAGACTGAGATGCCTGTTGTTTTAAGAGAACATAGCAACAGCATTTGAACAGTACTCGAGTGGGATCATCTGTAAAACTATTAATCTGCACATTCCAAAGCTAGGGAAGTTGCTTCTGCAATATCCCACCTGAGGAAATAAAAGCATGGAGAGCTGCCTTTATTGAAAGACGTGGTACGGCTGTGAGAGCAGAACCTGGGGAACTCGATTCTGAGACAAATACCCTTGTAACTATCTGAAAATAATTTCCTAGATATAGATTTTAAATTGTGATTCCAGTGGTCTTTAGGTGCCTAATCATGGATGATTTTCAGAATGTCCAGCTTGCTAGTACTTCTAAGGGTACCTCTACGATCAGCCCAAAAACAGTAGACTTTTTGCTTACTAGGAGTAATGATGGTGATAATCAGCTTTTGCATAAAAGGCTCATTGAAGGACTACTTTTCCAAGGACTGAGAGGTCCACAAGATATTTTTAATTGTTCCACTGTTGAGGTGCCACCAGCATGGCATTTGTGGTAGCCTTGTCCTGGTAGACAAGGAAGGGTGTAAGACTCCTTTGAAAGAAAGATGTTATGAAGGGAAATCTGGATTTGTGTCAGCTAACTAATTTCTAAGCCAATGACTGCTATGGCACATAGCAGTAAAGTACACATACACAATCTAGAAGTTATTATTGTAAGTGCAAACTTGTCTACAGACAGCTCTATGACAGGACTGGCTCACACCTCTTCCAACAGCATGATTAGACTTGCAGATAAGGCTGCAATCTTTGAAATAAAAAAACAAGCTAAAACAAAATCAAACCAAAACCAAAGTACACCAACCCAAACAAAAAGAAAAATCAGCAATCTAGAGGTACAAGCCTGTTTTCCTAGCTGAAAGCTAGACTGTCCCAGAGCCATCCACTCTTCAGCACAGAAGTGCAGTTCTCCCAAGTCTTTGACCAAGATGTCTTTATTTAGTCCTGTCTTTATCTAGTCTCCAAACCTCCACAGTGACATAAAAACCATCACCTTATCTCCCTCTTTCTCTCATATTCCCTCGTTAACTCCCGGTCCTAGCACTGGCTTATCTTGATCATTCATGGCCTGTCTCTTCCTCCTTCCTTTCTCCTCACTGTTGGAACTTTGGTCACAGTGGCCCTAGGCACAGTCTGACTGGTGGCATTGTGGATTGTCCATCCTAGTTGAGGTCATCTTACCACCTTGCTACCAGGAAGACCATTTCCTACTCCAAGATTGCAAGAGAGAGACTCATTCTTCATTGCCACATCCAGGCCCATTGCATTCACCCTGCTCTCTCCTACAACACCAGTACCCCCATCCCCTCATGTAAGGAAAACCCAGGATTAAATTGTTCCACCACAAGCAAATAAGCCGCAGCAAAACTGGCCTGACTAGTTGGAAACCAGCCAAGTAGCAATACAGTGGATCATGTGTCATAGGTACTTATAGAAATGAAATGTCACAGCACACAAATAGAGAAGAAAGACTTGGTCCCAGGCCACAAGGTGTAAAAAAGTTTTGTTGGAATTTTTGCCAGTTGAAACTGATAATAAACTACTTATTGCCACTGCTAAAAGGGACATGGCAGGCATCTTGTCGGGAAACATTATTTTTACAAATATAGGAGTTGCAATCCGAGTCAGATTTGTGAAGCAAATAGACTCTCTTGAGCACCTTGGAAAAAATGCCATGCAATAAAGTCCAAAGGTAGGTTATTTACACTGCAATTTTATTGAAAAGCCTGTCTGAGACAAAATATGCAATGTTACTGCCATGTATAAAGATGTGATCTCTAAAAAAAGGAGCTGAGGCTTTCAGCATAAAGTTTCTGGGAAGGTCTTTTTGCAGATTCTATTATCAGTGTTAAAAGGAGCTCTTAGGACTAGCAGGATTTTGGTTTAAGTGGTCAGGAGCATGAGCCTTAAAGTGTTTTAGAAAATAATGTGAGTAGCAGGAAAGCAGTCTAGGAAAGGTGCCAGAGACTAGATTTAGACAAACAGAAAAATCTGTAAAGTCTTGACCTGTGTTTTTAATAAAGAATTCAGTATTCAGTATTTCAGTCTAGGACTAGAAGTAAACTGGGCTCCTGGACCCAAATAATCGTAGTGCGTGCAAAGGCATACATTCATTTAGTAAAAATGTTCTACTTGCAAGTGTCACAACCAGAAAAAACATGTCAAGTATCTTTTTGTTGGACAGGGTGCATCATAATATTCAGTTGTGTATCAAAAGTCAGGCAAGAATTTAAAGGGTTAAGTGGGCAGTGGATAATGTCAGAAGTAGGCACCAGTTGTATCCAGCCTCTCTCCTGATGTCTGATTCCCTGGTACCAGCCCACCCTCAAGACTTCCTGCAGACCAACCTGGTCACACTGCTCCAGCCTCTTGGCTTTGTCAAGCCAAGTCCAGTCCATGATCCTTCCATGCCACTATGCCACGTCCACTCCACTCCCATACTCCCCCTAGCCCTGCTTCACGTTCCAAAGTTTTGCTTGAAGAGTCCTCCAGCTTCAACATGCAATTTCATTGTCTTTTTTGTATCCTGTTCACTCTTTCCTCATGCCCAAACTGCTTGTTTTCATTAGCAAACCATTGTAATGTAGCTGTTGTCTCCCTCTTTCTCAAGCTTCTTATCTAGACTTGCCGTCTATGTTTACACGATTGGACACAAGAGTGCTTCCCAGTTCCCATGTCTGGATGTGTGGTTAGTCATGCCCCAGCTCCCTGCTGAGATGGAAACCTGGACATGTGTGCTGGATGGGAGCTACAGCATGTCCCAACAGGCCTGACACTTCAGATGACCAGGAAATGAGGGCCCTAAGATATGCTGCAGAGCAAGTAAGTACAGATGCAGCTGCCGTTTCTCAGCTATCCGTCTCTTCAGTCCCAGGTTGCAGTCCAATTTTCCATACTCAGTCATCACTACCATCTCCACACCCAGCCAGCCTAGGTTTCTGTTCCTTGCATTGGGATGAACTCATAAAATTTATCCTCCCCGTGGATCCCATTCTGATCCTCTGGTCTGATTTTGGTATCTCGCTCTTCAAACCACATCTCTGCTTCCCCTTCCCACTGCTTTGTTTCCAACAGAGATGCTTTTTTTTTTCACTTGGTTCTTATAAATGATCCCTTTCCACACCTAACCATTGCTAACATCCATTAAGTCATCAAGAAAGGCTGCTTTGCTTCTGCCCAGTTGCTTTGTGGCAAAACTCAGTGGGTGGTGCTACAGAGGTCATGCTTCCCCCTCTGGTTCTGAAGGAGATCCTATAGCCATTAAAAGTTCTGATGCCTGATGCCAAATACCTTGGACACATTACTGACTATAGTGTGAGCAGAGACAGTGGTTTCATATACACAGTGAGACCAGAGTCTTGCATGGGTGATTTAGAAAGAGATACTTGTCCAGGCTTACATGCTGTGCCTGGAACCATGTTTGGTCAGTAGGGTCACAGGCAGGAACTTGTGAGAAATTCAAGCATGTTCAGTGATGCTGAAGCAGTTTAGCCTGAGCTGGTTAAAACATCTGCTCAGATGAACCACTGAGTATGTGCATACCTCAAATTTTCAAATTTTTCAATTTTCTGAATTTGAGTAAATTTTCACTGGGGCAGGGAAAGGCAAAGAAGTAAACTTTCCATCCTTGCTGGATTTCTGAGGTCTGCCTAGAGAACATGGGAATTCAGGGCTGTTTAACAAAGAAGCTCAAGAATTGCTTTGCAGGCCAAAGCGCCCCAAAATCATTTCAGAAATAGCAGGGATATAGATGGAAAACCCTGCAGAATGTGGACAGACATGTAAAATTTCAGGCTATATAGATATATTTTGTTAGATTACGAGCAATCCCACGTCAGCTGGAAAATGGCTACGTTTGTACTCTAAAGGGCTCTAGATGAGTGGGAGAAGAAGAGAGAAGGCAAAGAACAGGGTGGGTAAAGTCCAGAGATTTCAAAAGGGCAGCACTTTGGGGGACTTGTACTATTCTGTGCTCTAACCTTTCACTGTTGCAGGGGCAGACCCAAGCACCAGCTCTCTTCAGTCACCAGCCTCACACTGTGTGCTCCTGGAAGGAGCTGAAGAAGGCAGCTTGAGTGCCCTCACCACCAGCCTTGTCTCTGAGGTGGCAGTGTGGCTTCTACCAAGCCAACAACAACCACTGCCTATGCTGTTGCTAGCCAGGTTCAAAGACACATTTAAAGACATGGCTGGAGTCTGTAGCTGTGTATTTTTGTGAACCTAGGACATAAAGGCTTTGCTTCTCAGTATAGGAGCACTCTTTGTGATAGCACACTCATAAGAAGCTTTCAGCTTCCCGTATCTCTAGGATGTATTAAAAAGAATCCTTTAAATATTGATCTTACCTGGTCACAGGCTTTAAGGGACAGATGGCAGAGTCCTCAGGATCATAAAAATCATAGGATGGTTTGAGTTGGAAGGACCTTAAAGGTCATCTAGTTCCAAACTCACCCCGCCATGGGCAGGGATACCTTCCATTAGAACAAGTTGCTCAGGGCCCCTTCCAGCCTGGCGTTGAACACTTCCAGGGATGGGGCATTAGTAAGGTCACTGGAATCTGACCCTCGACACTTAACTCTACCTGCTGAAGGGCAGTTAAAGTCCTGGAATGTCATGTCTCACACTGAATTCTTCTGGGATCCTGCTGGGGCTGCCCACGAAGCCAAGAGCCAGTGCAGATCCCTGTGTTATCTCTTTCTGGAATCAGGATGTGTACCCAGACTGAGGAGCTCAGAGGGACTCCACACATATACACCTCTCAGGGACCTGCCAAACAGCAGTTGTTTACTGAAGGTCAGCTGCTGTCTCATTACCTTTGTGCAGTGTTATTGTTCCCAGTTCTATATTTTCCCTTCCTCCAGCACACCTCTTCACTAGTTCCTTGGATTTGGTCTTAACTTCATATTCTGTTGGTGGTTCCTTGGCACCTTTGAGGTGACCATGAAAGTTGATGAGGCTGTTGGAGTCTACCAGCTGACTGACACAATAAATGCCATTAAACAGACCAGGTCGCATGCCACATCCAAGTGGGTTTAAACCTAGCAATCCTCAATCCTTTTTACTCTTTTGGCTAGTACAGCCAAGAAGAGCTGGAACTTTCAGGTAGACCAAACCCAAGCAATTCACAGCCTCTTTGTTCCACAGCTGTATCATATCCTAGTCTGACTTGAATGGGAGAGGTATTCTTAAAACTGCTTTTGTTTATTTATTTTCAGATGTGCATACCACAAAAATTAGATTACTTTTTGGATTTTGTCACGGCTGTCTCCTGCAAAGACTTATTCTGTCTGTAGCAAGTATTTTCTGGAGAGTTTCTTCTATTAATTATATGCTGCCACCCACTTATTTCCTTAAGGCAGATTTTGCATCTGTGATTTCCCTATGAAGTTTCCTTCCTTTAAGGTAGTATGCCTCTTAGGTGGGCAGACTGACAGCATAGAAAAGGCTTTTACAATCCAGGGGTCAAATATTTTTCTTCTGCTGCACAGAGGGGTGGAAAGTGCAGAGACTGAGTGACAGAGAGCATTAATTTACCCTGCTGGAAGTAATTGGAAACTGAAGACACAGTGGGAGAATCTAGCATTGCCTTGATCCTGCAGTCCCACATATACTTGACATTTCTACACAAGGAGAAGCATAAGATACGTACAAAACAGTAAGGAGATGATAACCTGCAAGTTTGTTAGTACCATTTGGTATTTTGGGGTTTTTTTTCCAGATAAATGGCAGAGTGAGACGTCTTGCTGTGTATGGACACCCAGCCATTTGGACTGGAAAGCTGGAGATGGTGGCTGCCTACCAAAATACCTGCATCACGCATTTAGACCTCGTAGACCAGCCACACACACAGACATCTCTAATCTTGCTGTGTTAAATTTTGTGATGCAGCTTCTCTCTGGTGATGCATAGAGCTCTGAACATTGCTTGACTCACAAGGAGTTCCGGCATACTGTTGCTATATGCCTTCATGGGAAGATCTGGGAACCCTGGAAGCTATGATTCTGTGATAATCAGAGGTAAATATAATCTCTAGTGAGTTTGTCGTTGCTCTTTTATGGCAGATTTGCTGATACAGGAACTATGGGACATCTATCTCTCTTCTGCTCAGCAGCCCTTGCTTGCCATAGCACTGTGTTTTCTTTTGTTTCTGTTTATCTTTCTTTCCCTGGGTTAATGAATATTTATTTATTCTATTCAACGTGGGGCCATTTTCGAGGGAAGGATCATGCAGCCCATCTACATAACATGGGTATCCCTGGCTGATATCAGGGATGCCTGGGAGAAAGTGTGATATGTGTGCCCTCCCTCCTCCTTCTCCTCTGGCTCACAAAGGGATACAAGCAGCTTCTTCAATCTTGAGCAAGCTTTTAAATGTGAGGTACTGAATATAGAGGGATTTGATACTGAGTCCTTTCTCAGCCACTCGGTGTTCAGGGTCTTAACTGCTCTATGTCCCTTGAGCACTGCAGGATGGATAGTGTGTGTACCTCCCATGAAGGTTTTGCTGCCAAGCTGCCTCACACAGTCCTACCTGAGGCCTTCATCTCCTTGGCTGCAAGTACACTATTTTCAGGTTATGGGTCTTTAGTATCTCATGGCTTCAGAACCACCTGAAAATATCCCCCTTTCAGGTGAGTAAACTGAGTGTAAACTGGAGTGAAAGCTCAGCCTTTTCACCCTTTGTAAGATATTCATAGAAAAAACAGAAGCTTTTTTAGCTCTCAGATTGATATTTTCACTTTAGTTCTCAGTCCCTGATCTAATCTACCCTTTAATTGTGTTGAAGTTTTATTTGGAGTAGTTGGAGTTTAAAACTGGAGAAGGAAATATTCTTCTTTGGCTAACCTTGCATCAGAAAATCTCCTGCAACCTGGTTGTCAGTTTATATTTTGAGACTTTATTTGCAAATACAGCTCAAGGAGTAGAAACTGAGTAGAGTGCATTTTGACAAATATGTTAAATCCACCTTCCTTTGAGACAGCTGATTTTGAATTTTCCAGCACACTTTTCCTAAACCAAGAACATATGATCTTAGTTCCTTTATATTTTCTGATTATGTAAATTGTGCTTCTTTCCATGTTCTGACTGCAAGTTACCTGGAGGAATAAGTGTTAGAGGATAAATGTAGAAATGTGTGAGTTTTCTTCATAATATTAATACAGGAGTCCTCACAATATTGGTAACACCACAGGAAGCTGTAGCTCCTACAGCTGCCCTTCCTTTTTTTTTTCTTTTTTGTCTTCAGGTTTTACAGCTGGCCTTGGCAGATAGAAATCCTATTCCCAATAGCACAACTAAAGCTGTAAATCCTCTTGTGAGAACCTGAGCCTAACATTTGCACACTTTAAAATATTCACCCATGAAAGTAATTTCAAATTTTTAATAGAAGAAAGTATGTGAGTATAACTCACAGTTCTCCACTTATTAAAGCTCCATAGAGGACCTGATCCACGTTATCACAGAATGGAATTTTTAGCTCTCCTAAGTGCACTAACATGGCAACTGCATTTGCTAAGAAAGCCCAAATGCTCCTTAAATAAAACTGGAAGAAAATTTAGCACCTCTGCCTAATGATAGCAAACAGAAAACAGTGAGAGAGCACTTAATGTTGAAAATCTAATTTTCGTCATCATGTATTTATCTGAGCTTAGCTCCCATTCTTGGCTGATAAGGAATAACTAATCACGATTTAAGCATTTCTTCAAACCTAGCAACCTGTTGAACAGCTTCTTAATGTGCCTATCAATCACTTGGAGATAAGGATAGTTTGCACTCATAATAGCTAGTTGTAAAAATAAATAGAGGTTACTATAACTAGTTCAATCAACAATGGGATCTTTGAGGTCAGAGTGGAAATAATCAAACAGTAAGTATGAATAGGCTGTAATTTTTCTGATTAACAAATGTTTTGCTTGTCATGTGATCTTGAGAGCTGCTCTTAGCTCTTTAGAGGACTAAAATACATTTCAGAATGTATGTATTTACATTAGGGGGTTAAACAAATGTATGCACATTCCATTTTTTTTCTCAAGCTATCCTTTCATTTAAGGCTTTTTTTCCTTTTTAATTTTAAAAAGTATCTTCATCCTGAAGTTAAATTCTCAACAGGTCACTCTACAAAGCATCTTGGATAAAAAAGGGAAATCTAGTAACATGCAGAAAGTAGTATGGAATGCAAACTACAAATTACTGACATACAAAATAAACACATTACTCACATGTCTTCAACACAGCTGAAAATATAACAGCCAACAGGAACATATTACGTCTCAGCACCAGTTGCTGATCAAAATAACAGTGTCCATATATAGCTCCTAGTCGTGTGAGGGAAGTAAGGGAGCTGTGTCTGTATCCGTATATACATCCGAATCAGTGACGTTCACAACCTGAAGACTGAGGGGGTATTGATCATAGCTTTATGAATCCAAAGTAGATGCTCTGATCACCTCCTGGAGGCACCTATCTTTGTCAAGATTATATAAAGATCATAAGCCTCTCACTTTATTTTAAATTGCACCTGTGCTGCACATCTAAAATAGTAAATGTAGATGATGTGGATATAGCTTCCTTCTGTCCTCACATTGCCTGTACAAAAATACAAGATCTTCCTCTCTATCCTGGGATAATCATTACAGTGAGTTCAGACAAAGGCAGATATGTCTGTAGCTCATACACTGTGTTCATATGTGAATACAACCTGGTAATATATCCTCTTAAAAGATACAAAGCACAGAATCACTCAGATAGGAAGAAACCCGGGGCGGTCTCTCATCTTGCCTCCTGCCCAACGCAGGGTGCAACACAAACTCAGACCATATTGTTAGTACTGTATCTGGTTGTGTCTTGAAAACTTCCAAGAGGTGGTTATCTTCATAGTGATTTCGTTTTCTTTTGCTTATAGCCACTCTGAAACTCCCTTCTTTTCAAGTTAAGGCCGCCACCTCTCAGTTTTCCTGCCACACACCACTGTGAAGGACCTGGCTCCGTGTCCTTGCTGGCCTCCCTATCTGTACTGAGGACTGCTCTCAAGTACATCAGCAGCTGTCTCTTCTCCAGGCTGAACCAACCCCACTCCCTTACTCTCTCCTCACCATACAAGTGCTCCAAGTGGAATTAAATTACTGATGAAAATATATGCGTTGTCAAAAAACCACAGCATATTTTCTCTATCAGTTTGTTACTTCTAACCTTGTTCATTCAGTCATGAAAGGACTGAGAAACAGCACTTGACAACTCTCTGAGATCTTACACAGTTAATTCATGTCAGACTTTTCTAGCATACAAAGTTTGGCCTGATTTCACAAGGCAGTGGGCTCCCAAAACTTCTGTATGTCTAGCACCTCCCAGCAGCCAGCTCTCTATTAAATACAGCAAGGGTGTTGGCAATTTGATTATTTTGGTATTCAAGAGGAAACACCAGTCAGGAGAGAAGAAACTACAAAGGAACATGCTAAAGGAAAATTTACTTGAAGACCACAGAAAAAGAAAGAATGAGATTCATTGATGTCTAGGAGGTGGAGGAGGCAGAAATACTATGGAGTTATCCTGGAAAAAAAACACCTTTCTGGAACAGCTGATTGTGTGGAACTCACTTAATTTGCCATGATCCACATGATCCAAATCAGTTTGGTTTAAGGAAAAGAGATGTTCTAAATGAGATGCTGTGACTACTTATCCATTAGTTACTTTGATCTGTTTTGACTCATCTCTTTTCATTTGAACACAACACAAGTATACAGCAATAGCAGCCTCTTCAGGACTTAATTAAAGAAAACAGAATATAACAAAGAGATGAGCAAATATCCAGCATTGCAGACAGTTTAACTGGGATGTGCCTTTTCAAAGAGCAATCCAGTTTTCATTTAGGGGTCTCAGCTGGGCAATCCTCTTGATCCCTTGGTACTTTGTTCCACTCATGTGCTTATTTTCTGAACACAGGAGTTAGTATAAATGTGTTTATTCAAAGGGTGCAAACCAGATATTTAGAAGAATTTTCCAAGTTATTGCTAAGATCTCATTTATGGGAGTTTGTGCAGGTACATTTGATTAAAGCCCGAGTCTATCACTGTACACTTGGGGTTTATTTCATAATTTCAATAAGACCTATAAGTAAACTGAGTGGGAAATCATAAATATTCTACTGAGGACACCCTTAAGTATAAACCATTGGCTTTAAATAATGAGACCTTTAGAAACTACGCTGAGTAAATTTATATAAAAGCCACTCAGGTCTCCAATAATAGAATTCTAAAAAAATGTCTTCCCCTCAAGTAAATAAACTTCAAGTCCTTGACTACCAGTATGATTGTAAATGGCATAATGAGAAATAGTGTATTATTCTGACTTTATTAAAGTATTTTTATTTGTTTTTAAGACTGCAGTAGGGGCTTATTTGTGTGCCATCAATGGCAGCAGTTCTTATTTTAGTATAACAGACAAGCATACATGATGTTTGAAATCGTATCAGTTGCAAGTTTAAAAGTTTAAAGCTTTGCCAAAAATGCTGATTATAAGGAAATAGATTAAAGAAATAAAATATAGAACTTGTTGAACTTGTACCTATTTTAAACTGGAAGGATTCTATCTGACAAAGCCTTTTACACACAGAATTAAGAAGGTTGGAAAAGACTGCAGAGATCATCAAGTCCAACCTTTTACCTAACTTAACAACCTATCCAACACTAATCCATCATCTAAACCATCCAAATCATGTAACTAAGTTCATCATCCAACCTATCCTTAAACACATCCAGGGACGGTGACTCCACCACCTCCCTGGGAAGCCCATTCCAGTGGGAAATCACTCTCTCTGTGAAAAAGTTTCTCCTGATATCCAACCTAAACCTCCCCTGGTGCAGCCTAAGGCTGTGTCTTCTCATCCTGTCCCTGGAGGCCTGAGAGAAAAGACCAATCCCTGCCTGACTACAGCCTCCTTTCAGGTAGTTATAGACAGCAATAAGGTCACCCCTGAGCCTCCTCTTCTCCAGGCTGAACAACCCCAGCTCCCTCAGCCGCTCCTCATAGGGCTTGTGCTCCAGCCCCTTCACCATCCTCTTAATGTAGCCATTTCAACAGCAACTAGAACAGTTTGATTACTTAAAGGGCCACTATAATTTAGGAAAAATGAACCCCTGCAATTTAGGACAGGCTCCTTCAGTGTCTGAACTATATGATGGATATAATCTGCTGCTTCTGTTCATTCACTGCTCTCATCTCATTGCCTTCACAAGTCTGTGATTCAGACATGGAGTAAGGAGAGAGAGATTCTCACCCTGGTTGATGAGTTCCCAGTTGGAGATTTGAATGTGGCAGCCTAGAGAGGGATGCCATGCAGCCCTCACCTGTCCTTCTAGGGGGGGCATATGGCTGGTGCATGGAGATGTTCCACATTACTGGTTGAAAACATGGGATGAAAATTTAAGAAATCAAACTACAGTTAGACTAATATTTTTTAAAATTATTTTGATGGAAAAAAATGGGTGGTTTTGAAATTATTGTCTAAGCAAGGGACACAAAGCTTAAACAATATCAGTTAATAAGGACAATTACTCAATCTGTCTGGTAATTTCCCCTTTCAAACATCTTCTGCAGCTAAGCCTGATTGATGTAGGCTGTGTCTATGCAAGCTGAGGGCTTGAGTCAGGTGTGTGAGCTTAGGTGTCTAGTGCCATTTGATGAGCACTTGGTGTGTGATGCCATTGGATTTCTCAGGGCAGCCAAGACAATTGGAAGGGGCAAGCTAATAGGGCACAGGAGTGCTGGGATGTTTTGGAGACCATGTGAGACACCTTACAGCACCTTGGAAGTCTGTGAAGACTGTAGTTCAGGCAACTGAATTGAGTGCTAAATGACAAATTTGAAGGTGTGTGATTAAGCTCCAGGTTGTAGACACCTAAGCTTAGGTGTATCATTGCAGGCAAAATATGGGAGCCAAGTGCATGAGAAACCAGCAGGTTTCAGTTGAGTTTCAGCCAACACAGTTAGTAGGGTCCAGAGCTATGTGGTAAGTCTTCCAGATAGATAAGTTATTCTTGCTATGAGCTGAATAGCTTCGTGGACCCCACTGTACAGACTGTATACTACTGTTTTTATAGGTGAGTGGTTATAGGGAATTTTGAATGAACTGCCTGGGATGACACTGAAAAAAACCAAACAAACCAGGAATTATCTACAATTACCTATGCAGGGAACTGAACAAATCTGAGGCAATCTTTATTTTTTAATGAGCTGAAACTAAATCGTTAATTTAATACTTTTATGGAATGTAGATGGCACCTGAAAAAAGTATCCCCGTGTTTTCACTAGAATGTAGTTACTCATAGTAGGGACCCATTCAGCGCACAAGGGTTTGCTCTCTCCAAAGTATTGTACAGCAGCTGGGAGTCCCATCCTCTGGTTTCCCTCCACATGGCGCAATGCAGTGTGCCTGCAGGTCAAAACCTCACCCTGGACAATGGCACTGAGCTACTGGGGAGGGAAAGAAATGTCCAAGTCCTTGTCTTCTGCTTCCTCGCTGGTTGTTCAAGTACTTTGTGGAGCAGAAAGCCACTTCTTTTTACTGATCCCTCTCCTTACACGAAAGGAAGTAGTTGGTTTGCCAGATAGCAAAATGGTCTGACAGTTGAAATCAAATGAAAATATAAAAAGCCTTTAACTTTTGTCTTCGGAATCTCGAGTCTTACTTTTTCATACTTTCCCCTTGTTGGAAGTCAGTCTCCCTATGCAGGATACAGTGCAGTTATTAAAATTTTTATTTTGTTAACAAAATTGGTTGTTCTGTTACAATAAGAAGACATGTCAGCTTGTCTTCTACAAACCATGAAATACAAATAAACATTTTCATACTATCTTATAATTTATTCTAGGTTTTGTGTCTGCGCATAGTGATAGAAAAATGGCTTGTGCTGTTATCTAGGTACTAAACAAATTCTATGTAAAAAAGATAATATGTAAAAATGTATATGTAGATTTGACAGGAATAACATCACATTTTAGGAAAACTCAGGTACTCTGTGTTGTCAGAAGAGCTACTAACACCAATAGTTTTAGCCCACATGAGGAATACCGGAGATGCTCGAGGATTACACAATAGATTTTTTGAAGAGATTCTAACATCCTCTCCTTTAAGAGTAAAGTGTGCATATGTGTATAGCTGCAAAGACACTAGGTTGTCTCAATAACACAATTGATTCATACTTCCTGGTCATATTGGCCCTGAGGGAGAGAGACACACAGTTTCCCACTTCTGCGTGACCTGGAAAAGGCCTTGTCTGGGCAGCTGGCTGCTCAGGAGGCTCTGGCATGGACACATACCAACAGCTGAGGCCAGCTAAGACCCAGCTCTAGGAGGCTGGTCAGAGTATGGGGGCATATCAGCAGTAGCATCTAATAACAGATTGGCCTTCTCTACAGTAATTGTTTGGGACAGGTTATGGCTGCTCTTTTCCACAGTTTTTCCGATGGCCTGAGAACAACAGAGATGGTTGTTTTGTTGTATAAAACTGCAGGTCGCTCTGTTAATAAACGCTGTATTTTGACAATATTTCTCAGCAGAAATCAATCACTTGGAACCTGTGTATGAATCCATATAATTTTCTTTTGATAAATTCAGTTCTGGAAACAGTTTGATCTCACACTTTAACTGCAGATATGCCAAAAATCTTACTGCAGTCCACGCAGTTCAGTGAAATGATGTTCTCATGATGTCTTCTGTGAATTGGATTGAATTTTTGGGGCAAGAAGAAAGGATTTTGAAAGGATAACTGAAGTGTGGTTCTGTTGAGACACCATCCCTGACTGCATTAGAACAAACTTAACTGTCATTCTTGCTTCCTCTACTCTTATTTAGATAAGAAGAGATGTTAAAATGCACAAAATGTATGAAACAAGACCAAAAGCTAGAGTAAAGCATTGGCCTTTATGCTAAATCTACCCACTTCTAAATTTAAATTAGTATTTCCAAAACATACTTGTAAACATAATTCTTATTTAAAGCAAAGAAAAATCCCCTGTATGGATAGGCTTCAAAACTCCCTAATTATTTCAGAGTCTTGTTATAGTCTATCAGATAACTGTTTGATCTTCCACTCTTTTAAGTCAAGGTCAAAACTCTCACTGAATTTAGTGAGTTCAGAATTCAGACTGAAGTAGGGAATTTTAAAAATACAGACTCTTGGCATCAGGTACCATTAACTATTTTGAAGGTGTATAATGTTAAAAAGGGTTTTTTAAGAAGCAGCAGAGTAAATTTCTTTGAAGTTTATAGCCTATTGGATGTATGAATGTACAACAAGCACACAGGATGCTTGCCCATTGAGGACTCTTATAAAGTTTTAAGTTATGAAAATTCTAAATGCTGTAAATGATGGTTGAAACTCTTGTTTACTTTCACAGTTCTAAATATTCAGATTTATTACAAAAACAAGTGCACAATTTTTTCCTGAGTACAGAACTGCATCTACATTACAGTGACAGCTCCATTCTCTACCCTCTCTCTAAGTTCAGACATGGCTTTGTTGTTCTGAGAAGTTATTTTTCTAAGTGCAACTGGCTGAGTGGATTTTGAAACATAACTTTTGGCAGGAGTAATCAAGAACTGACTTTACATCTTGCAAAAACTGGCTTTTGTATCTTGCCATAGTAGTGGGTCAGTCTTTCATTACCAGACATGAAATCAAATTTACAGACAGAAGTTGCAAGGGCCTTAGCAACTTGCACTTACCTTCTTGGTAGCTCCTGGTGGTCTGCATGAGGAGATGCTTGCTGTACTGCATGGGTCTGTCTACTTTAGCTACTTAGTGCTCTGGAGAAGTTATTGTTTGCCTTGTGTAATTGCAGTCATGCAGCACAGACATGAGAGCAACCCACTGGCAATATGGATGCAGAGTGCCTTGAAAAGGGGGTATATCTTCCCTGTGTCCTCCAGCAGTTTGTACTCTTCACAAGCACTTGATTCTACCAAAAACCTCCAAACAGTCTGGAGTGGCTGTACAGAAATATGTTTTGCATGACATTGCCTAGTGGGTTCAGATGCTCAAAGAATCAAGGTGTATCACACCAAAGCAAATGCTGCTTCTCTCTTTCTTCTTGCACCTCACCAGCTGGTAATATAGATGCCCTGAGTGTGGCAACTCACTTGACAAATACAGCATGTGTCTGGTCTATCTATTTGCTAATGTTTAATTTATCTCTTATCTCCTTTTTATGGGGAAAATCCTGTGGGATTCCAATGAAGTTGAGCAACTTCAGTTCTCATTTAGTCCTCTCGTGAATTACTGGAATATCGGAATTACTATGAATATCTTACTGGAGGAAGACATTAACACTTGCCATGAGGAGATCCAAAGTCAAAGACATGGGAAGATCTAGCAAAATATTCAACAAGAAGCCAAAGTATAAATAATGCATAAATGGGTTGCAAAATAAGGTACCATACCTGAGTTTATTCCTGGAGTAAAATTTAGATGCTATTACAGCCAGGATACTGAGGTGGCTTTTATGTTAACCGGAAACCTGTGCAAATTAATAAACGAAGCCTAAAATTGCATCGAGCAAATTAGACTTGCATAGTTGCCAGGAAGACAGTTTTAATGGAAGATATGTCTTTAGAAAAGAGAATCTGAACTAGAATCTTGGGATGTGAAAGGGCAGCTCATCAAACTGCAGGCAGAAATGAGAGACATGGTCAAGGCTTGGTGATGAGACTATGCTGGCCAGTGTTGGAAATTTTCTTCAGGAATTTAGGACTTGTGCTGCTGAAATCAATAAGATAACTGATCTTGGTTTTTGTTGCGGTTTGGTTTGTGGGGTTTTTTTCCTGAATAAAAAGGAAGGTGATTAGGATCTCTTTGCTAAAATTTTGTATTCCGTGCTTCAACCCGGGACTGATTTACTTGGTCAGAGAGAAGCCACAGTGTGTGCACCCTGGTAATGGAAGTATCAAATTGCGTGACAGAACCTTTCGTGGAGAGGGCAGAGGGGTCCACAGTAAGTGCACAATTGCCATAACTGCTGCAGAATCGAAAGGTGTGTATTATTTGGAATAGGGAGATAGTTAGCATGTCTATATGGCACAAAGCAGTGCTTTGAAGGATGAGTCGGAAATAGTCTATCTTCATGCAGTTTTCTCCTCAGGCTAATGAACTCTGCCTCTTGGCAGGGCTAATTAACCCATACAAAGTGCTAGGCTAATACAGTTAAATTGTGTTCGCTACCCACATTGCAAAGTTTCAAGTCAGGTTGGCTATCTTTGCATTCAACTTCAGCTGTGCCCGTGCCGAGGGCATCAAAATAACCCTCAAATGTGAGTCTCAGAGCTTGGCTCTGCCCGTTCTCCTCAGAACAAGTTCTTATGGCAGTCAGTGGGAACTTAGCTTAAGGAGCCCATGACTGAGCCTGTAAACATTCAAGACCAACATTTTGAATAATTGACTCTCTGATTTGCCTCAGGATATTATGATACTTTTCAAAGGCTGGTTCCAATATAGCAATAAGCCACAACAACGTGTGTGTTAGTATGCAATCGGTGCATGCCTCCAGTGCATTGGCATGGAGCCTTTACCACCCAAGAAGTATTCCCAAAGTGATCCAAAGGCTACCCAAATCTGTGGAAAACTTTCTGTTGACTTCAGTTAGCTTTGATTTCCACTGACTTCAACAGGCTTTGGATCGGCCTCAGAGATTCACATCCCTCATATGAAGACTGTTTACATGAAGTAATCATTAGACAAAATATACAAACAACTCTTGGAACAAAGACCAACACCTAGGACTCTTCTCTCTGGTGATGGATGCAGTCATACCCTTTCTTGCTTTCTCTCTTTCTGGGTCTCTATGTTTTTCATTCAGTTTGGCAACTCCAACACAGTGGTGGCTGGAGTATTCCCTAGGGGACTTGGAAGATAGGTAGTTGAACTTCTCCAGATGGGAAACTATTATAGGCTCTACGTACCTTCCATCTTCTTCATGAGCACTCTAACTGCTAAGTTGTTGTATACAAAGCAATTTTTGGCAGCTCTTCTTTTGTCTATGTTTTATGGAAAGTGGTATAAGCCATTCTGTTTTCTAGCTTGATCTTTCAAGTTAGTGTCATATCTGGGTACATGGTTTTGTTTATCCTCCTGTAGAAGACAAATAGAGATGGATACCTAAGAGTCTAATTCCAGAAAATCCCTTCTAGATTTGGGATTATCAGGAAGACTTGTTCATGTATTACTCTACCACTGAAATTCTTTTTTTGTTATAGAATGAGAATTTCTTGATGAGTAAACTTTGATAATTGGTGCTGCAAAGGTTGTAGAGATGATGATAAGATCTGAAGTTATAGAAATGTGGTAGCTCTTTGGTGATCATACAGGTACAGTGGTATTTCCACAGCCACATTAGTAAAAATACCCAATAGGAAAGGAGTTTAAATGCTCAGAGTTCTTTAATCATTAGCTTCACAGAGTAATAATTTAATAAAATTATTTCTGATATATAGGGTTTTTTCAAATAAGTTAATCTATAGGCATATTGATTAATGTATTAATGGAAAGGCAAGTATCTAATGAAGTGTTTAGGTAATGTGTCATTAACAACAAATGTTAATAATAGTTAATGTATAATATTTAGTTAAATGCATTCATTAATCAAAACAGAGCAAGCTACAACAGTGCTAAGTGTTACTGTATCAATGTATTGCCAGCTTGGACAGTGGTGTTAATTATAGGCCAGATGTTGATAATCTTGCTAAACTCAAGGAGTTACTTGTCCCATCAGTAGCCTCAGGGAATATTTCTACATTCACTCTGAGACGCTCCCTGAGGCTACTCCCAAGACCACATGCACTGAGTCCGCCTCTCCACTAGTAAATTAAATGGTGCCAGGGCACTGGAACTTAAGTCATCAAAGTGGCTGCTGACATGATTTTGGCCTGGGCCATCAAAGACATCCCGAAACAATTCCCTGGCATGACTGAGGACTCAGCAGAGGCCAGGGACTGTTCCCAGATGGCCATATGGGTCTGGCCACCCTGGTTTGGGGAGCAAGAGGGTTTAATACTAATGGCATGGTACATTGTGAGTTGGCCAGTTTTGATGCTGGTCCCATGCAAGTGTCATTCATTAGTGTAAGAGCAGCTGGGCTGCACAAAGAATAAAGTTTGCAAGCACAGCCCCAGCTGTGGCTGAAATCCGCTTTGGAGAGACCCAGAAGTTGACACTCACTTCACAATCCTGTGGTGTATCCCATAGCCTCCCATCCCAAACACAGCTCTGCCAGGCACCCAGGACAAATAAGAACATGGGGGATTGAAGACAATCCTCTTCTCTAGACTCATAGGCATCTCTCTGGGTTCTAGTAGCTGCTTCTGGTGTGCTGATATGGTTAGTTGCATGCAAGGGCTTTTCTTTTTTTTTGTTGAAAACAAAAGATTATAGAAGTTCAGGTACTTGAAACAAAGGTCACGAAGGCCCTTCAAAATAGGACACAGGTGCATCTGTTGCACCCTCTTGTAGTTTACATGGGTATTGATTGCTATTCCAATCTGGTGTGTGGTGTTCACTCATCTGTGAAAAGTCAATTGTGACCATAGTGCTCTGCAGAACTGAGACTGAAGTAACCAAACCAAATATTGTCTCTTACTTCAAGCAGTATATAAATATGTATACATATATATTACTGACTTGTAGCAATTGTTGATAGAGTGAGTTCTGATGCTGCTGTTGAATTGCGATGAGTCATTAATCAGTGGCCCTATTTTGTTGGTTTTAACTTAACCTTCTACAGGTTGAAGAAGTTTACCTTTATAAGAAGCAGAAAGTTGACAGATATAGTAGATAATTCTATTATACCTGCTTGGAAATGATTAATGCTAAACTTTTGAACAGGTCTGCCTTAAAAAGGAAATGTCACCTGTTCAAATGCAGCTTTGTATGTTCTCCTGCAGTAATGTATTCAGTGCTTATCAACATGCTGATCTGCTGTTAGTTTCAGGGAGTAAATGTGAGTTTCAGCAATTGAAGCCTGATCCTGCAGGTGCATGTTTAGGCAAAACTGCCATTAATTTTAATGAGAGTTTGTCTTATTCAAAAGTACAGGATGAATCCAGCGAGTGGGTAAATGAAATATGTGAGTGCAAGGATGGGCTTTTGTTACTCAAAATACATTGATGTGCCTTTGAGACTTCCATCCCAAAATGTTTGGAGTTTGCTTGAGTTTTTCATGCAAAACCAATCATTAGAACATGTTTATGTTTTATTAAATTCTCATTTTATTTCCCTCCCTTCCGCCTGCTTAATAAAGGGTTTCCAGCTGTTTGTACTTCCATCTGATAGATAAAGTAGATCTTTATTTTGCAAAGCACTCAGGAACATTTATAACTTCAAGTGTGTGAATGGTATCTTCTGACTATGATGAGTTGAAAATAGTGTCTAAAAATATAGATGTGGTGCAATGGGATTTTTAAAGGTGCTTAACCGTATTTGTCACTCCCTCTGTAATGACTTCTTTAGTGCTCCATACAGTAATTAGAGGATAACAATTACAGACCCCAATTGTACAGTAATGTATTTCAAAAAATTGCAGTTTCTGTAGTATGGAGAATTAGGAAAAACAGGTTGGATTCAACTGGAATGCCAGAAACAGAGACAGATGGAATGACTGTAATACATGACTGTCATTTTCTCTCTAGAATTACATTAACAATCTTCAGGTTGATTGCCACTCTGCCTCTCAGATGTGTTAGGATCCCACTCTTTCTGGTGCTAATCAAAATAAGAAGTCTTACAATCCATCAAGTTGTTTGAAGAACTCCAACTTTTCTTCTGTTCATGATTCGCTGATGAGCTGTTCACGTTTTCCATGAATTTGTCCATTGTTTGGATTTGTATGAAATTTATTTTCTGGGAAAAGCTAATTAGCTAACCAAGGAACTGAAGACTGGGGCCAAAGGGCCAGATTTTCAAGCACTCACTAGAGAGAGTTCTGTTTATACATATTTCATGGGAGGGGCTATAATTTCAAAAATAATTGCGGTGGTTTGGAATTTGTAACTGCTTTGGGTGGATATTGTTACATACTAAGTTTTTGAACTAACATTCAAATGACATTCTTAGTCATTTAACTATTCAGTATTTGAACTTCTCCTTAGAAAGTAGTTTGACAAATACCAACACCATGGAAACTGTAATATTTATGTACTGATCGAATACAAATAGAACTTTTCCCCTACCACTTATCTTTGTAGAGGATAGATAGTTCCTCATTCCAGATCTGTCCCTGTCTGTCTGTCTGTCTGTCTGTCTGTCTGTCTGTCTATCTATCTATCTATCTATCTATCTATCTATCTATCCATTTCCATATTCAATTTTTAATGCATATTATGAAAATTCAATAAAATTGTTGCTCTACACACTTCTGTCGTTGACCAGTTTGCATATCAGTAATGCATTGATAGTCTATTTGATTTGTCATGTTTGACACAGCTCAAACTGCAATTCAGAATTGCTCCTTTTCTTTGCTGTAAAGCAGCTTTCAGATTTTAGAGGGCCAGGAAGTGAAAGAGAGCATGGACTTTAGTACCTTCTTTGTCATTGTGCAGAGGAAATTCATCATGAAATGGAAGGCTTGCAGAAGAATTGTTGTCTGGTTATTTTCTTCTCTTGTCATGTGCCTTAGTACAATCAGGCAGAAAGACATATCTCTTTCACAGCTGCAAGAAGGATATGCTCTCTGCCTGGCTTTTCTTGTCATCGTTGTCCCTCGTGCGATATAACAGCATTATTGCCACCGTTGGAGACTTTCCACTACTTTCCTGCAAAAGTCCAAAGGATTCTCAACATATGCAAGTAACAGGCTAGTTTACCTTCTGTCCTTGTCTAATACTGAATGGAGCCCAATACCTTGTCTGAAGAACACAAATTATTATGCACTCACAAGTCACTAATTGGTCATGCATCATAAACAAGCATATGCTCTTATCAAATTTAAATTATTTACCGATTTGAAATGTACTGCTTTTCACTACCTACAGAAATAAAAGAGTATTTTGAAAAGAATCCCAAAAAAGTCCTTTCAAAATGTGAACTGCTAGGCTCTGAGGTGTCATTCCTGACACTGACTAAAGTACAAGCTAGAAACAGTGGTTGTTTGATAGCAACCTCTATAATGATGCCCAGGCTTTTTGTTTCCTCTTTTGTTCTGTGTACCAGTACGGACCCATTGTAAACAGAAACATTAACTTTCATTACCTTGTATTCAAGCAACTGCAATAAAAACTGCTAATGGAAGAGGAGGAAAGAAGAGTGAAAAGATCAAATGCCCTAGAAGATATTTACACAACATTAGAGTTTTGTGTCCATGAGATTCTATTTTGAGGTTACATACAGGGAGTGAAGAAATAAACTGCACTTTCAGGAAACTTTGTGACGAGAATAGGTGGGAAAATAATTATGTTGCTTGACTAGTCTTCTCTTTGTACAGACTCATTATATGCCAGATGCCAAAGCAAACAGTTTATAAGTGAAGCGTATGTTTTACTCATTTGCTGTCTGATCAGAAATATTTCTGCATACCTGTAGTATGAGTGTCTTTATTATAATTTTTCTTTTTTTTATTTTTAATGTGGGAAGTTTGGTAAATAATTGATAGAAAAGTTCAGGCATTTAATTCAAAAATTGTTGTGTTTTTTTTTTAAAAGAATGTGGGGATAGTTGTATGATTCAGTGTGAAAGTATTACTGCAATGTGCCCTTTTCGTTCTTTCAGTGGATAGCTAACCTGCTGAAGAGTGGGTGAACAGCAGATAAATATTTGGTGAGAATTTTCTGATACCATCTTTCATGACAGTATGAGCAAAATAAGGAAAAACTGTCTATAGGAAATAATTGGGAATGTCAGCACAAAACGTTCACTGCAAAATTGTGAAGCCCTTTCAAGTGGGGTTATTGCAGGCTTTTGTCCTCATCCCAGCCTTAGCCTGGCTTTTCATGAAGGGTCTAGACAGCAGGCTAGAGAGCATACACATGCACACAGTTCATTTGCAGATGGTACTGACAGGATGAGACTCTAAGCACTTTGGAGATCTTCAGAAATCGAATGGGCAAAGTGGAGGGATGGCCTGAAATACACAGAGAGAAACTAAGCAGGGGGAAGTTGAGATAACTGCAGAAGGAAAAAACAAACACAGAAATAAAATAGATAATAGTAAGAGCACCAGGAAAGGATTTAGATATTACTGTGAAGCACAAGCCAAGTCAGTATCCTGAGGCTGTTTCGAACAAGAAAAAGTCAGTATGATGTGATCAAGAATGTCATATATAAGAGACAGGAGGTGACTGCTTAGCTCTGGCATTGATGAAACCTCAGATGGAAGACTCCTCCCGCTTTTGGGTGCTGCACTTGAACAAGAATGTAGGCAAACTTCAGAAGAGGATAGCGAGCAGGGTAAGAGGTTCAGAAAACACGATATACAAAAGAAGAACCATAGAAAGACAATTGCTTGATCTAAAAGGGAAGACTGAAGAGGGGATGCAAAAGTCTACTACAGTAAGGAGATTACCGTAAAAACCTAGATCTACTTGAGAGAATTTTAAGGATGGGCTAGAAAAATGCCTGTAGGGATGATCTGGGCACACATCAACCTCTTAAAGTAATTTCCAGCCTTATTCCTTTGATTCATTGATCTACTCTATTAAACTATGTCTGAAATCAAACATCTATTTTAAAATAGATTATTGAGAGAGTTCTTTGAATAGTACATTTTTAGCATGGCACCATGCTATTTATTTCCACAGAGAGGAAAATTTCATAATTCTATGTCAATGTTTTCTTAGTACTTGATGATTTTCATGAATATTCATACTGAGGATCTAGGAGGCATTTTCTAAATCAGAATTATGTTTCAAAGAGTTTTGCTGTAATATTGTAGGTGTTTGTTAAATAGCAAATACCTCTTGAATCTGTTTTCTCTCAAATAGTTAATTACAGAGGGTAAAATTTTAATCTCTCCCTCAGAACTCTTGTAACATTTGCTTTGATGTACATACTGACATTTAGTTGTACAGTGCATCTTTGCAATTGCTTTTTATTTGTCTAACTTCTCCAGTTTTCATGCCCTTTTTACTGTCACATTCGCATCACATTTGCTTAATTTGCATCACTTTGCATTGTTTTTTGTTTCAGAGCACTTGTCCTTTACAAATGTATTTAGCTAAAAGTAGTGACCTGTGGATTTTGCCCTCAGTATAGTCAATGAGACAAGATTGTGAGAATAATTGACTTTCTTGTTATCTTGGTAACATTTTGTTGTCACGAATGTCTTGAACTGATTGAGAAGAAAATGTGCTGCACAGATTTGAAATTTAATTTAGCATTCTATTTAAAAGACAGCTTCGATTGTTTTTGCATCAGAGGAAATGGAGAGGCAGTTTTGCTTTAGAAAAAAAAGTTGTGGACGTGACAGTAATGTAAAAAATACTTTATCTTGAATCCACATTTCTTTGAATGAAAGAAACGTGTGTCCTGTCAAAAGCATTCATTACAAAATCCATTTGTTAGCTAGCATAAATGAATGACTGACAGAGTACAAGGTTATACTTATTGAGATAATAATGCAGGCTCTGTTGTATAGAGAGTCAGGTGATAGACCATCCTCTTTAAGACACGTTGAAGATCAAACATTGCTGCAGCTGATGTGACAGATCACTTGCCACAGATTCATGGACAGCAGAAATTCTGTAGTCACAGGACGGGAATTTTTTTAACCTAGGATCTATTTGGGATTTTGGTACATGTTTTGTGGGCTACACGTTAGTGCACACGATAGGCTTTTCTTATGACAGTACAATACAATCACCATTCACCGTACTGTAGTGAGACACCTGTGTCCGCCTTCCTCCCACAGGATGGCTGCAGGTCATCTGGAACTGGCTCCAGCCCCAGCCCCTGCCCAGCCCACAGGTCACAGATTCCCAGTCTGACCAAAAAGGGAAGCCTTTCCCTGGAGCAACATGGCAGTGGAGAGTGTTGCAGCCCTGGGGAAAAAGCAAGGCAGGTGAATGGCGGTGCATCTTATCAGGTCTCTGAGGCATGAAGTCATTTTGATGAAGCCACTCCACAGCTGTCAAAGCCACTGGTAGATTCTGTATGTGTGCTGCCTCACACCATCAGCAGGCCTGTATGGGATGCTTCCTCTGCTCAGAGAGATTTTACCGGATATTTCACTGAAATTCCCTCTCCACCAACCCAAACATGACTCTTTCTTGGTAAGAGTTCACAGGCATTTCCACACAGCTGCAGGGATCTCAGGAGATCTCCTCGTTATTCCAGCTCGTTCACCTAGGAGGGTGCAAATACACTAAAGGTGCACCTCATCTGGTTATTTTCCTTTTGAGGTGAGGGTGAGGGAGTTGAAATTATTTGCCTCATATATACCATTCATTTTCTTTGTGGTAATGGGCAAACACCTTTTTTTTGCTGTTGGCTTTCTTTGATGGAACCTGCAAAGATTAATATCTTTGCTTGTATTTAGCCAGCCTATAGGGCACCATATTCTGGTTTCATCAGGTTTCCTTGAAGCCAATGAAGCAGGACTGCTTCTTGAAAGTGAAAGGCTGGGATCCAACCCATATTTATACCATGTTGGGCCTCAAGAGTGCAGGTTATACCAAAGTACGCATGAAGACCAAAGAAGTCATTAACTCACTTCTCCACTTCTTAAATCAGAAAGACTTTTTTTTTTCTTATTATTGTATGGATTTTTATCCAGTTGTTAATCCCTAATTTTAACAATAGATTTGTCTTAATGATTTGAAGTCAAACTTTGCCATACCACAGATCTAAGTAAAGGGGAACAAATGGTTAATACTTTATAATTTCTTCTTGAAAATCAACAGAGATTCTTCCAGTATTTCAAATCAAACTAATATTTTCCCTGAAACAAGACAGAAGACTATGGTTACATCTGAACAAAACACAAAGCGATATATACTGTATGTTTGAAGCTATCTAAAAGACAGCTCTGTGCTTCAAGCACAGAGTATAGAAATATTCTCTGGTGTAGAATATATAAATTCTTTAAGGATGGTGAGGCACTGGTACAGGTTGCATAGAGAGGTTGTGGACTTCTATCCCTGGAGGTGTTCAAGACCAGGCTTAATGGGGCTTTGAGTAATTTGTTCTAGTGAAAGGTTTTCTTCCTGTGGCAAGGGGGTTGAAATGAGATGATCTTTAAATTCCTTCCAATCCAAACCATTCCATGATTCTGCATTGGAATACTTATCTGGTTTAAGAGTGGTCTAATTCCAGGCCTCTCACTGGTATGTCCATATATTTGAAAACCTGGAAAACTGTCCCAGCAGAAATGCTGAAGATAGCTCAAGCCTTGGCTATCCAGGTAATGTCAATGTTGTATTAAGGACATGTTGAGGAAAAGTCTAATTCTGAAAAAAGGAGAATGAGCTTGACAGGAGAGACTGGAGGGTTGAGCAAAATGTTAAGACAAGGACCAAAAACTATTGCAGATGCATTCAGAGAAAAGCATAAACAGTTTCTGTGACAGAGCACTGACAAACCATGAACAGTCAAACACCCTGCATCACTGAGAGGCAAGCATACCCTCTTGCTCCTTGGCTAGTGTAGATAATTTTATCTTCCTGTTATTGTAATAACACGCTGTGTTTCATTGTTTGTGTATTCCATCCTCCTTTTCTTCAACCTTCTGGCAGAATCTTACTCTTCCCCTATCTCATGGGCACTGACCATTCTTATTATGTTTGTGGCACCAATTCCTTGAGCTGCTACAACCTCTACATTGCTGGAGTCCTCCTTTTGTTTTGTAGACAAGCATTTTAGTTACTGTCACCAAGAAGATGAATTCTTGAAACTGGTTAAAATTCAATGAACTTTGACACTGAGATAGCTCTGGAAGGTGAAGGTAAATTTGGGAAAGAGAATTCTTAATTTGGATGCCAGCTGCATCTACCGGTTGATCATAATGCTTTTGGTATACAGCAAAGAATTATGGTGAGTCTGAGGTGACTGTTCGTGCTCTTCTGCTCTGTTTCACTGAGGGCTGGTTAGACGTATGTTGTTGATTCCTCTTTGTTGTCAGTTGCTGAACTGTACCAAATTTCTGGTAAAGAAAAGCATAAATATCTTCCAATACAGATATTTGTCATTGGAATTTGGAAGGGGAATGAGTTTGGTTCATGCCAGCTTTCTGTCAGATAGGTAGATGGGTACTCAACTAGTGGATTCCATGTTAGCAATTTAGTGCTCTAGAGAAGCGATTGCTTAAGTGCAAATTTGCCTTTTGTCTGTTCTAGGAATTGTACAGCACACGCGTGAATGCATCCTGTCAGCTGAGGCTGCAGCTCTCCATTCTGAGCACTACACCAACAGTGATGAGTGGTGCAAGGTATCTCCAAAAGGGGGAGAATCAAAATCTTCAAATGTCACTCAGCACACAAAATTCTGTTAGCAATGCAATCTGGGATGGCAGTACAGAAATCTACTTGGCATTGCAAAGTGCTCCTTGAACAGGCAGCTGATATTAACTTCATTTCCAGAATCAAGATGTTGTGAAGTAGGTCCACAACATTATAACAAATTTATGTTTTATAAATCTAAGTATAAATGTATACATTTATTTATATATTCAAATGTATATATTCACTTTAGTATAACAAATTGCACCAAATTATGTCTTCACTATAATGAACTGAAACAAGTCAAGCTCTGGTTATTCCTTTTTATTGGGAAGGCTTCAGCAGTAGCTACTATGGCTGCACTTACTTTGAAGTACTTTTTTGTCCAATGTGTTGTCCATGTGCCACAGTCCAAATACCCACAAGTAGTTTCAGTGGTGAGGTAATCCAGCGTTTCCAGAAAAATGAAAAGGAACAAAAACTGCCTCTTTAAGTGTATTCAAGACATCATCCCTTTAGTAACAACCATTTTTATTATGAAGCAATGATCACATTTATTAATGTCATTACATTACAGACAGCGAAGTCTAATTCTTATCTTATGAGTAATTTCATATATCTACACAGCTCAGGTAGTTGTTATCTGTTAAAGCACTTTCCGTTGTTGCCAGATAAGCTCTGTTTTAAATCCTCTTGCAAGACCTTTTCTACCACAGACTTCTTTTCTTTCCCTTTTTCCTTTTTTTTAACCTCTCTCACAATTGGAACCTGCTCCTTTTCCTGGCCCCTGTCTATTGTGATAGAAACTGTCGCTCTAATAGCTCTATGGCTAGACCTTGAACTGGGGAAGATTGCCTCTATCTTCTGATCGTATCCTGATTGCCTTCGACATGTTACAAAAACATCTCTTCAAGAGGTTGTGTTGATTGCCTTATTTGAATAACCTAAGCATTACTTACCAAAAGACATATAACAGCAAAGAAAGATGCTAAAAGTCTTGCACGTTTCCATTAAACTTCAGTCCTTCCTTGTGTGTTTTTCCATGTTCCTCTCAGTCCTGTAACATTTCTCTTCTAGCAGATACAAGCTGCTGAAGATACAGCAACTGCTGCTTGTTTCCAGCCTTTTCTACTCCAGGCAAAAGGTTTTAATAGTTTTAAGTTTCTTTGATCCTGATCTTGGAAACATCCATCTATAACCTATCTGGAGCCCAGTGCTAGACATTTCACTGTTAGCAGTCCTTATTCTGAAAGACTACTAGGTATCTTCTCTGAAAAGTATTAATCTTTGTCATGATTCTCTTTAGTATTTGTTTTTCCTAACAGTCTCCTTTAATTCTGTATAATTGAAGAAAAAATTTTCAAACAGATAAAATGAGGTACCTAGATAGTAATGAAAATTATAGAGATATCTCATTTTTTACAAGCAAATGAATATGAAGTGTTTCACACACTGCAACCTTACAAGCTGGATATTACACAAGTAAAAATAAATGCACACACCCATAAAACTAGTAAAACTGGCTGTTGCAGCTACATAGTTCCTTATGTTCATTAAAATTCTATCTTTACTGAGTTTATCTTGATTGGCATGCAGATCAAAGTGAAAATGTAATAAATAAAAGAATATACATAATGGAATCCATGGAAAGAAGCTATTCAGAAGATAATTCTGGTAAGTGAATTGCAATGAAGTATTAAAAACAACAGTGCAGAAGCATTTGAAACATAACATGTCATACACTGTTGAAGGGCCGGATCCTGAGGCCATTACTCACTTGCGTAGACACACTGACTTCAAAAGAATTACTCACCGTGAGTAAAGATACTTGGATAATGACTGAACAACAGAGTACTGGCTCCTTTGGTGCACCTGTGTAGCTGAACAACATCTCTGTGTGAGCATGGTCCTGTCAGCAACACCCAGCTCAGTCCATAATGGCAGCTCCAAACCCCCTCTGGAATGTGTCAAGCACCTGCGCAAGACAAAGGATTGCTGACCAAATGGAAAGTGGGAAAACAAATACACGTAAGAATAAAATGACTAAGTTTTCCTTCAGTTGTGCTCACCTGTGCGGCTTATGAAAATGATTTTCTTACTTCCTTAGCTCTGTCTGGCCTTGTGGAGCTCTTACACAGAAAAGTGAGATGAATTAACTCTGCTATTAAGCAAATGGTCGTCCTTTGCTGAATTGGGGCCCAGATTTCCATACCTGAATTTTTACAGCTGTTTAAATGTATGGAGAAAGAACAGTTTGACTTTCAAATGTCAAGGAAGAATTTTTAGGGCAAGCAACAAAGAAGAAAAATACTACTTTTCAACTTAAACTGCTAACTAAATTATTTTGAGACAATCATAAGACTTGAATATAAGGCCTCTTAATATAATTTTGTTGAAATTTTTATTGGCACAATTACATAAGTGAGTTAAGAGAGGATTTACAAGGTTGGTCACAAAAGGCAAACAAGACAGATACTAAATGACAGATTCTAGACAACAAAAATTAGAAGACAGAATTTGCAAATCATGTGTTCATGAACATAGTTCAATCCAGAATATGAGAGAACATGTAGGAAAAAACTGACAAAAGAGAAGTGTAACAGAAAGGTATCTTAAATGAACATAGAAAAATGACTAGAATCAATGGCTGATCTTTATACCCCCTGTTTGAGCATTGGGAACCAATCAAAAGATCTGATTATGTCAGATTTTGCTTTTCTGGAACATAAAATTGAGGGAAATTTTCTCCTGCTTTGGTCTTTCAACCCTTTTATGTTCGAGCATTCTTATTACGTACACAGTATAACCAAGAATTAGCTGGGCTGTCGTGCCATAAGGACGAGTTTCAACAGAGAAAAACATTTGTCTGTGGTTACAGACTGGCTCTCTGGGAAGAAAAACAAAACAAAAACTGGTTGTGGCAGTACATACTGGAACTTCTAAAAGCAAAGCATGAGACTAAGTTTACCTGTCTGCCTACCACTGCCTAAAGTGGTTTCCCAGGTCTCACCTAGTTTACAACACATGGTTACCTGCAGTTATGTGAAAATGTTTTCTACCAGCCTGCTGTATTATCATCTGCCATTATTGTTTTACATGAAAAAACACTGCGTGCTATTTTGAAGTAGCAGGAGGCAGTGTCCCCTTCATCAAAACATTAATAGATCTTTTGAGCCAAATTCACTACCTCTTTGGACCAATTTTATGCTTATGTGACTTAATCAATCCCAGCAATATTACATCCATGTGTCATTTTGGAATAAAACACAGTAGTGAATCTGTATCCTTTGCTCCTTTCTACATTTTTCCACCGCCACCATGAGAGATTCAAGGAAATTTTCCACATCTGGGAGCTTTCTGAGTAAGCAGTGAAAGATACTGGCATCCGTAAAATCCTCACAAACATCTCAAGAGATTATGATGTCTATAATGCTGAAAAATGCCACCCAGGTTATTTCAGTACAATTTTTTTTGGTTATATTTTGCAAGCAAAACTAAATCAGATTCATATAGATGAGTGGAGTCTTCTCTTTAAAGGAGAAGGTCTCCGCCAGCTTGTTAAAACTCCTAACTAACTGACAGAGAAGTTTAGCTGCATTATGTGGGCTTCAGGCCATCCTCAGCATAATCAGTCTACTTCAAGCTGAAACTTGCTGTGTTTAGGCAGGTTGGGATTTCTGAACAGGTTGTTCAGCCCTATTTTCTATGCTCAGTTGCCCAAGGATTTGTTTTCTTCCAAGAGCAACAACAAACTATTTGGCTTACAAAGGTTTTGAAAGAGTCTATAATTTGGAAAAAATTTTCTAGCCTTAAAATGTGCAGTTCCACTAGGACAGACACTAAGTTTTCAAGATAGAAGGGCTCAGCAAGCTACAAATGACTAATGAGTATTACCTCTGGCTTTCCTACTGAAATTGTGATCTTTCAAGTATGCTGTAACAACTGTCGGGGTCTAGAGATCTAACTAAGTGAGGACATTTCAGGACTACTCTGAGGAGATATTAATCTCAAGTGTCAACATAATTTTATTTGATCATTTTCATTAATAAGATGCTTAGAGCCTGGAAAGGTCATGACTCTGTCAACTTAAGCCTAAATGAGGATTAATATACTTTCATGTAGTGTATATATTTGCATAGTATTTGATGGTGCGGAGCTTTGCTACAAAACTGTAGCAAAATGTTTTTTCAGCATGTGATATTCAAGTAAACATATATTTACTTGAAAAGAAATAAAAAAGAAAAAAGAAGACCCAATCCCTGCTGAGGATGTAAACTAATGAGTCTACCAGCATGGCTTCTGAAGCAGTGAGAAATAACAGTCTGTGCAAGGTATAGCTGCTTCTCATAATGGGAAGAAACTCCAAACCAAGCACACATTCATATAAATGAACTAAAGATGAAATAAAGAATCCAGCTCAATTATCAATACAAATCAATGCAATACAGATAATGCAAGGCTTTCTTTTTCCATATGTCCTGCATATGCTAGGGACTTTTCTTAGAGTAATACATTGAGCTACACATTTAGGCAGCTGTGTATGAATAAAAGATACGTATCAAACTTACTCAACTTCACTGCTGTAGTCAGCTTTGTACTTGTAGAGTCCTACAAAATTCTAAGATATTCAACAGCTATGCTGCCTTCACAATCTTTATGCTACTGTAGTAGTTCATAGAAGAAATAAAACCCCTAGACAGGGGTTTCAAAAACTGCCAGTATCACTCGCTCACAGTGTTTCTGTTGGTAGCATAGACTTACATCTTCAGATCTCCACAAGTCTGTGGTAGAATGTTTACAACAGACCTCGTATCCGTTGGAAATGTCTTGCCAGTCCTAGTGGGTTTTTTTCTACCTTCATATTCCAAACAACAGAGCAGTCTGGAGGTGTTAAATGTCACAAGGAGTGCCTAGAAAGAGACAGTCCTTGTTGTAAAATGTTTTTGAGGTTGCAAACATATGAGAAAGAAAGTACCGTTACCTCAGTTTTATATGTACAGGCATCAAGAGATGAAAAGATCTGCATCTGTTATGCATGGAAAGATTATCATTGACTTCAGTGGGTGTAGTATCAGCCCTATAGCGGTATGAAACTTGGCTCTTAATTACATTAGGCCCACGTCGGCTTAGTTTCAGCCACAGTTCATTTTTATCACCGGGTTGTTAACCTGTAAACCAAAGGTATTTCAACTGCTGACAGAGTCTGACTTGTGGTTCTAGGCTCCCAGGATGCTTGACTAAGAGAAACCCATGTCCAGTCACGTTTCATTTTGTGCTTGAAGTGTTTGGCTGCCATCAGTGGCTTGGGATGGCCTGTTCTCTGCAGATTAAGAGGAAATAATACGTGACGCACAGGCTTGTCTCACTCACTTCAAAGTATGAGCAACAGTGACTCACCCACCTTCACAGACATCTTTAAACCCTGTGCTGAGTTTCCTATTTTTCTCCTTGTGTCATAGATAGCATTGCTGCTTTTTGTTTTCTCCAACTTACCTTCACAAGCTTTGCAGAATTTTGAATCCAATCTGGCAATGAGGTTGAGCTTTATTTTTTTTTATAGTGCCTTTGGGTTCCCATATTCTTTCATAGTTTACTTAACCAAACAGCATGTGTTTAATTTTCTCAGTATACTCCAAGTGTTACCAAATAAGAATAATCTGCATAATATCTACGTAAAAAGGAGGCTTGTTATTCACACTTTGTTATCATCCTGTCCCACAGGCAACTGCTGTCACTGTTTGCCCTTTTCAGTGGCAGCGGTCTAAATTCATCCTTAACACAGATGGGGTAGGTGGCTGGGGTGTAGTCTCCATCCATTTGCAATATGACATGTTAAATTGAGTTATTCTTTTCCAGAGCAAGGGAGCTTATTGAACAGCAAATGTTAATTAACCTGACTGCAGACCAAACTTGTCCAAGCAGGACATCAGCTGGGACAGGGAAAACTTCCATAATTTGTTCAAAATATACTTCATTAGGAATACCATGAAAAAACCACAGTAATTACCTAATTATATAAGCCTTGCCCGATAATACCATGGCTTCACCAGAAATGATTTTTCTGCTCTCATGCTTGCAGTCCGATGCCAGAATCCAATGATCCTGGGTCATCCATGGCTATGTAGGCAGTTGATCCTGTAAGCTAATAGACCAAAAGTGGATTCCGCCCCTGCTTCTTCTACACCTCTGTTTTTGAATTAAAGTGACCGTGCCAGCTCTGGCCTGTGTTGAACCTAGTGCTGTTGGCATGTATTAGACGCGATCTAAGCATGTCTAGAAGACTAGGATCCCTAGTGGAATATCTGCTTTGTAAATCCCAAATGCACTCTGAAAAATGGCAATCTATGTATTTAGTTCAGTCTAAGTGTCAGTAGTGTAATTTTAAGCATGGAAGTAAATTTTATAATGGAAATTCTGAGTACTTTAGTGGGGAAAACATTTTTGGGAAAATCACTTTTCTCTTTCTTTGATGAAATTCTGTTTGCACCATAAGTGCTTAGGTATTTTATTTGAATCTTGCTGAAGGCACCTGCCTGTCTGAGCTTCAGCTCTTCTGGGTGTCCAGAGCACTGCTTTGGCACATGCCCAGAACATTTAAGCAGCCTGATAGCTATCTCCCACCTATGAAGCAAGGCATTCCTCTGTTAAAGTCTCCGGGGGGGCTCAAACCTGCATACATTCTAAAAACCAACCAACACACACCCAGAAAGCCTCTTGGAAAATGCTTTGTGGGTGATTTTTGGGACAGACAGTGGAGGAAGATCTGCCACCCACATTTCGTACAAAATTCTGTGGTTAAATCATTTTGCTCTGACTGAAGAGGTTGAAATTAACATAACATTTTTTCCAAGGAAAATGTCCTCTCCTTGGTGGAACATTGTTTAGAGGCAAAGAGATTGAGTTTCATGCATAGTCTCTACACTTTCTCTTCAAATTGCACTAGTGTGCAGCAAAAAGTCTCAAAAGTCACTAGACAGGCACCTTCACAGAGATACATTATTCTGTAGCCTACACAAAATAATTTTGGGCTTTATATACTTTATAGTCAGCATTTTTTTAATTCAGCTAAAACAAGTAAGTTATTTGGCACTTGAAAGACTGAGGAAATTCAATTCTAGTCTCCCACTTTGACCTCTACAACTTTACTTGTGCTAAACAGACAAAAACATTCCCATCACCATCTCATTTTAGAGGATATGTAGACACCTTCTTCCATGTTTTGGTCTGTGAATGAAAAGTAAAACATATCTTCATCTTCATATCTGCTGTCAAGTAGCTGAAAGTTTCTGAATGGTAAGTATGGTGTTAATATAGATTTGAATCCTGTCTTGTGGATCTCACCTTACCTATGCTGTGTATGTAAATCCTCATGCACAGGTTCTAGTTTCCACCTCAACGCCCAACTCCAAAGACTATGACTGTACTTGTTTTTTGTTATTCTTTGTAGGACTCGATAGTGCCAGCTTGAGTTCCCTTGCACCTTAATCAAAAGCTCAGTAATTTTTTCATTTAGTTATGTAATTTTGCTGTTTTCTACGTCTACTTTATTTCTAAGCCCATATATCTCTCATTTAACCTCCATTATAGGAGATCTGTTTTGTAGGCAATGACTTCAAATCTTTCACAACAGCAAGAAGGCCATATTCTACTTTATCTATGAACCTGTCTTACTCTTTAACATAGATGTAAACACTAAGCAAACACTGAAGTGTATTCTTGGTGAAGGACGTGAGGTCTTGAGACCCCTGCCAAAGCAGATGAAACCCTAGGGAAATCCAGAAAGCAGTAAGGGTTAGGCAGAGAATGCCCTGGGTGTTTATATCCGGTGGAAGCTTTGTCTCTGAAGTGATAGTGACAGCAGAAGATAACAATGGCACAGGAGAGTCACTTCTGTGTGGGGAAAGGAAGGACAGTGAGTGGGAGATCAAGTTGGATGGACAGGAAAAACTGGAACTTTGAGTTTGCAGGTTAGTCTGGAAGGATGGAAGAGAGGATGTGGAAAGTTCAAATAGGAGGGATTTTTCTACAGTAGAGTGGAGGGAGGATGAAGAGAAGTCAGGACATAGTCAACCCTTAGAAGAGCAGAGTGTAAGATCTCGAAATTGCACCAGGGGAGGAAATTTTCCCTCAGGAAAAGGTCATCAGATGAATTGGGAGTTGGTGGAGTCCTCTGAAGAAATACAATTACTTAGATCTGAAAGGTTTGGAGAAAAAGAGGCTCTGAGATCAGACTGACGGGGACTAAGGGAATGGAGTCAGTATCTCATCTTCTGCACCTTACTGCTTCTACCTCCAGTGTCCTCAGAATTCTTGCATGTGAGCAGCAATGCGTAAAAAGTACAACAACCTCTTTCTCAATCCTCCAGCAATCTTTGATTATGAAAGGACAGGTCTGTTTGGCGGTAGTGACTGTATGGTAATCCTACATGTCTCTTGCTCTGGTACAAAAACTAGAGCTGCTGGATCTTCATCCCTGGAGGACTGTGATACTGTCTCAGCTGAAAAGGGCCCAGCTGAGATGCTCCAATATTTGCAGTAGTTCCATTTTGAGCTAGGGCTTGCTGAAGACGACCTCTAGAGCTTCCCTTCCTATAGGTTTTCCCATGCCCCTGGTTCTAGGAATCTAGAAGGCTTTTAGTCATAGAGGCTTCTTCAGCTTTGATGCCTTACACTATACCAGTTTCATTCCTTTGCTCTTTATTTTTGCTCAAGATAAGGCAGATATGTGTATCTGCCTTATCCCATAATGTTGATGTTCCCACAGGCTTACAATAATGTATTCTGGGTTCACATTTCTGTAACAAAACAAAAACCAGTTTAATTCAGAGAACACAAAGAAGGCCACCTAAGGGATTTATGTGCCTCTTTACTAAATTTATTTTGCAGTCCTAATCTCCATATTTTGGCCCTCAAAATCATAACTTCTGCTTGATCTGCCGGTAGGCCAAAGACCAAATTGACTTGGCTTCTTTCCAGATCCTATTAAAACCCATTTCTGAAGTCATAAGCATAGTTTACTGAAGAATGAAAGCATACCTTTTCCTCTATGAATTGGTAATATAGCTCTTTTGCACCGCTCACAGCTGAGGCTGGTGAGATGGTTTGGACCAAATGTACTTTGTTTTCTAATGGCACAAAAGTTTTTGTAGAATTGGAAAGATTTTACTTATGTTTCCTAAAAAAGAAAACCCCCCTCCAAAGAAAATTACGAAGTAGGAATAATAACACTATTTCTTTGATTTGTTTTGGAAACCGGGAGTTATGAGGTAGTGCCTGAACCTGCACTTGGCTCCACTTCTGAGATACCAATGTTACAACCCAGCCACCTTGGAGCCACCAAGTGCCCCACTGAGAAAGTGCCCATCATCCTCTGGTGACATTAGAGGGAGTCTGACATGACTAACCCCCTAATTTACATGCTTTACAGAGGTGATTAACATTAGGTAGGATGAATTGTGACAGCAATGTATCATTGAAATATCTTACCTTAATTTCCAGATCAAAGTACCTCGTGTTTTTGTTCTGATGAAACTGTTTGGTACTTAACAAGCGGAGCACGTAAACATGCAACATACAAATTAGGGAAGCAGCTGTTTAGTGTATATTTCCATTATCCTGCAATCTTGTTTCAAATAATACGTTATGGCGTGTGGTTTATTGTGGACTTCCACAATGAAGCCATAAAAGTAAGTAAAACTGTTACTAACAGTGAGAAATTTTGCGCTGAAATCAGAATTCCCCTCCAAGATATTTTTTAAAATAAAAATGTGAAAATTTTTTTCTGCGGCAATTTTTAAAATGCTTGGTTCAGTTGTGGCTCAGCACGAAAACAAATTTTGAAGTTATATTTAATATGAACCATGTTTAATATGAATCAGTTTTAGCCAACTTTTCTGCTCCAGCAGCAAGAAGGCCATTCAGCTATCAGCTCTCATCTTTGAGACTGAGCGAAGGGTAGGAAAGCAGTGAGAAATCGCAGTGATCTTTGTTGGTAGTGCGTCAATGGAATGCATTGCCACTAATGCTGGATACTACCCCAACAATTTGGCTTTAAGATGCAAAAATAAGCTAAGTGTTTAAGGATATGATGAATATTCTTCAGAAAAGTTTTGGGTCAATATAATCTAAATGGATATTATGTATGGCTGTTTACCAAAGTGTTTTCTAATGATAGTAAGAAAATAACCAGAAACTTAGTCAACCTTAAAACCCCCTAAAATATCAAGAAAAGAAATACCTTATATTGCTTTGAATAGAATATGAGCTCAAGAACATACCCCAAAAAATCCATTTGCAATACTGTTTGACTATGCACTGTACAACTAAAAATTAATGTTAGAGTATCTACTATTAAACTAAATAGAAGCATGCTGTGACTTGATTGACCTATGCATCATTGCATGCCAATCTATTTGAGTTATTTCACAGTTTGGGAACATTTACAGATAATCCTACATGTATGCTTATTGCACTAGTTTTCTGAGTTAACTCGCCCTTCTTTTGAATAGTACACACAACCTTCAATGTTCAGCCGGGAAAACAATTTATAAACTGTGACAATGGAAAAGCAGCTCTGCTGCTTTTGTCGGCATGGGGCTGGTACTGATATAATTTCTTATAAAAGTCCACTCTATCTGATTAGCAGCAAATCTCTCACGTGATGTTAGAAGAGATGTCATAGTGCTATTACAAATAACACATTCAACTCAGCAGTGCTCAGGACTATGTAATCAAGGTGGTTTGTAAGTTGAGACACGTTGCAGCCACATGCAGAGAAGGTGGCTTGGCATTTGCTGGGAATATCCATCCTGCAACTGTCAAATCCACAAACACAGTCCATCATGCAGAATAATGGTTTCCTTCTTCCTGTCCACTCCATGGACTAAGCATGATTATTAATTGAATGCAAAAAGTCTTTCATCAATGCTTTATTTTATTGTACAAAATTGGATGCATGCTATGGTATCTTTAGAAATTAAGTATTTATTAGCCCTCATAAGCAGAAATACTCTCTGTATTGGTATCTGATACTTAAAGAACCCCATCTGTTTTACATGTTAGGATATGACAACACATGACAATTGTTGATTTTTCAATAATGGTCATGGATGGGGTGAATAAGTAAGTATAGGATGATGTTACTCTTACTGACCTGGGAAAAAATTGGGAAAAAATGCAGTAGTCCATTTCAAGATTTTTCAGTAAGTATTCAAGGTATTCCTGAGAAAATCTGCAGCCCTCATAAAATAGTAACTTTTAGCAACTACAAAAAAACTACACCTGCTCTCTAAAAATGCTTTAAATATGATATGCTTGAGTAGAAAATATGTAAATATAAACTAATATTTTTTTGTATTTGTATCTTGTAACAATATGCAATATTTAGTACTGTCTTTCAGGAACTGCCTTAAAAAGAAACCCTTGACCAGATTTTCGGTCAAATGAAATCTTAAAAAAATGAATGTATTTATCAGCAATCTCCAAGGTGCGTATTTTATGCTGAGTTAGAATGCAATGATTAGAAGTAAATCAATTCTTTCTCTAGCTTTTTAGTGCTAAAACACTGGGGTTTGGGAGAACTTTTTTTGATGCTTTGGGGTTTGAAAGCTGAATAGATTTCCTCCAAGATATTTGCAAATCAGCATCTGAAGGAGAATTAAGAAACAAATGTGTTTACTGAGTAAGATTAAGCTAGTGCATGACCAGAGAAACAGGAAGGATCATAAACCAGAGAGACCAGTTCAAACCAATTTTCACAGAACTCCTCCCTTTAGTAACATTACTGTAAGTTACAAGCATTACATCATCAGAAAAAATGATTATTTGCTAATCCATGATTCAGAAAGACAACCATCGTTAAACAGCACTCTTTGGAAACTGGTTAACCCTTCGTCCTCCATTTACTACATCACCAAATGTAAAGATGCAGAGACGCTCTGAATGAAGTGTGCCAAGAAGACAGTAACTATGCAATCAGTAAAATACATATGCACTCCTTTATACAGAAAAATGGTAAAAGGTAGCAGGTATTCACAGTGTCAAAAGAAGCCATTAGTACAGTTATAGGAGTGCAGTGCAAAACCCTCGCCATAATCCAGTTTAGTTAGTGTATTACTGTGTATTAGTGCTGACAATTTGTTTTCTGGAGATTTGGCTGAACTTTGCATGAGGAGTGTTGCTTACAATAATTTCTTTGGTGCAAATATGTAATTTGGGAAATGGACTTGGACAACCAGAGTCATATCATATAAAGATGCTGATATCCACATCTGCCCAGACCTCTAATATTTTCTATCCCAATCAATACTCCTGTTAGAGAATAGAAAGGTCTCTGGAGATTAATCAAAGTGTACACTGTAGAAAGTATACAGTGTGTAAAGGCATCCTAGGAACCACAAGCAGAATATACTACCAAAATCAAAAGATAGGAGAAGCAGGTGTTTAAGGATAGGTCGCTATTAGTGTTTAGCTTGGGTTGGAGGTGCTATTTTGAGGGGAATCTCCTGACTGACCCTAGCTAGTATGGGATCATTGAATCATTGAATCATATAATCATAGAGTGGATTTGGTTGGAAGAGACAATTAAAATTCATGTCATCCAACACCCCTGCAGCAAGCAGGGATATCTTCAACTAGATCAGGTTGCTCAGGGCCCCATCCAATCTGGTCTTGAATGTTCTTGAGATTGGGTCACCCACTACCTCTCTGGACAACCTGTTTGAATGTTTCACTATGCTCATCATAAAGTATTTCTTCCTGATATCTATTCTGAATCTACCCTCTTTTAGTTTCAAACCACTAATCCTTGTCTTATCACAAAAGGCCCTACTGAAAAATCTGTCCCTGTCTTTCTTATAATCACATTTTAGGTATTGAAAGGCCACAATAAGGTCTCTCAGGAACCTTCTCTTCTCCAGACTGGACAACCCCAACCCTCTCAGCTTTTTCTGACAGGGAAGGCGTTCCAGACCTCTGATCATTTTTATGGCACTCCTCTGGATCTATTCCAACAAGTCCTTGCTTTTCCTGCACTAAGAACTCCATAGCTGGACACAGTACTCCAGGGCAGAGTAGAGGGACAGAACTATCTCCCTCAGCCTGCTCCCCAGTGAGGCTTTGGTTTGCATCATATTGACTCTCAAAGCATGTGAGCAAGATTCCTTTTTTGATGGCGTTAACTAGAAAATGTGTTCCAGAAGACTATTTAACATTCTTCCATTGTTAATGGAACTTCAGCCAACAGGACCATACTAGAACTAGTCTGATGTCAAAACCCTAAAATGTGTGCAAAGTATCCATCATTCCTCAGCACCTCTTCCCATTAATTTGGATTTGCTAAAAAGCTGCAGGCTTAGATAGCTCAGGTTTTGAGATACTCACTGCAGAGCTCTGAGAGGAGTGAAGAAATTATCCAGAACCGCTTCATTGCGATTTGCAGCTATTCCATATTTCTGTGATATGAGTGGGACAGTGCCATTTAAAATTTTGTCTGCTGTCTTAGAAAGATATTTTGTTCTTAGATTCCTGAGAGTCTTTAGGAATTATCATTTATTTTGGTCGCTTGCATGTGAGTGTTAGCCTATGCATTGTTGAACGTAACTAGGTTACAGATGGTGCTGGCTGTGGTCAATAAAAAGTATGTTTCCTTTTAGAGAAAGTTCTTATGGACAGTTGAGCATTAGTTGATTTCCTTGGGGCAGAGTTTACACTCTGTATGCAGATGATCCTTTTGACTTTGTGTTTTGTTGGCTGTTTTATTATGCTAGATAGTAATGGATTCCATTGACATAATAATGTATTACATTGACACAAATGGCTGAATGAAAAGCGTAAATTACTTTCACTTTCTGTCTACAAGTGGTAGGGATAAAAAGCACCTCATGAGAAGGATGTCTGAATTCAGAATAGTCCCAAATTAGTCAAGATAGGTTAGTCAGAGAAGTCTCCACAAACCCCCAAAGAGATGAGTGTCTGTTTTCCTCAGGTCCGAGTTAGTAGGATTCAGCTCAGTCTAATTTATGGTGTCTGCAGCGTAGATGTCTGTACCTCAATTAGGTGTTAAGCTCCTATTAAAGTTAATGGAGAGTTTGAAGGTTGCCTAAGCACAGCCTTCTAGTGTCATTTGAGATGCCATCAAGAATAAAAGATATCTGCATAAAGCCTAAAGATAAGACCCAAGACTTAGGAGTGACTCTCGCTCTTCTAGAGCAGCCCAAGGGTGACAACACATAGCATCTTACACCTCAATAACATATCTATGTCTAGGAAACTTGTTTGGATCTGAGATTTTTCTTAACTCTGATGGGAACTCGGACAAGCTCAGTATCAGACACCTGTGTTACAGAGCTTAAATTCAGGGAAGCTGAATTCAACTCAATATCCCCTAATGAATGCAATGGAAGTTCTAAGCATGTGCTGCCTGTGTGAAGAATAGCTCTATTCACAGGGAAGAAAGGACAGAGCTAGGTTGTGGTGCTATTAATGAACACGAATGGCGTATTTATGTGTGCTGGAAATAGAATTGTACAAATAATGGATTTTGGGGTTTGGTGGTTGAACTGAAAGTTATACAGTAAATTCCTTTCAGTTTACCTGAAATAGACTTTTGTGTGTGTGTGTGTGTGTGTGTTAACTAATATAAGGAATGTGTGTCTCAACTGGTTTGTTAATGGCAAGAAACTACAGTTGTATGTAGCTGTAGCCATGGGTTAAGCATGGTAGCTAAATTCTTGTGGCAATGGATTAAAAATCTTAGAGAGGATGCTGGGTAGGAACTACTGGATCATACACTGAAAATTGCCATGCAGTCATATGACAGGAAATAATAAATAATCTTATTTCACAGCATGAATGGAAAGTTTGTCTGCTATATTGCATATTTTATGGGCTCTATTCTGCAACTTTTGCTTCAGATTGTGTTCGCTTGAAGTGCCACAATACTTATTCACCTATGGAAGTGAGTAAAAGTGATTCATCATACAAAAAGATTGTGAAACTGGGCAGTATCTCTTACGTACCTATGTTTTCACTCGTCTCTGAAATAATCATCCTAAACCCATCATTTGAAATGTATGAGCCAGATTCTTGTGCTCTGACATCAGATTTAGACCTGAAAGTTTTTCTAGTTTAATTATATTGTTAAACTGGTAAAATATGTTAGTTTAAGTTATGCTATTACAGTTTTGGAAGAACTGAAACTGCTGCAGGTTATGGCAACTCAGGATTTAGAATAAGCTATAATAGCATTAAAACTTACATGCCAGCATAACTGTGTTTGCTGCTGGGTTTTACCTGCTCTGAGTCAAATGGGAATGATCAAGTGAATAAAATGAACAGATTTTGAGTCCTGATCAACACAAACAATCTATATAAAAAAAGTAAAAATGCCTGTGATATTAAGTTCATACCCATGAGCAGTTTAACACTACAGATGTTTAGGAATATATAAGTTGAATTTTTCAAAGAAGATACATGTTGGTGCTTCAAATTATCACTTGGAAAGTTGTGCAGTTGGCAGCAAAAGTTGCTTCTCATAAAGAAAAGAGTTATATTAATATTTACTTGATTGCCTGATAAAAGTAATACTACAAAAGAATATTGCAAAACCTTGGAGGCTTGGCATGCTTTTCTATGTGGGTGGAAAAATGTTGTGTTGAAGCCAAGCTGGAATGAATCATGAAACTGCATAAAAACATACTAGAAGATCTATTTTTTAAAAACAAACAAACAAACAAACAACCCCCCCCCAAACACAAACCCCCCAAAAGATGACAGCAAGAATAACAAAGCTGTGGGCCTTACAAGTATATGCTAAGTAAACATGTTGCTGAAATAATATTGGATAGTATATTATGCAGGGCAGGCTTTGATTTTAAGGACAACAGTATAGTTTTGTCCTTCATTGGCAAGTTTGGGCTCTGAACTGAGATATTGAAGTCCCATCATTCAAAGCATTCCCTAGGGAAACTCAGTAGTGACAGAATATCTTCTGCTCTGTAAGTTCCAAGCACAGATTATGGTGCATATGAAGGGATAGAACTTTATTTATTCCACTGCATTTTCAGTATTATTGATGTGTCGATACCTCACGGGTTAACGCAGCAGAGGTTGACAGATAGTTATGTTTCTTTAGACTATACCTCTAGTGTCTCAACACTCATGGGACAGCTCCAGGGAAAGGCACTCAAAACTTGATTACTAGGCTGACACGCAACCTGTCTAATGCCATAATTGCTAGGTTGAAATAAAGACATGTAATTCCAGGTAAAAATAAGAGTGTGTTAATCTCGTGCATAAGCATCAGTACGTGCATATGAAATGATGCTGACTTAAAAAAAAAGGCAAGGACCACCCACTGACCTGTAGGCCAAGTGACACTGGTTGGCTTGCATCAGCGTTGCCTAGCACCAGTCTTTTTTTACAGAAAACTCAAACAAGAGATTCCATGGGGGGACAACCTTCAGGACAAGGCCAAGAAGAGAGCTAAGATTCAAGCACTGTGATCATCAATAATCTGATGAATAAATTTACTAGGAAATGGTCTGTGTAAATGTAGCCATGGTGCCTTGCCATAGGTAAACAGTCATTGCAGGTAATCCTATTCTAGTTATTAAAGTTATGTAAATGTACCATATACATGTACTCAATCAACTGTTCTAGTCCTGTGTGTCTACGTTTTATAACAGTCGTTTAAATATATTCACCAACTGACAACAATGGAACTATGTTTGAGGTATTTATTGATGTGCAAAATTTTATGATATTTTTTTAATTCAAACCAAAGCACTTCATTGGATGGACCACCTTAAGAAAAGAGGAAGCAGAAATACCACATGCATGGAAAATTATCTCCATTGATGTACTTTAGGGAACAAATCTTAGTTTCTTTAAAAAACATGAGGTGAGGTACTACTGAAATATATTCAAGGAATTTGCCTTTAAGTTCCCACTCAGAAAAGAGTAGCTGGTTGGAAAAAAAAAGTATACTCCATCTTGAAAGGAAGAAAAATAATGAAGAGCAGACAGGTCAACACCCAAGTGGGTGTATGTTCAGAAACACATGAACTGGAAGAGTGGGATGTGATTGTGCCCTTGTAGCTGCTACTTGCAGCTACTTCTCCCTGCTTCATGCACATGTATGAAGAAACCTCAGGGCTCTTACCACTCATCCCATCTGGATTTGAGGACACTCCCCAGGCAGGAAAGTTTGTCAGGAACTTTGGCTGGGCATTGTGAACTGCATTTGGCCTCTAGGTCTTCACTTGAAGCTTTCTCCAAGGTCCAAATTCTGCCACTCTTGCTGTCATCAAACAGTTCCTTATTTCCCAATCAATTTGCTACCTCTCAGGTCTCAATTTGGCCCTCAATTAGCAGCCTAGATAAAGTATTACTTACATTACACTGAGATTTTTATTAACATCAGAGAAAATCATCCTGCAGGACATCTCCATGTGCGACCTCTAACAACTGAATAAATGAACAGTTGTGAAAGGGGAGGGGAGACTGAAGAGAAACTCTTGACCTCCACCCTTGTCTCTGTAACTAAAGTAGAGCAAGTTTTGCTCAGCTGTAATGGATTTACACCTATGCATCCACATAAATATTTCAGTTAATTTTATCATTGGTTATTACTATTGGATTTACAATTCCATGAAGTTGAGCTCACTTCAATACACATGGTTTGATTAGTGTGTTGATGGTGTACAATGTAATTGAAAATTTTAAGCTTTGCAGGGCTTATATATGTGTTCAGTATAATATATATATATTATACTATATATAATATATATATTCCATATATATGTAATCTATATTACATATAGACCCTTTTCTCTCTCTTTTTTTTTTCCTTTCACATAAAGCTTGGAAAAACATGTTTCCTCTCAACAGTTTTCATAAGAAAAGGAAACACATTTCAAATATATATCTATTCAAATAATTCCAAAAAGAAAATGCGTAAGAATTACAAAAGCTAGAGAAAATAATTAATCATGGTGTTTCTACAAAATGATCTTTTTTGCCAGCTGTATCCAAGCAATGCAAGATCAGGGAATGTAGACAAGAAAGTGTATGGATAGGTAAAGCATGTTGTCTGTAGTTAGACAAGCAGTAAATATGAGTGTACCTCCATTGTACTGTACACAACTGCTTCTGTCATCAATGACTGTGAGCAACATTTCTTCCACAAAAACCATGCCTCTATGTTCCTTCAGGCAATTCTCACAGGACTTTCTGATAAATTTAATTTCTTCTTGTTAGAAATTTCATACAATTTTCTTCCCGAAATTTTAATTTGCTCTTCAGTGTTTGTAACATATTTAGCAGTAGATGAGGTTTTGTAAAACAACCCTTCTCAAAATCTCCCACGTGATTTGTCAGAGCTTGGGGCTTCTTATCCTACTCAAAGATGGAATGTGGAGTTCAACTTTTCACATCTCTCCCAGAACCCAGGATCAGCAAGCCGATGAACAGTGAGCGAAATAGTTTGTATTTGGCTATGTTTGAATGAACCTCATCAAATATTGCCATTGAGTATTCTAATGAAAAGAACTTAGAGCTAGAATCCAGAGTTTTGCTAAGAGGTACCTTGGATATTCCTCTGACCTTAGAAGATTTTTCCCTTTACTAAGATGACAGCATAACTCTTTCATTTAGAAGTCTGTTCCTTGTTAGAAAAGAACAGAGACATAGCAATCAGAAACTGCAGCTGATAGAAATACAGTTGTAGAAACAACCAAAATGGGGACAGCAGGCAACAGCTTGATGGGAAGGGCATTGTGATAACACTCCTAACCTGGTAGTTGTCCAGGAACAGGCAGTGACAAGGCAAATTGATTTCCCCAGTTGTGACCAAGTGACAATTAGAGACAACTACTGAAACACACTGAATCCCAGTCAAAGGTGTTCAACAGTTTGAAGTTCTGTAGGCTATTAGCAGGAATGTAGGGTTCAATAAGAGTGCAGAGAAATGTAACACAAGGAACTTTCTTAAATCATTTATTTATGCAGTGGTATAACTATAATAGAAACATCTTTCCACATCCACCTTTGTCAGTGGCCTCAGGGGATTGAGAGCATGAGAAATGCAGGATCAAATATAAAAAAATATCCCCTTAACCGTAGTGTTAATAGGGAACATCTCCACAGATCTGTATGCCCTAATTCTGTTGGCTCTATACCCCAAAAGAGTGAGCTTGGCTCTCATTTTCATTATTTGCCTGTAAAACTACATCTCCACTCTTACTGCCCTTATACCTCACTCAAAGTTATGAGAGATGGAGTAGGAACAACTTTCTCTTGAGTTTCACCTGTGCTTCTGTGATTGTTAGATAAAAGTCTTTGGAAGAACTGTCTTCTCTGAGAGAAAATAGGGTTTTTCCCTGTAAATACTTAGTTATGTCTTTCTTTAGTTAGAGATAATGTTAGTGTGTAGCATTCTGTTCATCATTTGAAAAACAGTAAAGGCATTTTTTGTAGCATTAAGTCAGGGAAATGTTCCTTTCCAGTATTGGTGATTGTTCTATAAAGAAAGTGAGTGTTCTCATTTCACAGTCTATTTCACCCTTTAGTGTTGCAAAAACAATGGTCCACAGAAACTCTTTTTGTCCTTCAGGAGAGATGTTCCAGAGGGATGTTCTGGGTCCCATTTCTTCTCTGAAAGATGGTAGGAAGCTGAAGACTTGTTGCAAACTTTCCCTTTCAGTTTAGAACTGTTGGAATCCATGTGTCATCCCAAAGTTTGTCACAGACCCAGCACTTTTTAGATGTCTTGATGTGAGATTTGACTTAGACAAGGCTCCCATGAGCCTTTTACTAGGAAGGTTTCAGGTCACCAGAAAGGCAGCCAAATCCTCCTTCATACAGTGTCCTGATTGTGGTTGGAAAAAAACCAAACGTTTTTCCTAAAGGTAATGAAGGGGTGGATTGCATTCCAACTATGTTGGAAGGGAGTGGCTTCATATAATTCTCAAAAAGTAGCTCATGGCTCCTACTTGAAAGGACAGCTGTAGGCAAAAATAGTGACAGCAGCAGTATCAGCCTTCCCCCGAGGAGTTTTTTCAGTAGAGGAGCATTGATAACACCATTGTTTAGGACGGTTAACAGAAGAGTTTGACCCCAGGCAGACTTTCACACTTGCATCCCCTGTAGTGCTGGATCATATAGTTGTACTTCTGCACTCTCCTCTTCTATCACATGAAGCCTGTGATATGTAACTTCAGTAGTGAGCCTTTTCTTATTGTTGAAAGAGCACCTAATTCTGCTTGCTGAGTTTATCTTCTTTGTGAAAGGAACCGCTATAATCTCATAAACTTGATAGCAAAATATTGCTGGATCACTCCACTCCTGCTTTGGATGGCAATACTTGTAGACCCCAGAAAAGGAATAAGTGTTGCAGGCCTTTCCAATTAAGCCACTTGCAAATAAAAATTAAAAGTTTGCCTGCACTGTCAAAAATTTACTTTCCATTTTCCCCCCTAGATTGGTCATATCATACATCTCTTAATTCCTTTCAATATCTTCTCAAGACTGAACAAACTTATTTTTTCTGAGATCATAGCCAGTTTGGGAGTAGTTCACTTATATCAATGGGGATGCACGCCTACCAAATTTGTTTCCCTCTGTCCTACACTGTTCTCCATGCCCCAAACATCCCCAAGTGAATATATGCCATATTGCAAGATATATAACACATACCCTTAGGAAGCACTGTTCCATGGGCTGTAGTGCAGTCCTCCTATCTTCCTATCAGACATGCTTAAAAACTTAAAAAATGTACAAAAAATTATCACTATGAGTGCTAGTTTTGGCTGGAATACAGTTAATTTTCTTCAGAATGGCTAGTAGGGGCCATGTTTTGGGTTTGTGCTGAAAAATTGTTGATAACACAGGGATGGTTTAGCTATTTCTGGCAATGCTTGCACAGTGTTAGTGTCTTTTCTGCCTCTCACTCCATTCCATCAGTGAGAAGACTGGGATTGCACAAGAAGCTGGGAAAAGACACAGCTGGGACAGCTGACAACAACTGACTAAAGGGATATCCCACACTATCTGGTGACATGTTCACTATGTAAAGCTGTCATATAAAGCTGCAGAAAGAAGAAGGAAGGAGAAGACATTCAGAGTGATGGCCTTTGTCTTCCCAGGTTATGTATGATGAAGTCCCGCTTTCCTGGAGATGACTGAACACATTCTTGCCAATGGGAAGTGGTGAATAAATTCCTTAGTTTGTTTTACTTGCATGTGTGGCTTCTGTTTTATATATTAAACTGTTTTTGTCTCAACCCTTGAGTTTTATTACTTTTGCTTTCCATTTTTTTTCCCTCATCCCACTGGAGGAAAGTGAATGAGAAGCTGTGTGGGGCTAAGTTGACATCTGGAGGTTAAACCATGACATTATGTCTTAGAACTTCAAGGGACCTACAGTGTTCCCATTTGACAAAAAAGAGGTCCAAGCCAACATGGCCGTAAGACACCCTGCACTACTTGGACTGGTGGGTAACAGATCTATCTCTGGGAGAATGGCTTTGGCATATGTGGCCTGTGAGCTTCTAAACCATTTTTTTTGTTAGACTAAAACCAGTTTGAATTCCTGAAACTCTCACTTTGGCAAGGCAAGTAGCAAATATTTCAGGACTGTTTTCTTCAGATAGCAATACTAGGAAATTCCTAGAGATGACACAGAGAGAACCCTGTCCCATATGCCCTTGGATATTCTGACATACTACAGTTAGTTCATAGGTTAATAAATGATTACTGAAGCTAGTGAGAAATGTGTATTGAATGCTGGCAAATGTAATACTAGCCTCTAAATCAGATACTGTTAAGAAACTATTATGAAACTCATGCTCTTTTATCTTTAACCATGAAATAGGGAAATGCTGGAATGTTAACATCACTGAATCCTATAAGGACAGAGTCATGTTTATGTCTCACGTTAGAGCTTTTACATACCATGGTCTACTCCTTACTCTTGCACCAGATTATGTATTTGATTATTCTTTTTTTCAAACCTGACTCTAACACAATGAAGCCAGATTGTATATTCTGGATATAAATACAGCTGGTTTTTAAATCTGGATAGGACCACAGTTTTCAGATACCCCAGTGTTGTTTGCTGGTTTCACAGATAGGATAGAAAGTCAGACAGTCAGCCAGAGGCTATTTTAAGTGGGTGTCTAATTGCATTAAGTTTGTTGTGAGCTAACCAGATTACATCTACCAATTTAGGCTAGAGATCATGCTACTGCTGGAGTGCCGGAAGCCTCCATGGCTTCTCTGAGAAGTGTACCTATCTCTGTAACCTGGAGAAGATTGAAATCAAGCCATAGATTTACACACAATTTTTCTTTGGTCAAAAAATTAAAATCTGAAGCTTGTTTTCACAGACCTGTCCTATAGCCATTATTAAAGGTAGTCTCCAAGTACTCTGACATAAGCTCATTGCTTGTGAGTCATGGCAGCGGAAAGCATAAGAATGTCAAGAAAGGGTGTCAGTTATGGAAATTTCCATTACTAGAGTGTCCCTTTGCCATAATAAAATAAAGTGGCTGCAGTAACTATGAGTACTCTGAGATGTTGCTTTCCTTCTCCCTGCTGTGGGGTTTGATAACACCTGAATTCTGTAACGGTAAAAGAAAATTCAGTCTTGGTGAAGTGAGTGGAGAAGCTTTAGTGCACAGGTGCAGGCTTAGCAGATGAGGCTGGCAAAAATTATTCAAGCATTGATAGGAAAAATTCAGGCACACTGAGTGAAAGTGCAAGTAGACAACGCATTTGAAAAGCCATGGCTACTATAGGACAAGTAATGACTTCTACTTGCCTAAGGGAAATCTTGCTCACTAAAATTTTCCATAGTTTTCATTATTTCTTGTCTTTGTGAGATGAACAATTAATAATGATTGCATGGTGAACCTTTGATTTTATTATCTGTTGTTTGCCATGAGAACTTGAAATCTAGGTGTTGACAATGAACATATACATACAATAAAATCAACTGACTTGACCAGTCTGATCTCACTTCTAAACCTCCTGAAAGGAACATGAAATTTAAATGGTATAATATGCATCAGGAAATCAAATGGTAAAGCAAAAAATGCCCCTTTTTTTTTCTTCTCCAGACTAAGACAAAAATTCGTTGATAACTACACTGACAGAAAATAATGGTTTCTGCCTTTTTCTTAGATGTTATGTTGTTGTTGGACGTATTTTCAATGCACTGTATGAGGTAATGCTTAATCTTTCTTAAGAAATAAGCCTGAGGCATGTTCATAGTTGGCATGGTGGAAAACATTTTTAGTGGAAGAGGATGGTAGTGTGGTGATGATGTATTTGATAAGATAAAGGGAGAAAAAGCACATTTTTCTGCATGTTTAAACTTTTTAAATTAGAAAGTGCAATCAACTCAATATGATGATTCACTTGGAAAACAGCACTGTGCAACCAGGTCTAATTTATAAATTGACTTGCCTTTTCTACTGCCACTCCCATAAAATACACGTCAATAGAATGTTCAGTACATGTTCTGAGAAGAACTATTCCTCCTCTTCCAGCATCAGTGTGAAATTTCATATGTTGATCTTCAGCCATGCCATTGCTAGATCTTAAAGGAAAGATCATCAAGAGTAGATGGGAAACTCTTCAGGAAATGAATTGTGCAGAAGGAAGTGATACTGATGAACCAATAGGCTGTTCTTTTGTTCTGAATCAGAACCAGGCTGGTGGTTGGCAGGCTAATGATGGTGCATTTGCTGGTGCATTGCCCTGTTTTGGGTGAACAATCAGCGTCATAGTGCTTTTCAGAGTAGTGGCTCCTGTGAACTCCTGGTTTGAGGATTAAATATAGCTTCTCCTCCTTAAAATTCTCCTGCAGTTTGAAATGAGCATTGTCAACATTTCCCCAATTCCTCTCCTCCTTTATCAAGTCATGTCAGTCTGTGCCTAGCACTAATTGCCCTCTTTCTCACTGTTCTTACATGACATCTATGATTCAGAGACTGTTGGAGGCAATCAAACCTCTGTAATGACTTCAGCAACTTGCAGTGTGGGTCTGAAGAATTTTGCCAAATGACAAAGGATGACACTTTAGTTCTCAGATGCCTCTGCATCCTACAGTGCCATCTCTCAGAGGAAGACCAGCAGCAAGTACCTTAATGCAACACTTTTAACTCCAAAATGATGTAGCTAGGCAAAAGACTGCCTCTGATGTTCCATGCAGCCCTGCTGACACAGACAGATTCTTCTCTCAGCATCTCTTTCTGTGACACACTTTCCAATGCCAGTGAGATGCTCTCTTGTATTTATATCTCCCTATATATATTATATGCTTGACAGTTGCTGAAGTGAATGTATGAACTTCTTCATTATCATTCTATACATAAAGGCATATTTTATGGTAACACAGACAATATTGTTTCTCCATTTCAGCAGCAGTCATAAAACTTATCTCTCTTTTTCTTGACAATTTCTTACTGCACCAAAAATGAAGTTCAGCACTGTTACTTGGACTTCTAGGTAACATTGCATAAACTTTTCTATTCTTACCAGTTATTGTTGCTAAATTTGACATAAACACATAACCTTCAAACATACTATTTCATGCCAACTGTTTCGGTAAGGTTTTGTCTGGACAAAATTCTGTTTGCATTTTGATAGCAGAGGTGACTTACTGTCCTTTCCTGGGTACTTGGTGTTCAGACAAGTTGTTCAAGTTATTTTATATATACTGTATACACACTATGTATTAGTATAAACATGATTTCCTTCAATCTATCACACAGTGACTGTAAAGAAAACCTGTTCTCCCAGCTCTGCAGATGACAGAGTGAGGCATAACAGAGGTTAGAGCAATATCAATATTGAAGTCATATTTAAACAGTTTGAGCCGTGCAGATGGTAAGCCTTGACTGATTCTTTTAAACCATAGTCTACATGGGTTTTATCACTAAGAGATAAATATTAAAGGTCTTTCTTCATCCTTATTGCAACCATCATTCTGTAGGGAAACAGCAAGTGTCATTTATACTACAAAACTGCTATCTTGGAAGTCTACATATTCTTTGCATCATGGGTAGGTCTCTGCAGATCTGGAGCTAAAATGGTTTTTACTCTTGCACCTTCATCTAACATACTCTAGCATACTCTAGCACCTTCACCAATAATCATATGAAGGTAATTTCTTTTAGACATTGACTCAAAATTCTATCACTACAATAGGATCCAGTTGCCCAAACATAGCTGCCTAGTGTTATCTGAGGCAGACTCAGATACCTAATGCATTTGGATATTCAAGGCACCTGCATAGCACTAGCAGACACAGGGTACCTGTGCAGTAGCAGCTGTTGATCAGGCAGGATAACATACCTGTTCAAATGGTGCTAAATGTCAATGTTCAAGCAGTTAATTTGAGTCCCATGGACAGAATTCTTGTCACAGACTCAGATTACTGAAGGCAGGTGTCTTCTCGCAGGTGTGTACATGGAAGCCTGGTGGTTAAGTTCCCATTTTAGTCAAGGTAGCTCAGTGTGGTTGTTCACAGGTGGGGCATTTGTAGTCACATGGAGATATTTTGAAAACCCTAGGGCATCTCGAATTGTGAGAGGCCCAGTGACTATGTCTGCATACAGGTAGATGAGATAGGACTGTTGTCTAGTCCTGAGGGCAAGTTATCAGATGTCACTCACAAGCAGCTTAAATCTCTCCCATCCCCAGAAAAAGTTTCCTTAGGGGAACTGTCCTTGGCCTGTGTTATCTTCTAAACCATTTGCAAGCTCCTTCTACCAGGTTACTTGCCTGCAACCAAACAAGACTAGCATGCATGTTAAAGCATAGAACAATATGGATGCTCACAGGACTGTGATGGAACCTGCACCTGGACCACTTTTCAACCTCCAGAACACAAGAGGAATGTCATTTCAAGAAAATACATTTCTGTCCCCTGAGAAAAGTATAAAATAGATTTCCACTTTAAAACCTTATGATATGAATCTTTAATGTATTTATTTCTTAGTTTTGGCATTTCTTTCTGTTCAAAATCTTTAGGAAATTTCATCACTCTGGAAGAATTTTTATATGGATATATATATATAGATATGATAACTATATACTATATATCTAATTATGATTATTTCTGTAGCACCACTTAACACAACATCATGTAGTCATATAGAGCATTACATAGTCCTTAATGATGGCATTTTACAAAGATCATATTAAAAAAATATAGTATATAAGTTTCTAGCCCCCACACCTTTATATGCTCATGTATTATTTTCTTTCTATAAATAAAAATAAAATATTGCAAGTTATTCAAGAATCTATTTTAGTTACTTTCCAGGTGTATCTCTAATGTTCAATGGCTGCATTTCAGAGATGCAGTTCCCACTAAATGTCATATATCGAAATCTTGTGAACAGGTACTCCTGAGACCTAATATCTACCTAAATGAACTAGCATACAGAATAGGAACAAGCACCCCTACTAATTCAGTTTACCTTAAAACAAATATTATTAGCTTATAAGTAGGTTTTCATTATTATAATCATATATATTTTACAGTTCTAAAGAGAGCTTAGAGAGGATGAAGGACTCTGCATAGTACTCCATTGCATCATGTAGCTAGCTCTCTAGTGTCAGTTATAAATTTAAATCTTGAGTAATTTGGGTATTTTTCCATATAAAAATTATCTAAGGAAAAATTCAGGTCAGTATACTCTTAAAGACTATTTACCCACCTGTGTTTTGAAAATGGCTCTTCGTTGCTGTATCTCAATATTTTATTGTGAACCCTCATGATAATTAATGTTTTTCTTCAAATGCCTCCTCCTTGAAATACTTACAGAAGAACCTCAGTTTGTGTTTCAAATTAAGTGGGGTTGCAGAAATGCTTGAAAACATGAACACTGTATAACTCAAATGTGGCTGCTCTATGTAAAAGAGAACTTTCACCACCATGAAAGTGTGTCATTCACTTTTTTCAGCCTTGTGTAGTTCTGACATAGAGAGAGAAAGGAAGAATTTATTTCAGTGTAAGATTTTGACAATATAATAACTTGATGAAGGCATTTGCATTAAAAAGATTCTGAAATCCTACTTTCAGACAGAGAATTAGTAATAATTGACATATACAATGATTACTGCCAGCCAAGAAAATAGTTTATTAACACATGTTAACTGATAGTAACTGCAAGAATTTATGCATGAAATCCTGATTTAATTCCAGAAGTTACATGTACTATGGTGGAGATGGCACATTACTTGCTAGTCTAAAAGAAGAAAAAGGCACAACAAACAGTCTTATTTGCATCTTCTTTGTAACTATGTGGTTAACTGACGTGCTTATCACATTAGCATGCCAGAATGGTGTCTGCATAATGAGGTGCTCCAGCAAAAACATACTTCTTTTTATATAACTGCAAATGCACGAATCAATCTCTTGGTTCAAAGTGTTTTCCCCCATTATTTTAAGCAAGCCCATCTAATTCTGCTTGAGGCAGATGATGTGTTGCTGGGCACAGTAAAACCATGTATTGTTTTTCCCATGTAACTGACTCTTAAGCTGATACCAAAGGGCACATTTCTGAGGCCTCCAAGAACTCCCAGTCATGCTGGCAACAGACTGGCCCTTTCTGAGGGAGATGTCTAGACTATGCCTCCTAACCAGTCTCACCTACTGTATTTGTTTGCCTCTTGCATATTGCTTTGTGTTGGCATCCACCCCCTACACAGCTATGCCAAAAGAGTGAATAAACAACAGGATATCCTGGTCCTGGGATGCATTTTCATAATGGTGAAAAAATAAGGTTTTCACAGACACTGTGACTCAAGGTCTCTCTTCAAAGATAAGTTAGCTAAAGTCTTTACTATGGCCAAATGATGCCTAACCCTATGTGAGAGAAGTGGAGGTTGAAGGCAAAGGCAACTTATCCCACCTTGTGCCTCTTGACATAGCCTGGAATAGAGGCAGCTCAATGCCAGTACAACTATCCTGTTTGCCTATAGCTCACTAGGAACAAGTAAACACAATTTTTTAGATAAATGGAGCAAGCTATAATGCCCTGCTCCTTACACAGAGAAAAATCAGATAACAGTCTGCTCACCTGAGATGATTTTTTTCCCAAACTCTTACCAAAATGTCTGAAAGATACCACCTTTACCTGAAAGAGTGGCAAAGCTGTTGAAATATTTAGTCGAGTGTCTTGATTCACAAGGGACTGAATATCAAAACTGAGAGGCTTTTGCTAGAAGCAATTATATTGATTAATTAACCTAAAGAAAAGCCTCTTTCACTCATTCTGTGGAGTTGTGGGGGAGAAAATATTATTAACTTACATGTTTTATTTACTAAAATTAGATGAGGTCAAGGCTTGTAGCATGTAATTCTGTTTACCAGTTGGGAAATAAAGTCCCATTGCACCTGCACTTACCTTTGAAGCTAAGTTATATTACTCCAACAGGTAGGAGTAGAAACAGAGAAGGATATCTGATGTGGTAACCTGGAAGTGTTGTGTCAAGTGCTTGACTCCTAAATATTTAGGAGCACCATTTAACCCATAGTTTACATAGTCAGGCTGTTTTTTACTCCAGCTGCATAATGGCTGTTTAGTTTGAGAGAAAGAGTAATCTTTGACTGATATTGAATAAACTCAGTTGCCACTACGATAGCATCTTAGAGAGCATCTCCATATAGAAATATTTTAAATGTGTATGATAAAACAACAAATAAAGATCAAAATAATACAAAGAAATTAATTTTGTGGCACTGGTGCTTAATTATGTTGACTTAGGTCTGAAGGTTTATGGCATTCCTGGAAGAAAAAGAGTGAAGTACAGGATTTTTTTGTACATAGGAAAATTTTAAAAGTTATGTAAGTGAGAAGGTTTTGCCTTCTTGTATTCCAAGTCTGATTTCAGGAACTATAAAAAGACTTTGAAACTGGGCTTCAGTCATTTCAGAGAAATCAGTTTGTGTAACAGGAAAGAAGCTGGATTCCCAGGCAGTAGTATCATGGTATAGGACGTCATCCAGTGAGTGGCCTCATATTCCTTGTCCCACAATTTCAGTCCTTTTTTATTCATTTTGCTCACCTCTATATTACCTGGAACTATTTGCAGAGATAAGAAAAATCTGCTATGCCTGTGAATATTGTTATTCCATGTGATTTTCAGTGGTGGAGTATGAGTATTATAAGTGTGATAGACCAAAACATACAGAAATACTACTACTCCCTTGTTGTCCAGTTGTGTTTGAGCTCCCCTAAAATGGAATCATCAATTTGGTGGCATCAAGGATCGGGACTCTCTGAAATCACAACTGCCAACAAAACATACTGGCCTTGTGTGCATGGTGCTGATCCAGAGGATCTAGGAAAGAAAGACAGTCTATGTACAAGCTGTACAAGGGCCAAAATGGAGGAGCTTCTTTATTGCAAATTCATCTGGTTTTATAGTCCAAATATTGCTTTGGTTAATACAACCAATAGACAAAAGGAAAGGTGGCCATGTGTCACTGTCCCAGAGCCACAGGACAGTCACAAGATGATGTTTACATACCTAAGACATTATATCATAATCTGGACACACTGTATTAATAATTTAATATGCTATACTCCCTCTATTGCTTCCTGTGGGTAAGGAGTGAGTGGGAAAGAAAAGGAAACAGCGCCTCTAACCAGAAAGCCTGTATTACGTTGGGTACAGGGTCACTACAAGGTTCGCCATCATCATCATCATCCACAATAAGGGTACTGAAGAGGTGCATGTTTTGATCTTGTGGGTCATCCCATCACCAAGCAGCTCTATGCCTGAGGCTGCTCAGTCAAGCCCTGATCCATGCAGGGAGCCCATGGCAAACCACAGTTAAGCCAATGGAGCAGTCCTTCACTGTTGCCTGGTAGCATGATGTCCTGCACGTACCTTATTTTGTTGAAAGGGCAGAGATAATGAACCTTTAAGTTGTCTGAACAAACACATTAGCCACATTTGAGACTTTATGGGTATCACTTCTCACACCACCCACAAATAGAAGACCAGACTGTGTCCAGCTGCAGGTGTGTACAAGGAGATCAACGTGTTAATGCCATTCAGTCTCAGGTACTGAGCTACCTTCATTTGCTTTTCCATGCATATCTCCTGGTGGCCTGATAGCATGTGATTCAGTGCTGCTGACTTTAGACTTCTGTCCTACACTGGGCTGATTTGCTATTCTCTTGACTTTCACTAAATACACAGCCTGAACAGCTAACTTCTGAACTTTGTAGGTATAACATCCAGCACCAATCCATCATCTAAACCATCTAAACCATGTCACTAATTGCACCATCAACCAATCCTTAAATACATCCAGGGACTCCACTACCTTCCTGGGAAGCCCATTCCAACGGGAAATCACTCTCTCTGTGAAAAAGTTTCTCCTGATAGCCAACCTGAACCTCCCCTGACGCAGCCCAAGACTGTGTCCTCTCGTCCTGTCACTGGNTCCAGCAACTCAATATCCTTCTTAAACTGAAGGGCCCAGAACTGGACACAGTACTCAAGCTGTGGCCTAACCAGTGCCAAGTACGAAGGAAGAATAACTTCCCTGGTCCTACGGGCAACACTATTCTTGATGCAGGCCAGGATGCCATTGGCCTTCTTGGCCACCTGGGCACACTGCTGGCTCATATTCAGTTTTCTATCAACCAGCACTCCCAAGTCTCTTTCTCCTTGGCCATTCTCCAGCCACACCGACCCCAGCCTATAACTCTGCATGGGGTTATTGCGGCCAAAGTGTAAAACCCAGCACTTGGATTTATTAAACATCATGCTATTGGACTCAGCCCATCTATCCAGCCTGTCAAGGTCTCTCTGCAGAGCCCTCCTTCCATCTGACAGATCGACACTCATTCCAAGCTTGGTGTCATCCGCAAACTTACTAATAATGGATTCCATCCCCTTGTCCAGATCATCAATAAAGATATTGAACAAAACCGACCCCAACACTGAACCCTGAGGGACCCCACTCGAGAGGTGACCGGGCTCCAATTGGACATGACGTGTTCTTTAAGGATGTGCCATAACACTACATGCGCTCCCTTCAAAATCTCCCTTTTTTAATACATAGTTGAATACATGTGTATAAATATACGTTAGTACAGATAATAGTAGTACTGAGTTTAGTTTGACATATTACCTATATGACATAGTACAGATAAATAGATAGATGTACACTTGGTATACCTATGGTTGATTGTTCATATACCTACGTGTAAGCACTTCTATGTCAAACCTGTATGACTTTGACATTATTTGATCATATGGTTTCACAACTAGAAAACAGTCTTGAAGATTTGGCCTAAGATGGTGAAAGGCATTGTAACAAGCTCTAAACCCCTTTCTATTCACTTTGTCGGTTGTATTTACAAGAAGACAGGAGAGATCTCTTGCTACTCTATTACATTCCCGAAGAATACCCCACCAAGCGCCAGTGAGATGTGCCCTTAAAAACAGTCCATGTGTTCACAGTGAGGTCAGCAGCTCTCAGGATTGTCCCATCCCAGGACTAGCAGAGTGACAATGTCACTTAGAACAATCTAAGCACAGTTGAAGTTTGAACCTCATCAATGCAGGAGAAGAGAAGTAAAATAAGAGTGTGCTAATCATAAAATAATTTACTTGGAATATGTGCCCAAATTCTGTAGATTTAAAACATTCCTTGCTATTAAGTTTATTTTATGCAGAAACTATGTTGTGACTAATATGTTAATGTCAAGAACCAGAAATCAATTAATTGCCTAGATTTAAATCTGTGTTTTAATAAAAAAAGTTATCCGCACTGTAACCTCTTAACTTCTTTTCATGTAATAACATAGGTAATCATTAATGTAGAAGTCATAAATAATAATAGTTGGAACAGTAAATTAGCTGTTTTCTCAGCTTTAACTCTCAGATTCTATTTAATTTATTTTGGAAAATACATCTCAGGACCAAATGTCGCCTTTTCGTGTACTCACCTCTGAAGTCAAGGGAAGCTATATGCGTAAGTCTGAGCTTAAAATCTATATGACTGGAATGATTGTGTTTTTCTTTTACCCTCTCACATAAATCCCATCTGTGGAACTGATCCAAAAACTTCTGAAATTAAAGGAAGTTTCTAATGACTTCACTGGATTTTGGAATAGAACTAAATTATCATTAAATATTTTGAGTTGAAAAAAAAAGTTCTTTAAAGCTAAAATTTATCATAAAAATTAACTGGCTTTAATATCTTCAAAGTCTTGAAAATAATTTGGAAAAAAAGTTTGGAATTGTTGAAATGTACAACCCCCCCCCCAATCCCCTCCTTCTGCTTTTCCACTTCATTTGTTATTTAGAAACATTGACTGCAATAAAAATTATTTTGGTCACATAGAATTTTAAAAAAATGTTTCCTTATTATTAAACTAAAAATGTTGAAGTGTCTGAGCTGATTATTCTTCTGTTTTTATGAAATTTGAAATTTTCTTCCTCATTCATAGTGGGATTTTCTTTTAAAATAAACAGAAAATTTCAATGGACGAAGAAACTAGTTTTTGAAGAAATTCCTTTTGGTTCAGGCCTTTAGTAGCAGAATAATCACCAGGCAAACTCATACCACATGATAATGACAACTGTAATTTCCTTTACACTGAGTTGAACCTACTAAAATGAGACAGAACTTTGTCAACAGTACCCATCACTCATTGAGCTTAAAAAAACAAATTAGGAAAAAAATTAAACCAAACTATTTGTCTCTCCCTAAACCTGTAAGCCCCCCCTAGCTAACATATTTGCTGTCACCAGAGGAGACAAGCATTGATAACTTGACCCTATCAGCTCTGTCTTCCAGGTTGCTAATGAGTCTTAACACTCAGCTGTTAAGTGAAATTGTGATGGACAGATCTTCCAGTCTTCTCACTGCATTACAAAATAAAGTAGATCTTTTTGTAACTAAATGTTTTCTGAAATACTTCAACAGAATAAGTGATAAAGTGATTACTGAGAAATGCTCTGCTGTTGTAGAATTTTTATTCTTTATGGAAATGTATTAATAAAGAGATTTAGGGTATATCTCCTTAAACTGAAATGAGGTTCTGCTTCGAGCGACAGACATCTAATCAAAAACTACCAAAGGAATGATAACTATTCCAAAATACAGATTTTTTTTGCAACAAGCTTTAATTTGAATGAACTTCATGGTCAACTGTGAACTTACAAAACAAAACAAAGAGAACATGGTGCTAATAATGTCAAGGTTCTGGGTTTGATAATGATTTGGGCAATTCACTTAAGAGTTGATGTTTGTGGGTCTCTTCCAATTCAAAATATTCTGTGATTCTGTGATTCTGAAAAAGGAAAAGGAGAAAAGAATTCCCATGGAACTGAGAAGGAACTGCAATAATCAAAAGTAATTTTCATGGTGATTTGACTTTTCGAGCCAAAACTTTTGAGTTAGCAATGATCATATATACTGAGATGCACTGTTTTTATTGTGGATGGTCCTAGAGGTATGCATTTGTGCTGTGTGATGAACTGAATTTTAAAGAACTTTGGAGAATATGAAATGCTCAGGTACATGATTAACTTTTTGTTCATTGACTGAACATCACTGGCTCTCTACACATGCACTCCTGGCCCATGATTTATCAGGCTTATGATTAGTAGTTTGTTCTGCAAAAAAAAAAGAAGATGCAGTTTAATTACATTATTTAGCAGTTCTCTAATCTCTTCCAGTGTACAATTACTTGCTGCCTAGTACAAACACACAAAGGTTAGGATTTGGTACAATTTTGAATTTGTATCTCCATTTAAAATCTATTCAAGTAGTATGGAGAGAGCACAATTATCTGTAGGAGATGGAATCAGCCAGCCAGCTCTTTGTTTGTTATAACAACATGGGGGAGCTATTTTGCCAACATTTTTATAATGTGGGCTAATGTAACACAATTACAGTTGATATCATATCTAGGAATGGGCATTTGACACTTCCCAGTACATTTCCAAAATCTACTGTTTAACAGATATATCTACATGATATGAGGAAAGGAAGTATTCATTTTCTGCAGAAGTCAGCTTACAAGCTTTAATATCAGGCTTACAAACTCCTCTTTGTATGATAAAAACCCTGGGAATTCAGGAACTGTCACAGAATCAGGCATTTTAAAAGACATCTGTGTTATATTCAGGAAGTTTTTTTCAACATAGCCCCCTACTTTAGAATGTAAAAAAGCAAGGAGAAATGCTTTAACTAGATGTAATATTAACACTGGAGAAACCGGGTAGGAATGGGGAACAAGAGTACTATGACATGAACCCTGAAAAGCAGAAGCAGAATTTTTGTCAGTGTTTGTGGTGATATGTATAGAAATAGACCTGCTATCAAGCAACCATGAAAATTAAGACAGATTATTCATCTGACTTGGCTGAGAAATTTTGAAATGAGGAAAATGATACCTGAAATTTTCTTAACTAGGACAACAAGGCTGTAAAATTATGTAGACGCCAACTCCAATCTTTGGTTTATCTAAAGAGAATAGGGTTAGTACAGTAGTTGAGACTCACAACATTTGAAAGAAGTACTGTCTTGAAACCTTTTGCATAATTTCTATCTTAAAAAAATTGGCTTCATAGTTCCTTTCAAATCAATTTCTCCACAATGCTTAAATGATAGACTAAATAACATTGTCAATTACAATGAAGCATCTAGTCTCATATGAAGAGTGAGACTGAAGCAGAAATCTAGGTCTGGAGTCCCTATACTGCACATCACTGTGTTTTTGAAAGCAGTATTTGCAAGATCAGGACAGGTAGTAAAAGGAGATGTTTGCTATGTAAGGTCATATACTCTTATTTATCAGACCTGCATCAACCATGTCTGATGTCTCTCAGGATACATTTACATTATCAAACAGCTTGGGTTCTCAGTTCATTCCCGAGTCTCTATCACCCCACAGTCTATGTTGCATAAATTTTTATTTGTTGCCAAGTTACTATTTTCTGTAGTGATGCAAGTAGTTTATCTAAAACAAAACCCCAGTATGGGGAGTAAGCGTGAGACTTGCATCAGTTTTGTTACTTTCTGCTTTATACAGTCCTCCGACAACATCCCTAAGGTCTTTGAAGTCTCAGAATCCTCCTGGCATCTGTCTCCTCATCTATCTATCTATCTATCTATCTATCTATCTATCTATCTATCTATCTATCTATCTATCTATCTATCTATCTGTCTGTCTGTCTGTCTGTCTGTCTGTCTGTCTGTCTGTCTGTCTGTCTGTCTGTCTGTCTGTCTGTCTGTCTGTCTGTCTATCTAAAATTATAACTATGGTAGTACCATCAGACACTATGCTACATCCCATCAGAAGTGTCAGCTTTCCCTGAAAGAGTCTACACTTTAGCAGTGAAGATGCAATCATTCTGCTGCACTTGGCTGAGGATCCTGCTGTCAGACTCTGGAGTGAACGTGTCTGTGTCACACTATACAATGCTTGGCAAAAATAGCTTATCTGGCTCTTAATAAACTCTGTTTTGGCATGATTGAGGTGATATGATGGATATTAATGGATTCTTCGCTTAGCTCTTTAGTAAAAATTGTCCTATCTTTTCATTCTGAAAGGTGTGAAAAATGAAAGAGGGAAGACCATGCTTTGTTAATTTTCTCTGTTTTTCTTCCTATCAGATATAGCAACTATCATGTCTCCTGCAAGATTTTTCTTAATGTGGCTAGGGAAGCACAGTGGGAGATACAAGTGAGGAATGTACAGCTTGGAATAAAAAATCCATTGATTAATCAGGGGCACAGTAACACTGAACATTGTTACAAATTTTTCAAAGCGAAACTATTTCACTAAAAGACAAAATGAATGACCTGATATTTGAATAAAAAATAGAGGTTAACAACTTCCAGGTTCAAGTAAGGGAAGATACAAATTTAAGAACCTTAGATACTAAGAGTAAAAAATGTATATGAAAGCTATGACCACAGATATTATTATACCAACTACTTGAGGAATAATTTCCTACACGTGGGAAGGGTTGAATTTTGATAGCTTGCCCAGAATACACATTGAGTAATGCCATGTCTCTCTGAAGTTAATAGTTTCGGAAGCCAAGAGTCAACCTTCCTTCCCGGTACAATTGTCCTTTTTTTTTTATTTGATAATGCCTCCCTATCCATAAAGAGTTATGTCAGTGCTGAATATCTAACTTTTATGGGAGTAGAATATTTGTTAGGTAATTAAACTAGCTGAGCAAGGTACAGGACTTTAAGAGATGTGTAAACAAGAACTTTGAGAATGAGTGCTCACAGTGGAATGCACTTAATTCAGAATTATAATATGCAACTAAAGTTGTAATTGTTGTGCATCTGGATGCTGAAGAAAGATTCGTCTTGAGAAACTCATTCATCAGTGTCAAGGTGAATTTGACCAAATTTGTTTCTGATGTAGATGTTTCTGTCTGAGCTAAGGCCAGGCTTACTTGTAGAGATTGACATTTTATTAGGTCAATTATTATAGCTGGGAAAGGAAGAAAAGACTTCAAACTTGCAAGGCCTTTTTTAAATCAGAAAGACTGAAAGGTCTAAAAGTTCTGGTACTTTTACCAACACTGATAGTTGTTCAAACAGAAGATATTACCTCTACCTACAAACTTGGCTTCACCTTTGTCGTTAGACAATGAAAGTTATAGCAATATCTGAGCCAGTTACCATTTTGTAGTCAGTGGTGACAAAAAGGAACTTATTTCACATTCACTTTACATATCTACAAAAGTATAAGATTAACCTTTTACTTATATTGCCTTAATTTTCTTACCTGATAGGAAGAGAAGAGGATGACCAATTTAAATAGAAATGTCACAAATTAACTCAGATCAATCCTATCTGATAATTCTACATTGCAAAGTACTTCTATTTTATCTCAAATACTAGAGATAGTGTAACTTAGGTAAAACAAAATTCAGTGAAAATTCGTGTACCCTATTAAATTAGTATTTTGATGGCTAGCATTAAGAATATGAACTTGCTAATCAACACAACTTGCTAGAAAAAATCATCTAATGCGCTAAAGGACACTGTGGAAAAAAACCTGACTAGTGTGATGCCTATTGGAACAAGAAAGATCTCAAAAAAATTATTATAAAAAGAGATTTTTATTCACTGCCAGTTCTATTGAATGTTGAGAGTTTCTAAGAGTCTTCTCTATGAGTCATCTTCTTTTGGAAAAGACTTCCTCTTCTCCATCATTTATCATAACAGAACAAGCTTTTACATTACTGAGGGTTGATAATAAACAACAGTTTTAGTTCTTGTTTCTTCTTAGAAAGACTGTATTAGAAAAAGAATGGTCACATTATTTTAGTGTGAGTCCAGGAGTTGAAAAGTCAAGGTTCCTCTTTCAGCAGGCTTCCTTGGTCACATTGCTTAGGCCTGTTTTTCAAAGGTATTTAGGCATTGCTCCAGTCAGTGTTGCAATGATTCTGTAATCTATCAAAGCTGTTACATGAACTAATAGCTCTAAGTTAAGTCAACACAATTTAAGCAGAAAATAAGATGAAGTTTTTTTACAATACTAATTAACCCTTGTTAGTAACAGACTATACACACATAGGACAAGGTCTGCAGATCCCTAAGTCTAAAGCACGGTGGGAAATCTTACTGAAGGATATCTATAGTTTAACAGTGTTATAAAAAATTGTCTGCACTTTTGGGCCTATGAAATTAAGGGGGTCACACTAATGGTCAGAATCTCCTTACACTTCAGAATCTTCCTATCTTGATTCCTCTGTCTCATGACTGCTATTATCTACCTACTTCTTACAAAGCATTCCCCATATATGACATGGACCTAACTTGTGGGAGCGTGAAGTTGATATCTCTTCCCTGCTGGAAGAGAACTGAACCCTCTGGTGATTCCTGAGACACGATCTCAGGGAGTGGGAGAGGTCTGAGAGCTGCACACCACAATCCTAGATTGTTACTGAAAGGAACATAAATTTCAAATTCAACTGCCTCTACAATAGCTCATAATGACCTCTGGCTTTTTACTTCACAACCTAATGGAAGCCTGCGACAGGCAGTTGGGTATTGCCGTGAAATAGAGTAACCCAGATGGATGTGGGGAAAAGACTGATGAGCAGTGCTGTGAGATTGCGCTTGGCTTTCATAAGACATGTTCTCTAAATTGCAAATTACTGTTGTATGTGGCCTCAGCAGGTTTATAACATCCATTTCAGTGAGGGCAGCAAAACTAGATACATGAAACATGACTTTTCAGCCCCACACCAGTAACATCACCAGCCAACTTCAGCTTAAAACAAAATCTACTTGTGTATCTGAGAAATGTCTTAGTTTGCTTTTGCAACAGTGTGTTCAGGTGGTTCTGGACATTGAGCTCTGTGTTGTTTGTAGTGTCACTACTTTCTGAATTGCAGTCATCTGGAAAAAGTGACAATTTTTTTTTTTTTAAATTTTCATCTTCCCTATGGCTGTATGACAATTAATGTTACTAGATCAAATCTAGCTCTTTGTTGCACTTGATTTTGACTTCAAAGATTTTGAAAGGGGTATATTTTAGCTTAGAAGCATCCCTAGCAGCCCTTGGTTTTGGTTATTTAATGACTATGAATTTAACACAAGAATCAGAGCACAGCGTTGTTCCTATTTGCCTAAATCTGCCCATCTTCTTTTTCTCTGTCCTGTTATTGGCATCCAAGGAGACACATGGGAGCTGATATATTGCTTGGAAGTCACATTCCTATGGCAAAGTAATAAACTTGTGTATATATAAATATTATTATACCCTTCACACAGTTTATTTTTTTTCACTTGGGATTTCATCAACAATAAACTCAGAAGAGCAAAACACTGCAGTTCCAGGACATAGTAGCTATGGGGCAATGCCACAGCTAAAGTTCGCCTCCTCTGCCCCTGCCATCCTGCTCACTTCTCATCCCAGAGGACAAGCCCTATCATCTGGGCTGACTAACTGCTCTCAGAGCTACAGTGTGCACTGAGATTCTGAAAGAGTCTGGGTTAAAGAGAAGCTCTGATTAAGTCAGGTTCACAGAGTAGTCTATAAAAAATTTTGCTGGTAAGCTGGAGGAGACCTGGCACCACAGCACTGGGAAGAAAAAGGAGAACAAGGCGGAGGAGGAGGAAAAGGAGGAGGTGGAGAAAGAATTAAGAGCTGAAGCTGGGTGCAATGGGAATTCTCAAAGCTGGCACTGTTGCTGAATCTGTCCACTGTCGGACCACAGCCAGACCCTGAAGGATGAAAGCACCTTGGAAAACAGTAGTATGGCAAGTTTGTTGGCTACCCTCCTATTCTCATTTTTAGTAAAAGTGATGAGCGCTCTAACACCTTTATGTGGTTTTGCATGTGAAATGTTATCTCTGGTTCAGTTCATGGCAATGACTCACATTCCTGAGCTCTTCCTCCATGCTCTTTACCCTTTTCGTGTGCAGACATGGCTTCTTCAACTGGCAAAGATTTGATGTGGATCAAATGTGCACACTGAAAATGTGCACATTGGAGTCTGGGGACAAGGCAGATAACTTTTTCACAGTTTCCTGTTTGATTTCACATGGTAATAGCTCCAGTTAGTCTCAAAAGGCACAATAAAAGCTTTGTAAAAAGGCTTTACAGTTTTGACATTTATGCTGTATTTTCTGTATAAGGAAAAAAGTTTTCTTCATCTGGAGTACAATATTGATCAAAAATCTTCAACTTTAGTTAAGAAAAACGTGAATTTTCCTTTTAAGGAATTTGAGGTCAGTGTTTTTTGATTGGTGCTGAACAACACAGTATAAGCATATATTACCTAGATATTTAGCTCACAAAGTATTTATTTTCAGTTTTGAAGATGGTATTCTGTTTTAAAGTAGCTTTTCACATAACTAAGCTGTCATCACTTTCTAGCAAGGTCTGAAGACACAGATCAAGTTTGGACATGTGGCTTTATACAAGGTCTCACAAAAATACTGATAGCATGAAATAGTTTGGAAAGATTGTTTTGACTTTCACTCAATACTTAAGTCTAGTTAGTCATGTCAGGGATTTTGCCAGTGGTCTGAGCGTGTTATAAATCCTATAGACTGTCTGATACACGTGCAGAAACAAATGCAGGTGCAGAAGGGTACTCAGACTTGGCCTTCACATCTGCCTTCAACAGTTTTTATCTTATCTCAATGATAAGGAATTTCCCTGATAAAATGATCAGGTAAAACCAATTTGCTCAGATATTAACCAATTGCTGTGTATATACTAATCTTTGTTAGTTCATTGTGGAGTGACTAAGATTTTGAAAGAGATGTTGGTGACATAAAAATGAAGCGGCAAATAAATTCAATTGAAAAAATATGGAAGACATAAATTCTTGTGTGTGTGAAAGCATAAGAGAGCTAAGGAAGTATTTTCATTACTTTTGTTATTCAACAAGGACCTACATCTGTTTCCAGTTTGCACTGATTATTGACACATCTGGTTATTTGGCCTTAGGAACTACAAGTTGCTGTTGTGGCATTATTCTCTGAATCAACTGCTTAGACCACCCGGAAAATAGTATGGCAAGTGCTGTGAGAAGATTGTGTTATTTGTAATAAGATTACCTTTTGGCATCTAGATGTATTGTAAAGATGGGATTCTGTCATCTTCTGTTTTATAAATTACAGTTTTGCATTTTTTTACACCTGTTGGGAAAATAAGGCTGTAGCCAAAGGGCTTACTATTTGACAAAGATAAATCGGGATGACCAGATAAAGTTTCAAGTAGATGCCAGATACAGTAGTAACTACTTGCCTTACATGGAAAAATACCTTTGTTTCAGTAGAGACAAATTACAGCTAAAGTCACAAAACTGAGAAAGATATTTCTTTAACCTATGGTGAGATGTATTTTTTCTGATTAATATCCTGCTGTTAGGTCCAAGTCCTTGACCCTTCAAACATTCTTTTCTGTAACAAACAGTTAAATTTTCTCCATCAGTGGTTTGAGAGTAGCAATCCAGTCCAGGAGTGTGAAAGACATATATTGTGACTTTGAAAAACCAAAAGATAAGATCATAGGACAGAATGGACCACCTAGATTACTAAGAGCAGTCCTTTCCAATTGCATGCGAAAGATAGGATAGTCCTGAAGGATTCACAGAACATCTACTCCAAACACCCCCTCAAACCACAGGCCAAAAACCACTTCCAACACTCTGTCACAGACTTAAGACATAGTAGGAAAAGGCCAACAGCCACAGCTTTAATGTGCCACAGGAAGGAACATGGTGAAATGCTTATTTGTTGTATTACAAATACTTTCAAACTGTGGTAATTTGTTGTTTTTTGAGTAATAGTCTAGGTAATACATACAGCCACAAGAAGACACAATGCAGCTTCACTTGCTGTGTTGAATTACATGTGGAATTAATTTGAACTTCTGCATGAAACTAACAAAAATCTTAAAGATGTATAGAATAAAGATATATAAGAAACAATTTGCTACTTTTTGGTGAATTGCACATTTATAAACATTTGTGTGTTTTCTCTGAGTAAGTTTAGATACCCTCGACAGTTACTTCCATTCCTTCAGGTCAAAGCTGAAGTTTTTAATGTGTATTATTGAATTTTTAATTCCTCTAATAGCTAAAGAATATAAAGTACAGAGGGCAAGGCAGCAAAATCACTGGGAGGCATGAGCAGAGAATGAATACTGTATTCTTTGCAGTGCTATACTATACTCTACTATTCTCTTCAGGCTTGCCCTTTGTCCTCTTCTACATTGTGTCCGTGTGAGTAGTCTGATTTCCATCATTTTCTCCTTAGGAGAAGAATCTGTGTGCAGCCTTTGTGGTAGGGAATTGGCATCTCCTGCCAGGCACGCTGCCATACCAGTCGTCAACCAGTCTTCTGCCTTGCCACATCTTCTGTGCACCTTCATAGCAATGACGGTGATGTCTTCTGCTAGCTGCCTGGCCAACCTAAGTGTCTGCAGTTGGAGAGAGCATACCTGATTAGGAAATGACTGCACCAGTACACAGTTTTCCAGCAATTAAAGAGATGCAAAAGTGATCGAGGCAAAACAAATATGTAAAAATAGCAACTACTTAAGGTGGTTTTTTTTTCGTGTGCGTTTAGTGGACTTAGGACTTCTGCAAGACCTTTGAAAAGTGATTTAGAGCTAGTTTGATAATGCCTGCTCTGAACTTTATCTTTGCAGTGCCTACAGAGTTTCTGACCAGTGCTCAGGAAATAAGTCAGCACCTAAATCAGATGTTCAAGCAGTCTAGTTAGACAAGTAAGAATGTTAGATATCTTGAGAGAATAATTTGGTGTCCACATGCTGAGAAATAACTCGCCCAGATCCCCCAGGCCTCACAATTAGGGCACTCTGCAGGGAGTGGGGAGATGCCTGGTTCCCCTCCCAGAGATGTTTATGCAGTTTGCATAAGTGAGATTTAGAAAAAAAGTGGAGACTAAGGTCAGGACCGGAACCAGGTCTCCCCGCTCCCAGCTGAGCGACCTACCCAGGAGGTTCCTCAATTATTTGTTGTTCTCCTTCCAGCAGTAAGAGTATGATTTTTTTTTTCTTAAATGTGGATCTTGCTCAAAAGAACAAAGCCCTAACAGTAGAAAAGTAATGTGCATGGCTAGTCTACAGCATTAAGTTTAGGACATAGCTCAAGCTAAAAAGGCTCAGGCCCCTAAAGTTCCTGCATCCTTTATGAGTGTTTAAACCATAAAACTGTTACGCAGAAGGCAGACTGTATTTAGAAAAGCAAGCTCTGCTTTTGTGAATGCCTAATCTCAGATTGTGCACAACATCTTGAAACAGAGGTAATTAGGTGCGCCACTCCCCGAATCCTGGATTACCTGCCGAAGGTCTGGAGCTGGACAGGTCAGTGCTGTCTTCTGCTGGCTGGATCCAAGCCATTCTTTTGTCAGAAGGAGAGCTCATTCACGCAGCACAAATAGCTCCTATTATCCACTGATTGCATTAATCAACTCGGAAGTCAAGCAGGCTTTTTTAAATCCCTCAGGAATAGTTCTTTTCAAACTCAGAGTGTGTCTAAACATTTACGAGGGTCAGAGTTACCATTCATGGAGTCTCATAGTGTTGAGGTACTAAGGTGCTTTAAGTTGTAGATAGGATTTTCAGGAAATATACAAACATATCCTTGAAATTCAGACCTAAAGTGTGAAGCTACTTAGCTGTTTTAGAACAATTCTCCTTTAGATAAAACCCCTCAAAGATTCAAATGTCAAAAGTTCAAATATTGTGAGGTAAGAGATTGACTTACTTCTTCGGGGGCTATTTTGGTGTCACTGTCCTGAGTGCTGTCAAATATGTGCTCTTCTTTGTTCCTTGGCTAACAAATCTAAAGATAATCCCTGGAAAGTTAACATATTAAGTCAGATTTCAAAGGTTTGAAGTAGTTTTAACATATATGAAGACAAAGCTATTCCATTTGGATCGTATACTAAAATTGCTTTAGTCATGATACAATAAACTATTGGGAACAAATTGCTGTAAAAACCTTTAAACAGAAATTTGGAACTTTACACTAGTCTTGGAAATAGGATCCATCTCTTTTATTCAGAATTCAGCTCCTGCAGCGTTCTGTTAACCATCTGGTATCTTCCAGGAAAGGAAAGATGTAAATTTCTTCTGTCCTTTGAATTGTATGGGGGAGAGGGGGGAGAGCTATATTCCTAGTCTAAAAAGAACAGGCTCATTTCAGTTTTGGTGAAAGCTTTGTGCTTCTCTGTTACTGGTATGCACACAGTAAAAATTCTCTTTGAATTACTCTTGTATGCAATCAATTTCCATGTACTCCACTGATTTGCAAGCACACAAGCAATCTTGCAGTCTCTCTCACTTAAAAAGACTATCCTGGATCGAACTATTTGAGATCTGAGGTCATTCACTTGTGGTTGTGCAACTTCTAATGTTCATGATTCAATGTATGATTTTCTACCACATCTTGGGGGTCTGAAGCTTCCATGCCAGCAATAGTCTTTTATGTAAATGTACAAAAATTAATGGCACAAGGATAGTTTTTCATGGATGCTGAATAGGTGCACTGTGTATGGAAAATGGTTGAGATTTATATTAAAATGAACTGTAGAAAACTCAGTATGTGATGGAACCCTAAGTGTTTGATCAATAAAAAAGGAAATCAAATAATGTATTTTCTTTTATCCAGCAAGTCTTCTAAGTTTCTGCCCCTTCATTTTGCCTAAGAATTGCCTTTCAGAAGGCTGAATACCACATCATTTCTGTTTTCATTTCTCATTAGTTTTGCTTGGCATTTCAACGCCTTATTACCAACATTTGTTTTGCATTTTTGTTTCTTCTTCAGAAAGATTTTGTTTCATGGTATTACAAGTGTAGATCTCTACAAGAACTTTCATTGTCATCTCAGTTTTTTTTCATATCATCTTTAGAGTCATCCTGGTATGACAGAGAGGTCTGCTCCAAATTCCAGCCCCTCCAACCCTGATGATATTGTTCTCCAATGGATACAGGATCTGTCTCCATGACCTCCCCGAATCTATCTAGAAAAGTGGTTTGTGGTAATAGCATTCAGATAGAGAGCGAGAAGAAAAGTGAAAGACTACTGGTACTACTAATAGATGGGAAAGTAAGTGACCAAGAAAGCAATGCTACTTAAGTGCTGCTGGGGTCAATGAAGTGGTGGTAGGTTTCATTTACCTCAGCAACTCTGGCTGAGCAAAGAGTGTTTAAAAGGATGGGAGGGGAAGACGAACATATCTGATGAAGGGAGGTGGAATGAGTGGGAAGACACAGCATGCACTGTATAGGTGGAGGGTAGTAAATCTATACTTTCATAATCACAAGTGACGATGCATTGAGGGTGGGATTAATTTGACCAAAAATAGATGTTTTCTTCTGAGCTGTTCACACTCTGTGCCTTTCACAGGCAGCGGAGAGAGGTGAGCATTTTTTTAAACATTAGTTTATAGTTTTGCTGCTTTATTGGTTAAGAAAGAAGTTTTCCACATAATGCAAAGCTTTTGTCCAATTCCTAAAGAAAGGATTTATTACTACTTTGGAAGGGATCTGTGCTGGAAACTCTCCCGCTTCAGTTCTCTGGACAACGTCCTCCACTGAAATATGGTTTGACTGTTCCGAACAGTGCATTGCAAATTCACACGCAGTGATATTGACATCTGGATTTAACATATGGGATACAGATAGTTCTTGATTGCTGAACAGATGTGCTGCTTTGAAAAGAAACAATTATATTTGAAGAACATGGGATACAGAGTAGACCTTGTCCTATCCCACATATTTTGCTGACATTTCTTTTTCTAAATTACCAGTCTGTTTATTAAATTTCCACAGTATAAACCCACCAAAATTTATAAGAGATTGAAGTAGATGGCAATAATGTCAGATACACCAGTAAACAATTCACTGACAACATGTGTTAGGAATCAGACTATTACAATTAGTCAAGAACAATGCCAGATGATGATGAGGCTGAGTAAGAACAAACAAACAAGGACAAAGGAGGAGACAAGGGAAGTACTAAAAGTTCAGAAAATGTTCCCATCGATTTTATAAGTAAAAAATCCACTTTGGTGATGAAAAGAATTTTTGCAACAATATCAGCAATCTCAATGACTACAGCATAGTGAGCTCCTTTACATAGCAACAAAGAGTGCTGCTATAAGCTGAACAGTTGTCAGTTCGTCAAGAAATGGTCTGCCATAACAGAGTGAAGTGCAGTTGTACAAGGAAGGAAGCAAATCTTTGCAACCCAAATTTACCTGAAGAAAAACCAAGATCTTGATATGTTTTGTTTCAAATTATTTTGTATATAGAAATTTTGGAAATTGAAGTTGATTGTTCAAAATGCTTTATTTTACAACACATTAGTATATATCCCAACATGATTTGGGGATTGCAGGATTGCATATCCCGTTAATACACATTTCACGTACTTTTCACCTAGTTGAAAATTCTTGTAGCCAGGCTACCTGTAGACATTCTCCATCAGCCCTATACCTTGTGCTGTAACTTCTGGGTGTTAAAGGTTTTAGGTGGCAATCAACCCTGCCCAGTGTGTGACCATTCCACGAGTAAATTTTGTATGACTTTTGTATAGTGGATCTTTAAAAATAGGTGTTTAGTACAGATTTAAAGACTTCAGGACCTGATTTAATCCCACCTAACTGAAGTGTCTTTCACTATTGAGTGAAATGAGAATAAGAAGTGTGGTGAATCAAACTGAATTTAACTTCTGAAGGTGCTTATTTTATATTCAGAAAGCTGTTAATCTCCTATGTCAGTTATGTGCTTAAAACTGAATGTAACAAATCTAGAACTAAGTGGGCCTCAGTTATTGTGGACAAAGTTCTAGCAAAAACAATATGAAGCATTTTGGAATAATGCATTTGCTATACAAAAGAACATCCTGGCAGCACAACCCTGTGACTCATCAGAATAACTAAAGCTGGCTTGCAATACAAGAGTGTGAGGGCCTGTTGAACTAGAGCAATAACAGTGACTTTTTTCAAAGGAAACTAAATGAATGCTATTTATTCAATTCAGAGAAATATGAAAGAGAGCATATTTGTACTGTTCTAGCAGATCAGTTCATGATCAAACCCCTTTAATGCAACAGATCTCTTCACAAAATTTATTTGTACTAGAAAAAACTAATGTGACAAAGAACTATGATATCAAGAAGCCAACCAGACCAAAGATGTGTTTTCAAAGTCTTTTAGATATATTTTCAAAGTCTTTTATCTTCTTACATATTCACTCCCCAGCAGATAACAATTTTCTCTTACCTCTGCCAAGTTCATGCAAGACATATTCTTTTATTTCATTTTCATTTGTTTTTGAATTTTCATAAATTTCGACTTTTGTTTTCAATATCTTTTTGGAAACTTATTGCGCACTTTAAATATAAACCCTTTTGGACTTGGACTCTCTCCAAGTTTCGCCCTGCTCCAGGCCGTACAGAGCAGAATGTTCGTAGCAAAGATGCTAAATATCTCTTTCATATCATCTTCTGGGAAGAAATGCCATCAGTAGCTCAGCCTCCACGTTCAAAGTGTCTTTAATTGATTTGGCAATTGATCTCCCAGGAACGTCAACCCTTTTCATTGCAGACACTATGGCACATGTAATTTCAAGATCTGCTATGCATTCTTCCAAATTCAGTACTGCATTGTGGTATAGTAAACAGTTGTGATCCAAAATGCATTACAGGCTTTTTTTACAGGTTGCAAATATAGGAATATCGAAGAAGAAGTGCGGGACAGAAAAAAGACAACATCCTACAGACCAAACTGCACTTTTCAGAGCATTGCCATACCTTTTACCCAAAATCTTAACACTTCTCTACCAGTCTTTGTGATTCAAGGCTGTGTTGCTCTATTCTCTGTTTTGACACTTGATTGGCCTGTATTAAGATGCTTTGAGAATGTACCATGGTCTCTTATTTCACTGGAACATCACAGAGTGTAAAAAAGGTGAAAACAAGAGATTGGCTATAAGTTCCATATTTTGCTACTTCAACCTGGCAGACATATCCTGTTCTCTTTTCCCCACCGCATGCTAGTGACCAGATCTCTATGATGAGCTAGCAATTCCTTAATGATGAAAATGAACACTAAAAAAGCTATGTACAAATGAAGATTAGTAAGTAATAATAAGTTCCTACCAAATATTTGCTAGGGGTTGACTTGAAAAGCTTTTTAAAGACTAAATCCTCACAGGTACTGAAGTTGTTTAAATTCAAGCCAAAGCAGGAATCTCTCAAATTAGGAGTATCATTGGTTTAATCCTGTAAACACGGTCAAAATACAGCAAAATGGATAGGCAGGGCATGCTTTTCTACTTCACACAAATAATGAAGCTATTCTGCTAGGTAAGTGTGACAGAGACTCTTCTGACAGAGGGCAGAGGCTGGATCCACCCACATACCTATTTCGTCGAGTTCCTTAGTTTCAGCTCCCCTTTCCACAACTATTTTATTTGGTATAAAGGTATCTGAAGTGAGGAATTTTACCTGGACGTTCCTTTCCTTAGGTAAGTACTCTCATAGTTACTTAGAAAAGTAATTTCTATTTTGGTCTTGAGCGAGCAGTAAATGACTCCAAATTACAATAATTTCCAGAATCTCTCTGTCTTTTGGTTGATACATGGAATACGTGAAACCTTTTATGCATTAAGGAATTACAGAGCAAAAGCACATCCCAGGAACACATACATCTCTCTGTTTCCTCAGGCTGGTTTTCCTTGAAGCTTCTGAGGCACTTCAAGCTCTGTGAAGGCAAATCCAATGGTGTCTTTGGTAGAGACTGTTTAGTGAGGGGGTACATGGAAATTCGTGTCCAAGCAAATCTGATTTTAAAGTATGATAGTCACTACTGCAATTCAGATTTTTTTTAAATCCTGATCCTGGTTTTTTTTTTTTTTCACTGGATCAGAGGAGATTTAACAAGCACTTTGGGAATAATTGATCATGGCATTGCCTGTTTTGCAAGGTCAAAGCAGAAGTTATTAAAAGTAGGAATTCTATTTAAGGAATGGATGGCATATATTTTTAAGTGATAAGCCCATAGGATGTTAAATATGTCCTCCTGGAAATTTAAAAAATGTAAACTATCATTACTGTGTTCTGTTCTGCAGTTGCAAGTGTTAGTGCCAGGATTTTTTTATGCTCGTGGTAACAAAATCTCTCTCCCTCTCTCTTTGCCCTTAACCAGTTTCCCAAGCCAGAAATTACAACTGATTTTAGGAAGAGGCATTTTACACTTGGTGTATATACATTTGTGTATACATATGCATAAATCCATATACAGCTGTTATTACCTGAGTTGGCTTGGTTTTCAAACTTTGAAGAAGGGAAAGGACAAGAATGCCCTCCATGAGAAGATGTCATTTTAAAAAACTGAAGTGGTAATTTATAAATTGAGGAAAATCTCAATTTTTCATCTTCAGGTGAGTTATTCCTCCTCTAGTTCTTCTGTTTACATTTTGTATGGCACAAGGTCATTGTCATCAACGCAAGCACCATATGAGGAATGTTTATGGCAAATGAATGTTCCTCATATGTAGATTTTATTATGATTTTTAATTGTATAAAATTTCCAAAACTCATTTTAATACTCACTGACATCGATGGAAAGACAGTTACTGGCTCCCGTGGACTTCAGATCTAGACATACTGTTAGGAAATTGATGTAATTAAGCCCATTAACACAGAATTGATTTTTGGATTTGTCATTTTTAAACACTCTTTTTTTTTGGGGGGGAGCCGTATAGTTTGTGATCAGTAAAAAGATGTGATGCTGTCATACATGCTGTAAGTGAACCAACAACTTAAGTTGCACTATAGCGAAGTCACAACCTTTGGACAAGTTACAAGGAGAATGTATTTGCTTCATTGATTTTTGGTCTCTTCTACACTGATTGATCATTTACTTTAAATACAAAGACTGAAACAAGGATGTGCAAATGCACAGTTCTTTAGTATGACTAAATGTTTTATACAACAAAATAATTTTTTGTGACTTCACATAAGAAGTGATTTAATTTATTCCTTTGCTATCACTGTTTGCAAATTCTTCCAAGTAGGAGTAGTAAGAAATTAGTTTAATTAATATTTATGTTGAGGAATCAGACAGGCGACATACTCTGATTTTTGTGAATGTTTTCTGACAAATGTAACCTGTATTGTAGTAACAGCCAGAAGTCTGAAACAGGCAAGGGGAAAAGGTGTCATAGTTATGTCACAGACTTCTTGGAAAAGAAGTTCTTGTCCTGGTAAGGGTGCACCCTAAATTAGGATAGTTGCATTGACTATATCTTTGTTCTTTACAAAATTATTCTCTAATGTTTTTGAGATTAAACATATGGTGTTGTATCTGCTGTTTAAGTAACTGTAACATATTTGAAAGCAGAAGAAATCAAAGAGATTTCAAATTAGTTGTGAAAATGCTTGTCCTGCAATTCTTTAACAAACATTTGAAGAAACTTTTATAAGGAATTTGAAGGAAATTATATTACGTGTTACTTTAGGCACTGTCATCAATCCAAAACAATAACCTTAGGAAAATCTGTAGAATCATATATATTGTTCTTCCACAACAGAGCCTCCATGGTGAGGAGTACCGTGCAAGAAAGAGTATTTTACAGAATCACAGAATATTCTGAGTTGGAAGGTACAGACAAGAACCATTACAGTCCAATCCCTGGCACTACACAGGACACCCTAAGAGTCACACCATTTGCCTGAAAGTATCATCCAAATGCTTCTTGAACTCTAAAAAGCTTCATGCTATGAACACTTCCTGGGGAGCCTGTTTCAGTGCCTGACCACCCTCTGTGTGAACAAACTTTTCCTAATATTTAACCTAAACCTCCTCTGAGTGTTTTAGCTCAGGAGCACTTCATACTAGCAGGGCTGTAAAGCTTCCATACAAAACTGGCAGGAACTCTGCTTGCTCTTATTTGACAAAGAATCTCAGGGCTTTTGTGTATGTCCATGTAAACATACATACACATACCAAATGTGGGAAATTGTCTGAAAAGGACTGATGGTCATCATGGATCGGACAATAGTAGATTGCTGCTCTCAGACATCCCTTTAACAGGTAGTACTTTTGCAATACCTATAAACAATGTGTCATTGTTACTTGACAGCATTTTATCAACACTGAGCAGATAAACAGATGTGTGTGCCTTTAAAACCTGGTATAAAACATTATAAATATGCAGAAATGAAAAAGGCATTCTTAAACAAAAGTCATTCTATGGGGTTTTTTCCTTTTCTCCAAACTCAACATTAAGACAGCACATAAATAGTTGATTTAGAGGTAAAGTTAAACTTAGATGATATATTTCATGAAGAGACTCAGAAATGGTATTTGTTTGAACTCCTAACTATCCAATCTTCTGTTAGGTAGATAAAAAAAAAAAAAAAAAGCATAGCTTCCTTCTAAGTCCACTGTTGTTCTTAGGTGCTCTTTAACTCTGTATGATTATATACTGTGTTCCTAATATTGGGCTTACTACTGTTAAGTCTATATAATAACTCTTTTGCCAAAAGCATGATCCTAGAAGAGCACTGACACATCTTTATTTCATTATATGTATACATGTCAAAAGTGTATCTTTAGTACTAAACACAGGCAAGCACATCAGAGGCTTTCAAATGCTGAAATAAAACATTATTCTCATCCTCCCAAGATGCTGCTTTATGAAAGTCTTTTTTTACTATTCTTCACTCTTTTCTCATCATCTGAGACACGTTTGTATGTTGTCCCTGCTTCAAGAAACTAGAATGTCCATCAGAATGCAATCAATGAGATGATTAGAATTTCTTTATAAACTATCTGAGGGCTTAACATAAATATTCTGTTAAAAAGAAGGCCTGGATTGAATTATTAAACTGGCACTATAGGTTAGGAAAGAAAACCAGGAAGATATATAAGGAAACTAGGAAAGAAAACCAGGAAGATACATAAGGAAACTAGGAAAGAAATTGGACAAGAGCTATTGTGGCCATTTTAAAATGTGAAATGTATGCATCCTGAAGTTCATATAAAGATTGGCAAACAGTTTTCATTTAAGTTGGAACTTTCTATGATCTGGCAGTCTCACTTGTCTTCATGTGTAGTATTTGAGACATGTATAATAAAATTGCAGAAGTTTTTATGAAGTATAGGGATTGCTATTTATTATTATTATTATTATTATTATTATTATTATTATTATTATTATTATTATTATTATTATTATTATTGCAATTCTTACTCACTGAATGAATATAGTTATATAGTTATGCTAATCTTATTATACAGAGAACTTTTCAAACTTTACAAGCAGTTCAGCCCTCTCTGGTTAGTGACTCATGTATGAACTTACCCTCTTTCTCTTCAGAATTATTCCAATCTGTAAATGAAAGAAAAACAGAGGGAGTGGTGGAAAACTTTAATTTGTTCGTGAACTGTTTGTTTAACTCTATTTGTATTGGTTGGGTTGATATCTGTGTCACATGATAATTTTTTTCCTTCATGATCGGAATATAAAAATGAATCACAAAACAATCACTAGTGACTTACAACAATCACTCTCATTTTTATTATCTGGTCACAACAGCAGCTGGGAAACTTTTTATTCCCAAATATTTTCGGAGTAACCTGGCAATTGTCAGCATTGTCGGAATAGAGAATGTGATTGAGAATGAACTACACTGTCTGTGTCCATTCACACACACAGACGTTCACTGATACATAGATCTATTCACCACAGACTGATTTTTCACATGATAGCTTTCCTGTCTACCTATTTCACCACCAGTAACTTACAAATGTAATTTGATGACGTTCTCATATGTAGCAGAATCACATAAGTCATAGGTCCAAGTCCTGTTTGCACAAGCAAATTCTGCATGAGAGCCTACATCAATGACAATGCAAAATCCATTGTTCTTTGGCTTTTGCAAGTGCAAACCCCCTGGGAAGTTGGTTCTGAATGAATTTCTGCTAATTATCTGTTAATTCTTACCTACAGTCACACAGTGGCTATTTTGTGTCTCCAGCAAACATCGCAGCATAAGCTCATAATGAGAACTTAAAGATGCCTTGTGCGGGGAAGGAGATCATAACCTGGGTGAATGAGTGCCCCAGCAATTCTAGCACTGTGACTTCTTTAGGAAGGTTGGTTAAAATCTGATTTCAAGCTGTGTAAGCTGCATTTTTTTAATATATATTTGTGGCTCTGCCCTCACAAATCTATGATTCATGACAGGAATGCAGCTTGGATCTCTTGTAATGTAAGCAGCTGCAGATACTTCAAATACTTGGGTACATGTGATCCAGAAGCTTGCTATAAATTTGCCCCTAAAAATAAAGCAACAAGTGATTGAACAGTGATAGGAATTAAACACAGCAGTGAGTGAATGGAATGCACAAGTCCTTAGCTCAGAATCTTTTATTAATGGCAATTGCTAAAATTAAAAAAGAAAACGAAAAAAGAAACACCCTAGAATACTATCTTTGAAAGAACTTGCTGCAAGATTCCTTTAAAGTTTTTTTTTAATACCATTAGATACTGAAAAAAAGTATTTGTTGATATGCAGTGTCACTGACCGCGATACTTATGTTGTTACATCATCTGATAGTCAACTGTATTTCCACTTTCCATGAGTTACTGGACTAATTTGGTTTCAAATTTCCCCTAAATCTATACCATGTGAACAAAGCAGGCAAGCAACAACCCTGAGCTTTTGATACCGAAAGGATATTTTGCTGTATGATTCGTCTGGATGCTGACTGACTGCAGAAAAATTCCTACTGACAACAACCAGCTTTGAATCTGTCTCTCGCAATTGAAAGTCACAGTTTACGTAGCCTCTTATGTTTGGATTTCTCATTCATTTGCCTTCATTTTAAGACCAACACTGTCTATGCTCAGTAATCCACACAGGATGAAACAACATGCCAGCATTTTCCTGAACTGATACTTCCATGTCATTCCTGATTTCACATACAGTTTTTATACAGAATCTTGGAGGATAAGGAAAATTTCGTGGTCAAATCACATAATCAGATCCTATCAGCCAATCTCAGAATAGCTATCTAGGGAATTTCAACCAAGAGGGCTAAAAAAGTAAATGAATTAGATTTAGCTGCACTGTGAATCTTAGTTCTAGAAGGAATCTTTTTTCATTGGGAAACCCTTCTGAGGATAGCCTCCTGTCTACATGCTTCCTCTTCTGCAGTCCTTTTGTTTCTGCTGTCCTCAGATTCCTATCTTACCCATGCATAGCAATAACAAAAGTGCAAAACTTGGCATTTTTGAAAAGGGATATAATAGACACAGATTTCTCAAGTACTTGTCTGCCTCCCTAAGTAGTGTAAGGTGGCTGAACACTGACTCCTAAATTTCTTTGTCTAAAGGCTGGGTATTTCAACTGATCTCATCTCCCAAGCTCCCTCTTCATGAAGAGAAAGATGGAGGCATCTTCAGAAGGTAGAATCAGGGGGGGAATGCCAATAGAAAAATTGACTGAATAGTAATGAAACATTACTATTTCTTGAAATCTTTGTTGAATTAATAACTCCATCACTACACTGACAAACAAATTCTGAAGTTGATTTGTTTAAAAATATGTTTGCTTGGGTACAGCATATCCGATTTTCTGTTTTTTTTCACTGTCACTCTGCTCTTATCTAAGGAAAATTTGTGTATTGCAGTACAGTAGCAGTATTGCATACTACAAAGAAATGTAGTATCATTTTTGCTGTGAACACCCTGTCCATGTGTGTCTGTCAAGTGTGCTTTGTATCTCCCTCTTTAAATGTGAAAGGACGAGGGGAAAAAAACAGTGTTTATTTTGCTCCTGAATGCTGCACTAGCTGTTTAATATGTTTCTTATGAATTACCATTAAGAAAGGATTTTGCATTTAAATGGAAGCTTGGGAGGATATAGGTAAACGTGAGTGTGGTCTTTTCAGAAGAATGTTTGATTGAAGACCTGTTTTTGGACACAAGGTAAGGAAAAAGATCACTTAACCTCACTTGAATAAGTGGAGATTAAAGGTTAAAAGCTTTAAAGCTTTAAAACGCATTAGCAACAGAACAGTAAATACAATCCATGGAGACATGGAGGAATTAGCAAAATAAATGTTAAACTAAGAAATGCACTCTAAGATTCACTGGAATCTCCACACTAAGTCTGAATGCAGAGTACATTTAAATGTTTCACTAGTTGTTTTTAAAGTTGTCTTTGTATTCCTTATATTGGCTCTAATGGATATGATACTAAGCCTCACCATGAATTATGCAAGCAACTTTTATGTAGATGTTTCCATGTTTTAGCCTCCCTGGAGTTTAGTAGTTTTAAAGGGTGGATTTTACCATATACCTCATTTAACCTGTTGCATATTTGCTGGGCTTGTACTGCTAATGTATTAGTAATATAGTCACGATACTGTTCAAAAGATTCCTGTACAGTATTAGGGAAAACAAAGTTACTGTCATCAGTGATGCAACCTTATTGTGTCGTGGACACAAAGTATTTTTTTAAGTACATCTGCTGAATGACAGTATTTGACTTAGATATCGATATGTTAGTTGGTATCATGGCTACCTTCAGCAAATGCTTTGATTCTCTGTCACTGATTATTACAGGTCAGTAAGTTCCACAGAGTGCAGAACACTTCCTGAAAACAGTTACCTCCTCAAAGAAGAGGAGTGATCCTACACAGAGTATACTGCAACAGCATAATTGTAAAGTAGGGAAGCTGTGTGTCAACAGGAAGTATCTACCTGAGAAAAAGGTGGAGCAAAAGTAAAATTGTAATTTTTAACTATTTCCACTATTGAAATAGTGATTAGAATAGATATAATATGAATAGTGAATATAATATTGAATATTGAATAGGTTCCACCAGGTTTCTCCAACTGGCAGTCCCCAACCAAGGCAACCAAAATTAACACCCCTACTTGAGCTTTTGCACAAAGGGAAAGTATTACTGCAGATTTGGCACCGCACTCACAGAAATTAATGTAAAAATTCTGGTCCACTTCAAACAAGTGATGACACACTGCATAGGTGAGACTACAGAGCAGAAAACAATTAAAGATTTAAAAACACAGACTATTCAATAGCCTGCAAGTGTAATTATAACATATGATATTTACAAGAATGGGAAATTTGAAGTATGTAGTGGAGTTTTGCTAATGTGAGCCACACCTTTCTAAAATTTGACTTCTTAAATATTCCAGTTAATATTTAATGAATTGCTCTCATTGCAGAATGTTCAGATACAAGAGCTTCTCAAGAGTGACTGAACTTATTTTGAACTTTTATTTTCATTTAAACTCTCCATTAAGGAATTTGGGAGGGTGAGCAGGGTAGAAAGGCATTTGTTTAGATTCTTCTTTTAATAAAGTTTTAACACTTTGATATCAGTCTCAGATTAGATGCAGTATCCCGCATTCCAAAGTAAGACATTTGCTCCCTCTCTCCTCCACCCAACATATATCTTAGTTCTGTCTTTTAAGCAGAGCCTCTGATTCAGCCCAATTATTGTCATTAACAGCAGTTTTCTGCAGAGCAACATTCCTTGCTGTGGCCTCTCCTTCTCAACTCAATAAAGGATTAGCCTGAAATCCAGTCTATTAATCCTATTTCCAGTTATATTGTGAGGGGGAGGGTACCAGATTCCCTGTATCCACATTCTCTGTTTGAAGGTTGGCCTCAAATAATGGATTTTCCTGGTGTTTATCAAATTATTCTGCAAAGAGCCTAAGGATGGGATTAATCTGCTATGTAGATGTTGCATCTAAGCAAGTCCTGGTACCTTTTATAGTCAATAGATATCAATAGACACTCTGAGTGTGTGATTCATCCCATCTCAAGATAGACGTCTAATTTAGGTCAGGTGACTCACTCCCTGGAAGTACTTAATGACTATAAAGGGAATCTGAATGACTAACTCAAAGATTTTTAAAGTGAGGTGAGGTGAAAATCATCCTACATGCTTCATATGTTCTGGCACAACACTTCCATTACCCTTCTCCTCAAACAGTTACTCTCACCATATTTAACCCAGATGCTTACTACCACTTTCCACCTCTCTCCTATGAAACCCAGTCACTAGCTTTCAATTCTTCCCACCTGGGAAGATAGTCCTCAGATCTTGCCAGTGTTCTTTTTCCTGATAATTAATGACTCCATTATTCATCCTTCCTTGTCTAATATCACTCAGGATTTGAGCCCTGGTTTCAAATATTATTTCATCCTTTCATCCTGAAGCAAGTTCTTCTTTTCCTTACCTCATCTTTAATTCAAAGCAATATTATTCCTACAAGAATAATATTAGAAGATATTGTAGAATTTTTGATTTTATATAATATAAAGTCATCATTAATTAGAAATAGTGGATTTGTTTTGTTTTGCATTAAGAGTTTTCATCAGACATTTTAGTGGCTGCAGCATGTGGCTTTCTAGCTATATTAATTTGGTCCTAGCTCCTTCTCTGGCTACACTTATTCATCAGGGAAATCCCAGTGGAACTTGTATTTGTATTTTCAAAAATAAATAATAGGTTTGAATTTTGGCCAATGTCTTCCTCCTGTAGTGAGCGAGAGAGTTGCTGACTGAGAGTCTCTATCTCTCATGTGGTCACATAAATTAGAGTCCTGATCAACGATGACAAGCATTCTGCTAGCTAGACAAACATTAATCTGGTTAACTCCCCTTCTTCCCACTCCTTCCTGACACAGAGGAAAGAATTGCCTTTGCAGAAAGTTGAGATGTGTAGGTTGATTTCATTGTAGTTATAGAGTTGCAAGGGGGCTCCAAACACCTTCAGGAGTTTATGAACATTCCAATCAGAAAGTAAACAACCTGTACAAAGCATGAAAGCTTGGCTGGCTTGCTTGCTTGCTTGCTTTTACCGTAAAGAATTAAAATAGGTATTTTTATTGTTTGTGATATCTTGAAATTTTTTTTCCATATAGTCACACAAATATTTAAATCTAAAAGTCTGAGATTCTCAAGTTTTTAAATGTAACTTCCATTACAATAATTTTACTTACACCTATATGATTAAAATGAGAAACCATGTCAAGTCATAAAAAATAAATCTCATTAACTACACTGCATTGACGGAATTGATCTGTTTTCAGGTGCTAACCCATACTGCCCCTGCATGCTGCACTGTCATATTGGAAATACATGTTGGTGCTGCTTGCCATGTTGTGATGGACAGTACAGATCTATGCAATATAGCCCTAACAATCTAGTGCAAAACCCTTCTGGAAAATGTGGTCTTTTGGGAGCTTACCTGATTTGCAAGATCAAAACAACATAAACTTTCCCTGTAGAAAATAAGTTTGCTTGGACAATATACACACTTTTCTGTCAAAGAGAAGAAGATTTTTAAGGGTGTTTTTTTTAAGCTATGGTAGTATTTGAAGATTCTATTTACAGTTGACGTCAGGAATGTTTTGATCCAGAATGAGTTTGTGTAAGGGATAAGGAAAGGAAACTATTCTTGAATAAACAACCCCCTCCTCTTAAGTTGTGTATCTTGGAGCATAAGGAAACATAATCAGTATCTTTTGTTTTGATTTGAAAAAAAAAATTAGCAAGAAAATGTTCATCGTATTTATCTAATTTTTATAGCTCATTACGGACGTTATGCAGAACTGAGAGCTGCCAAGAGCAAATACTGTTTCTGCCCAGAAAATGTACAGACACTATATTTTAAAAGAGTAATATACAAGGTATCCTTCAGGATAAATGGATAAATTTCAAAGTTATTTACGTTTGAATGAGGCTATAAAAAAAAAAGAAAAAGAAAAACCTTACAAAAACAAGTCAAGTCCCATCCAAATTCAATACCTACAGCTTTCCATTGTTCCATTCTGAAATATAGTCTTATTTAATTATATTTTCTCTGCCTCCTTTTCCTCTTTTATAAAAAAAACAGACATTACTGTCACTTTGATTCTGACGTTGAACATCCTATGTAGTCTGTAGAAATTGTTGAAAATATGGCCTTACACTTACTTCCTGTCTCTGAATTCCCAAAGCACTAGAGAACACTGGTCTCAGAATACCTAATTTTCAGCCACTGAACAAGCTCTTTACCACCTAAATCCTGAGAATATCAAACCAGTAATCATACAGTTCATGACAAAACCACAGTTTCTCCTTTATCCTTTAGCTCAGGTCTTACTAGACCTTACTAGAACTTGTGTAGGACCTATAATATTCCTATTCTTATAAAAAAGAATAATTGCACAACTACATCCCCTCTACTTCCAGTTGCTGCTGTTTTTCAAGGGAAAGAGTGATCTATCTATTTGAACACTGAAAATTACCATCTTAAAAGCTTACGTGTGTGTCAAAAATTCACAGGTATCTTTGGTCAGCACTTTCAAAGTTCTGCTTACTTCAAGGCTCTGCAGGTATGTACACATGTGGAAAAGTACCTCAGCCTTCGTGGTACAGAGCAGCTTGCTGCTTGTGGTTGGTTCTTTTGCCCAGGCCACAGCCAATCCTCAGTCAGTGCACGTCCCTGTGTATGCTGAGTAGCATTATGTCCCCTTGTGGATACTATATGGGCTGTTGCTTTCTTCTCAATCCTCAGTGAAGAAGATGGACATTTCGTTACTCTTATTCACAATTCCTTGCTTCTTCCTATTTTTAGGATAGAGAGACATAGGAACATAAAATTACAGGATCATTTTGGCAAGATGTGACCCCTGGAAGTTCTCTGGCCCAGTCCCCTACTCAAAGCAGGACCAACTCTGCGGTTACAAGGCTCGAGGCTTTGCAGTTGAGGACAATAAATTACCTTCTAAATTCTGCCTAGCAGGTCACCCTTTGCTTGGATTATTCATTCCCTGTATTCAGAAACAATTTCCACTTAATATTAGCCTAACACAGGTATTTCCACCTTTGTGCCATTATCAATTACCAGCCAAAAAGGGGAACTTGCAGCCCTTTACATTACTTAGAATTTTCATTACTTCCAGTTTTCTGAAGCAAAGAACATATATTTTCATCTTCATTTACCATGCTCGAATGTAATTGCTACCAATTTCTGATCATCTTTGTTATATTTTGAGCTCCAAAATGTATTTGCTAATAGGTTGTAACCATAATTAACTTATTTATAATAATGGCTACAACTAATTTTCTATTGAAAGCTCATCTTTAGGAATTGGGCACCACACACTTCAACTTAAAAAATTGGTTTAGTAAGACATCCCAATTTATCCGTGCTTGTGGAATACAGCCTTACTCACTTGCAGAAGATCGGTGGATCAGTGTATGAAAGCTCTGTGCATCTATCGTAAGAACATCGTGTCAGAACAGCCACGCTGAATATGACCATAGATCCTTTGAATGCATTAACCTGTCTAGTGCAGTGTCCTGTCACAAACAGTGACCAATGAAAAAAAATATTCTGGAAGAAAACTGTGAAGAACAGGGTAAGCAGAAGAAAGGTCTTTTGGATACTGCTGGAAAGTACTATAGTTTTTTGTTTGATAAGTACAGACATTGTGAAATTCATTGGGGAAGAAGGTAAAAGAAATTAACAGAAAAGAAGACAAAAAGAAAATATACTTTATTCATTTTATGTATTGCATTTGGGAAACGCTACAGGGTAAAACTAAGTGTGGATGGCTCTGGCAAGTCTCAATCCATTTCTGAAAATGCTTTCTCTCACCTTTATCAGTTAGCATGCAGTGTTCTGCATCCCTGAGTGGTGCTCAAGATCTTCTTTACAAGGGCAGACTTTGTGCAGGGTACAGTTTGAGCTTTATTTGTTTTTTTTTTCTCTTTGTATTTATGACCTGCATCCTTTCAGTGTCTCTTTATGTATGTATATCCTCTTTAAGAACAAAAATTAATCACTACTGAAGCCAGCGTAATACACTGGGCCTAAATTGCTCAGAACTGAAAACTTTTAAGTTATTCAAAACAGTTCAAGAGTGCTTGGAATACACACTTCTTCTCAGCCATTTTTTAATTAGCCTTTGTTTTATTAATTGTTTAAAAATTTATTAATATATGTGTTTTCCTATGCCTTAGAATAAGTGTCTTGTTCAAAAGAAAAATTAATTAAAGCATCTACCTGCAGCTTTGCATGTCACAAGTGTACATGTTTCCAAAGCAAAAATCTAAACTCCTTTAATGTACAATTGATTAATGGTGAGCAAGTACTACTTCGTTTAGGAGAAACTATTTTGATGTGACTAGAGTTTTCTTAAATAGACAGAGAAACCATTTTTTGCATTTCTTACAGCATTTGCTTTTCATGGATTCATTCCCAGTAGCTTGGTTACAGATTTATAGGATACTTAATGTCTTTGCTTTACATTCCAGAAAGAGAAAGCTGATATAAAACAGACATTAAGATATCAAAAGCAATACTTTTTTACTTTTTTGCATAAACAAAAACAATCAAGAATATAGAACAAGTTGCAGTTGATTGCAGCAACTTTTTACAGTATTTTTTAATTGCTTTGAAGACTAGAGATTTATAAGTTATACTTCTGCTGGGTCAGGTACTCAATCAATGTAGTACAGTAAATTTTTATTTAGTAAGCTAACATTCACTGGCATTGTTTAGTATCGCAGTTCCTTTGGCTTAGGATAATTTTAAGATGCAGTTGAGCATAGCTGAAACAGCAAAGCTCTTTGGCCAAAATAAGTGCATTACCAAGCCACTAGTGTATGATGGTAAGCTTAGCTGAGTATGTCTGCAGTGCACAACGTACCGCACAATGCAGATGCTTACCCGGGTTTTAAGCAGTGCAGCCACAACATCATCCTTCTGCTGCTCTCTGTAGCTCAGGGTGGGCATGGCACATGGCTAGCCTTTACTATCTTGTATTATGAAGACATGCCTCAGGGGCAAAGGGATTAGTGTACTTCATCTGTGCATAAGAGTGTGAGAAATACCACAGAGACCAAGGAGACATAGAAAAACAGAAAAGCTGCCAGAGGCAGCACTGGGATATGGCTGACAAAAGAGGCTCAGGACGTGGTGCAGACCTGCTGCCCTTATCTGAATCTTCCTGAGTGTAGGAAACAGCAGCTTGAGCATTTGCCACAAAGGAGATTGAAACAGGAATATGCTAAATATTTGGTTGTGTCTATCATCAATTCCTCATTAAGTGCAATGAAGTGGCAAAATTTCCACAAGTGTTTCATCGTTGGGGTCAGTGTTTGAGATTGACACAAAAAGAAATTAGTCCATTAATTCAGTTTATGCTGCTTCCTGCTAGTTGTATTTTCGAGAATTTTGTCAAAAAAAATGTCACCAATTTCCTATCAAAGTACTCACATTACTTAAAACTTTTAGCTAACCCTGACAATGGAGTCACTCCCTTCAGTTATTAATTTTGACAGCTGTTTTAGAGGGTATTAGTGCAATGGAAGGTGATAGAATAAAACATGCATGCCAAGCTGATTAGATCAGTGCTCAGCCCTGCTCGTTGTGGTTATTCTGTTAATCAGACTTGCCGTAAAACAAGTTAGAATGAATGTTCCTCCTTCAGGCCTGAGTGCAGTCTGTGATGCCATTTTTATCTCCAGACAATGGTCTGGTCATGCTATAGGGAAGTCCTAAGGAATTAGATAAATTTCACCTGGAAGCCTGTCTAATAGCCAGAGTAGCTCAGTTTGGGTTTACCTTCCACAAGGACATACTTCAGACTGAAGACATAGATGCACTGTATTCCTCTCTTTAGGCATGATAGAGTGGTCAGAGAGAATAAGTGATCTCCCACTGCCTTGTCTATCTGTGCAAAGGTCAGCTGTCTGCATTGAGTGCATACTCACCCTTTCACAAAGTACTCTTGGTCAGCATCCATTACCAGTTCAAAGGATGCAGGACCAAAGAGAGCTATGCACAAGTGGGCCAAAACCCACCAATTGTTAGTGGATATCTCCCCTCCACCTAATCACCTACCTATTATACCCTCCAGATGACCAGGGTTTCTCACAAGAAATGTTTCCAAAAAGAGATCTATTAGCGTCTGTGACTAAGCACATAAGACCAACTGTTAAGAAGGGTAGCCTAATCTTGTTGTTTGTAGATAGTTTTTGTTAGAAACAGAAGCAAAGAGGGTTTCAAGGGCATTATGGGAAATCCAAACCTTTCTCCCTAGTTTTTGAATAAAATGCTGATTCGGCATAAGGCATAAGGAAGCCACATTCTTGTCTGCAGCCTCCAGGTCTTGGATTGCTCATTCCTTCTACTGTCCTTGAAGTCAGAGATTTCTCTTCTCTCATGGGAGTCAGGTGCCATTTGTCTTGCTGACCATTAATCACCTAAAAAGATGAAATCTAAATAATTTATTTTGGCTCTCTGCAGTCAATGGAAAGAATGAGATGCCTACAAAGGGCTGCTCATCTGCCTATCTTAGACAGTTGTAGTAGAACAAGACGAATTGCCGCTTCCCACTGACTTCCCCAGAGAGACTCAAGGTGACAAGTTTAGATAAGACAATTCACTTTTAGATGGCAAAAGCAAGGGGAGGAATCTCACCCCACCGGAATCATGACCTCCAGCAATCATGTATTTTTCTAAAAAAATGTATCTTCCGTTGTCAGTGACATTGTTTGCTTCTTCTCTTGGTGTAAGTCAGATAAAGTCAGAGTCATGGATATCCCAACTGTGCACTGCTTCAGGCTATACTGGATGAGCATACAGTGGGCTTTAATGGCCAGAATCCAGAACACATTCTTGATATTAATATCTTTTATTATGATTTTTCTATAGTCATCTGCATATCATGACTAGTGCAGCAATTTACAAATATATGCTTTGAAAGTCTGTTTTGATTTTTTTGGTGCTGTTCATTTTTTCTCTAACAGATCTAAGACAAATGTGTATGTTGATGCATACATGTGTGTATAAATATATATATAAAAAGAATAAAAGAAATGTGCCTTCTGCAAATGCTTCTCTGTGTTCACAGTAGAAGTAATTGCTAATCCATCTCATGCAAGCAGTTATATGAACTGAAACTATAAAAGTTAATGATTGATTTTTTGCCACAAAAAAAGAAAAAAATCAAATAACAAAAGCTGATTTTCTTCTAAGTGAACTTTATTAATAGTAACCTGCACACTTTTTAAGTAAAGGTATTGCTGGAACAATGACTGAGAATGGAAAAAAAAAAAAAAAAGTACTGGTAGATAAGGACTGTTGTGCTTCTGGATAGTTAGAAATATAGCCAGAACGAGGAAAAGCTATTCCATGGAAAATGCTGGCTCAGTTTTCTGATGTTAAAATTGCCAGTAATTCCACATTTCAAGAATGTCAAAAGGGCAGAGCTTCCTAGGAGTGAATGTCTAACAGTACAGCTAATATATATTGGTTTGCTCTTTGTTATGCCTGCCAGATTTTCAGCAATACTTGAAAGGCTAAGCAGAATTTTTAGATTATGTGGGGCCAAGATAAGGTTTGGAAATTCCATCGTTTTCTTAAAATAGTTTTGTGTTTTTTTCAACCACTAGCTAAGTGGACAAGTTGACTTGGGGGTACTTTTCTTGCATGAGGCTTTTTCAGTGGCAACTATATAGGGCTGGGATTTGAGAAGCTTACAGGAACCTAACAACAAAGGATAGATCAGAGAGAAATCTCCACTCCCATTACCCTGGACAGCACATGATGTATTATTGAATGACTACTGCTTTCTAAACAGGATTATATTTAATTGTAATTAATCAGTTTCCATCACCTTTGTGTAAGAACTCTGCCAAGCCTGAAACATTTTGTGAATATGTATTCAGGGACATTTCAAATGTTCATTATTGATTCAGGGGCCATAAACAGTTAATCTTTACATATTTTGACACAGTAATGACTTGTGATGAAATTCTATACTCAGGACTTTGTGCATGATGGCATGCATTGTCTAGGAACTCCTCATAATATGGATTTTTATGACATATTTTGAAGTCTCACATAAAATTATTCCCACTTGTGTAAGTGCACTTGCCACAGGTTGCACTTCTGATGAAGGGAGGAAGATAAAAACAGATACATTTTCCATAAGAGAGTGAGAAATCAAGGATTCCTTTTGAAACATTCTGCAGATTAATTAAAATTCTTTAGTTTTAAAATACATGTAACATCTCCTTCCAGTTTACATACCTATACACAGAATAGACTGAGTTTCTTCTCTTTTAGATGCTGAGTTTTGTACAGTGCAACGTAGCACCAATGCCCACATTATTAATAAACAGAATTTAATCTACATGCTATAGGAATTCTGGGAGAGATCCTATATTTAGGCCGTACTTCACTTTCCATTACAAAAGATTATTGTGACCTTTTTATGAGGAGCTATAATGCCTCCTTTGTATATAGTAGACTTTGACTTTTGGCAAGGGAAACAAATACCTTTTCTGGAGAACTGGCTGACTTTTACGCTACTAACATTTCCCGCTTTCCTCCCTATTGAGCTCCTCAGGAATATATTGACTGCATGGCAAAGTGGCAACAAACTACACAGCCCCGTCTAAAGCTGGGCTGATGCCACCAGTGATGCAGCAGCAGTCTGGGCTGCACAGGGAATGCCTAAGAGCTTCCAGTGGGAGTGGACCCAAGCTGCAGCCCCACTAGCTAACCCCACATGTGCTCACCCTTCCTGCCAACCAACCTCTGACCAGGAATGCCACATAGGCACCTCTGGAGCAAAAGAAGGGATATGGCTGACAGCCCAAGTTATTAATTTTCACAAATTTTTGAACTGATTTAGAACATTTTGTGATGGCTGATGGCAGTGATTGAAGCCTTACCTAACAAAAATTTGGGACTCATGTTCTTAGCTTTGTAAAACCACAGCCACTCATTTATATGGAAGCAAAAATGACCCAAATTATTTAAAGATATTTGGACAGATTTTGGCACTTGACTGAGCAAATCAGTAACTCTGGAAAGAGTATTATTTAAGATTAATGACACAGTCATCTGCAATTAGTTCAGTGGAACATAATGAAGCAACAAAACTAAATGATTAAGATTTATGATAACTGTACAATGCATTCATACACAGCTTCCCAACCTGCGATCTCACTGTCCTTTATGAGTCTGCATTGGTGGATCCTCACAATAGCCTTGGGAGGGAGGCTAGTTTTGTTATCCTAAAATTACAGGAGGGGGAAGAGAAGCACCAGCAGTTCAAGTGACTCGTACAGGGTCCAAGCCAGGAACAAGAGCCAGGAAGCAAATGTACCTTTGATTTAGGGCAAGTGTGCTTCCAAGTGATTACAATTCATGTTTCTTCTGCCTACGCCTGGGGTGCTTGGCTCCATGTTTTCCAATCCTGATTGGGGCTAAACCGCAAGACCATTCTTCGACATTTGAATGATAAAGAACAACAAGAGGAAGGATTTTATGATGTTTAGGACGCTAGCCAAAGCCTTTGCGAGACCTAGGTCCAAAATCATTCTTCCATGCAGTTCCTGGCAGAAGTTCTCAAGACCTCAATGATCTTAGAGGTATTTTCCAACCTTAATGATTCTATGCAGGTGCCTCAGCTGGGAGTGAGCCTAGATGGCAAGTGTGCGCTGGGTCCTGGGTGCCTAAGCAGCACTCAGAATCCTGCTAGAACAGCCTCCCAGGCAAATGCCTAGAGCGGTTTGGTTTTCAATCTATCCCAGAGTCATTCAAGAGAAGGTTTGTTCCCCTCTTCCCTGCCCCTGTGGGTGCTGTGCCTCCCGTGTCACTTGTGTCTGTCGGTGCATGGAATATATGTTCAGTATGGGCACTATGTAATTCCAGGCGTAGCATGGCTTGAATGTCAGATGGCAAGCTGCTAGAAGGGAGAGATATGCACGGAGAGGCAAAAGGGAGGAGGCATTCCGTTTGTGGGTCTTTTTATTTTGTTGTTTTGTTGCTGAAGAAAGTGCTGTTTGCTAATTAATAGAACAATTCTGTGCCATATTTCACAATTTCCCTGTATTTATTTTCATAATGACTTCCTTGAGTCACACAATAAGCTTTACTAAGCATTATCTTCCTAGTTTCCTTCTTTTCTGTACTTACCCTCAGTAAAGCAGATGAGTAGAAAAAAGAAAACACAAAACAACCCATGACATTACTGTCAAGCCCATAAGGGATAAATTAGGTTCTTAATCCAGTTATGTTGAAATTTCAAGTATAGGTGATGTGGAAAATCCAATGAGAATTTAGGAGATACTCGTTCTGGTGAGATTTGATATCCATCTGAATGAGAGTTTGGCTTTCAGCCCCAGTTTGGTTTTGGTAACCATTGAAATTCTTGCCAATTTCAGTGTGCCTGTATTTTAGACTTTGATTTTGACCCACCCTGAGCAGTGATACTAATTTCATGCTTCAGGCCACATTTCAATTCAAAATATAAAATGGAGTAATTGTGACTAACAAAGGAGAAATGGTAGTATCAAAGGGTACTGAAATTTGTTTATTGTCTTTACAGTTGCATAAACTTAAAAGTAAAAAATATTCACATATATAAATGCTAAAGAATGGATAATGGTGTAGGAATGAGCCACTGTGAAAATGCAGGTTATGGTGTTTGTAACACCTTGACTTTTTTCAGTGCAAAGAAGGACTACTGGTTAACTTTCCCCTGCACAAAATAAAAGAATACTACTTTTGATTTGGTTTGAGATTTGTATGGTTGAAAATTCAGTGCGAACTTTCACACTTGTTATTCACACCTGAACATACTGAAATTTCGACGACATAAAAATTACTTCCATCCTTGAAAGTGTTCAAGGCCAAGTTGGATGGGCTCCATAGCAACCTGCTCGAGTAAGTGGCATCCCTTTTCCATGGTGGGAGGGCTGTAATTAGATGATCTTTAAGGTCTCTTCCAACTCAAACCATTCTATCATTCTATGATTCAATGACACAATGACAGATGATCCTCCATCTGTATCATACAGTAATAGTAAAGGTTCTCTGGCTCTGTGTGGGGTGAAAGGACTGACGGAGTCCATCTATGTTATTAATAATGTCTCTGGTATACACATCCTTACGGTGGTTGTCTGCAGTAAGTTATACCAGATTTAAGTATGCATGTTAGACATAAATGCACCAGAGCGGAGTTCTTTCAAAACAGATACTGAAGTCATGGAATTAGTTTCTAAGAGTACTTTGCTGCAAAATGAATATAAATAGAGCAGCGCTCAAAACATCTGTGCAATGAAATTCTTTGGAAAGGATGAATTGCACATGTAAGGTGCTATAAGATGTCTATTTCAGCATGCATGTATATTTGCAATACATAAAAAGTACCAGGCCTTTTTCATTTTAAGACTTTGAATCATTTTATATAACATATTCACATTTTCATTCCAGCAAAGTAATAATCAGAAAAGATCAGCATGAGCTTTATATATAAATCATATTTCAAAAACACTCATTTCATAAACCATACATGCATGTAAGTTTGACAGAACTGCAATTGTTTGCACTTGTCTTTTGGGCCAATAAGAGAGTATTTTGCTATCCCACTTTTTATCACTTTGTGCTAATTATTACACTGTGTTGCAGGACTGAGGGGAAAGACATGCTAATATCGAGACCTTTACCAGGGAAATGTAGTGCTACGGAAAAACTTTTCTTAAGGGGGCCTCCAATCTTTTGCAGATGGCTGTTTAAAGGTGGATACTTTGTGGATAATCCTAGCAGTGCTCTCAAGATTTCCCTTGCACGCCAGATCATGGCTAAAGAATGCTCATTTTACTTCCATGTACACCGTACATGCAGGCCAGCCATTGCAAGAGAATATTTAAGATGGCTTGTGGCGATCTGTTTTTTTTTTCTGCAACCATCCCAAGACACATCACTAGCCAAAATGAGTTCCATATATGCAAAGAAAATTCTTGAAAATTCAGGGGAAAATTTCTGGAGGCTCTGACACTGAGGTATTCTTAGAAACCAAAGATCAGTTCACAAGAGTGAGGGAAAGAAGACAAAATCCTTATATTCCTGAAATAACTGGAGTTTGGCTGTCAAAGAGCAAGATATACATGTGTAAACTTTCACTATAATGGCAGTTTTGCTAATATTTAGGTGGGAATAAAAACAAATTAAAATTAAATTTCACCTTGCATCTGGAAAAGGCTGGAAAAAAAATGTTCTAACATCCTCTAAATGGTGTCCTGATTCAGAGTATTACTTATAGCATGATAATAAGGTAGACAGAAATGAAGAAAAACCTAAAATGAAAATCAGCTGTAATTACACATTGAACAATTAATGTCTTCTGTTTGTCCCTCAGCTGGGGAATCTTCCTTCTAAAAGCTGCTGCATCAGGTCCTGCACATGTCCAGCTATTTTTAGGTTTGCAACAGGCTGTTTACAGGGGATTTGAAGTCTGGCAATCCAGATACTCTAGACACAGTTGGAATGCTCGCGCCTCTCCACAGGTTACACATGGAATTAAAAACTGCGATGTGGCTCTGTCATTCAAACCTTATAGTGTCTGGCATTAGGTATCAAAAAAATCGTGATGAAATAGAGCACTGTGGTTTTAATTTAAGCTACTTAATGCCAAAAATATTCTTGGACAACTTGTTGGCCAATGGGCAAGCAAAAAGTTTTTGGTGAGCTTCAATTTAAAGACTATAGTTTTGTTTCAGTCAGGGATCAAGATTTTTTTTTTAATTTCCTAACATTTCTTCCTTTTAAAATACTATTTCAGACATTCTCACTCAATACTTTGCTTCTTGAAAATTGGTATTCCCTCCCTCCTCATGGATTTCAGCAAATTTCTCATTCTCCATTACATGTAATATTATACCCATCCACATGATGAGTGTATATGAACTGACAAGATCAGCATAACAAGACATCTTAAGTTCTGAGGTGCTTTTCACCATTATATCTCTACAAACTTGTGAAATTAATTGTCTCCACTGATGTTGAAATCTCTTTAAAAATTAATTATTGGTTATTTATAACATTAAATACATACAATTTGAAGTGTTATACTGCTTTTTTTTAATAATGTACATTCTGTGTTTCTGTGATTTATTGTTAAGTTTCACAAGTTATGAAAATAAATTATTTTTTAAGCTTTTTTTTTGACTTTTCAACATTTCCATGTCGTGGAAGTGTAAGGCATAAGGCATCCTGTCAGTTCCAATTTAGATTTACTTGTGTCATGTAGTCTGCATGTGCCTTTAAGCTTTGTAGGTGCAATTTGCTTCAGCAGTCATAAGAGTATGACCAAAGACTACAATACAGCGAAAGAATTTGTTGCTAGTTGTTCCTGTTGGATTTTCACCCAGAAACACAAAGTGGATGAGATGTTATTATTACCTGTCAAATACTCTGCCTTGAATTCTGTCATCACTGTCTGATATAAATTATTAGCTGGAAACAAATGGAAGGTTAATATTGATTTTAGAGAGACTTGAGAAACATGTTTATGTACTTGGTTCCAAAATGCTGAACTATGAAGCCTGAAACCTTAAAGAGATGTCAGTGGGAATTTAGCATCTGAATGTGTTTGACGATCTGGGCTTTGGTCCTATAAAAGTGGAGCTTTTTATTCCAAAGGCAGGCCTGAGGCCACTGTCCTGATTTACAAATAGCCCCTTAACAGTCTTCCTGCCTCTCTCTTAACAGGTGCTGTGAGTCCTCCCCAGCTCTAATCTTAAAGCAAATTACGCTCTGTGAATGCCTGAACACAGCTTTAGGGCCCAACTGCACTTAACACTGCTTGGAAATGTTGGTATTTTTACTTGGTTTTTAAAACACCACCTCTGCCAGAGGCAGTGGGTAGGATGGGAACACACGTACTTTTCTTTGTTTTACTTCCAACTTGAACTCTGTGTTGTGAAACACAATCAGTCTGGTTATGGTCTAAGCAGCTGAGCCTTCCTTAGGGGCAGGAGCATTCCTCTGAAGGAAACAAGAGTGTAAGATGATGTAGGGGGGATTCTGACCCCTGTGGGTAATACTGGCAGAAAAAAAGAGGACTGAAAAGTGTGCCTACTTTTTCTGACCTTCCAGAAAGCCAGGAGGAAAAGTTTAGTGGAACAAAGTCCCTAGTAGAAGGACACAAATAAGTTTAATATGCAAGCACTTGTATGATATTGCTATCTATTAGATATTCTTCTGCTGACTACGGAGAACTTCTATGTGTACAGTGAATAAGGTAAAAGTAACATCTTCTGGTAACTAAACTAACCCATCTCCACCTTGTTATCTTACATGGCCTCATGCAATAACTTCAGCTTGTACAGCTGTCTGTCTGTCAGCTCCAATCCGTGTCTCCTTCTCCAGGTACTGACAGCAACCATGCCTCTATTGCACATAACACGTGCATGAGCTAACTGCTCAAGTATTTTGTCAGCTTTTTGATCAGCCTTTGCACCTTGCCCAAAGTTCTCTGTTGTCACAGCTACATTGCTGGCTTTACCTCGACTAATGAGCAGCTCTCGTACGTTTACCTGAGCTTGTGTTTCTTTCTTGCTTTACGTGTAGTATGCAGGGTCCTTAGTAGGCAGGCAGACCAGACAGGTGCTGACAGATCCCATCCCTGTCCCCGAGAGCCTTCTCTGCCCCCCGATGTTGGGACTATGCCTGCTGTAAGCACTTTGAAAAGTCACTCCAACCCAAATTGGTTTTTGGTTTGTGTTTTCAAGGGCAGACATCAGGGTGGGGAGTACAGTCTCGACAGTCTGCCTTTGTTGGTAAAGGAGAGTAGACACCTAGCTTTAAGTGGCCTCAACCTGTTCTGGAGGAGTGGTGAACCTCATTAGACTAAAATTAGCCTATCTGTGTACTGCTTTTATGTCCCTGTGCATCATTCCTATCACTAGATGCCACGCAGTCCTCATAGCTTTACTTGAAACACTCCTTTACTACAACCTGTTTCTCTTGACAGTCTCATTATATGCTCTGAGAAGGAGCAATCACAGCTTTGACATGAAAGCATATTCTTAGCAATTAATCCTTTAAGCCAGTTCAAATAAGAGAAGGTACTATCTCACCATGACAGGGTCTGTAGGATCTTACATACCTGCAGACTAGTGAGTGTGGGGATGCTTGAAATATCTGTGGGATTTTCCACACTTTACTGGAAGTACCAGGGCAAACTCCACAACGCCTGTTTCAAATAGTCCTGGGAAAAGAGTCTAGACTACTCCTAACAGAGAGAAGTGTGTTAAAATGTCTCCTAAAGATAGAGAAGCTAAGGCTGTCATACATGCACCCATAGCTGCCGTCATGCTGGCTACCATGGTTTCATGTGAGCAGATATCCAGAGAAGAGAAGCACCTATGGAGGAAAGAAGGGACTGAGACAGTCTTGGCAATGCTTTCTTCCAGGCAAAACTAAGCCAGAGTTGTCCAACTGCTACAGGTATGAAGTGCCCTCAAAAGTATTTGTGAATCAACAAGAAACTTGCTGCAAGTGTCTCCCAGCCTGTAGGCATAGAGTTGAAAATGCTGGGCTGTATAAAAAAGGAATAATACTTTGCTCCTGGAAGAGACCAGCAGCAAGGACTAAGTGTTGTGTGAATCCTACTGGAAGGCTCTGTAACGTCCTCCTGAAGAGTTAACAGCACATGGGGTCCATACCTTTTTTGCTGCTTGCTTTCTGTGCTCCTCACAACAGTGGTATCATAAATTTATCACTTCATTGTAATGGGATTCAGATACCTCCTAAAGATCCTTAAAAGTGCAGACCTGTTCACATAAACAGCAAAATAATAACTTTCATCCTCTAGATATGCAACTAAACTTGTTTCATCTCTTGGTACACCAAGAGCTTCTTGTTTTCTGGGAGCATTGTTTCAGCTACCTTTTCTCAGCTGCAGCAGCATAGAGCAGGGAAAGAGGTAATTCTCAAAGTAAACACATGTCAAGCCTTTTAGGAGTTTATAGATCCGAAACAACACTGTCAGTCTGAAACAAGGAAGTTGTGATTACAGGTCTACATAGAGGAAATGCTGCAATTAATAAGGAGTTTGTTCCACCTTCAAAAAAAGCAACAGGCTTGGCTCTGAGAGGTCACAGGAGCAAGTTATTTCTAGTCCTGTGAGGCTTCTACGAGAAATAGGCTGTTGCCTTGTTCTCACCTTGAGGACATAGAGTAATGATGTTTCTCATAATTGGCCAGAGAAAGGCAGTATGAAAGATGGTAGGTAAGATCAAAAAAGGGTAACGAGCTTTTACGGTTTTCCAGAAAGTCATCACCTTCAAGAATGCACCTGGAGGAGTGAAAATTGGTCACATCTAGAATTCATGTCCTACGTTAACTCAGAACATGATGTCACCCAGAACTCAAAGGAGTTATCCTGCCTTTGTTTCTTTCAAGATTTAGACCAGTGGCACGCAATGTACTTCTGGGTGACATCAAGTGTTTTTTCCTCTGATGAATATCACACTGAAGATGCTGACAAGCTGCTTCACTTGTCTGTCATGTTTTCCCAGACTCCCAGAACTACTAAAGAGCTCTTCAGGGTAAGAGATTCCTTTTTCTGCCTGAAAAATTCAGCCTCACCAACACATGTTCTGGGAGTGCTGTATAAGCATCGCCCAGGACCCTGGAAAATGGACACTTGCCTTTCTGAGTTATTGTTAGTCTGTAGAGAGAAAGTCAGTCTATGTTTAATGAATACTATTAATATCTCCTTTTTATGAGAATAAGTAATCTAATACCTTGAAGCCAGAGGCAGTTAGGTTCTTGCTTGAAAGACCATATCATTTTCATCTGGCAAGCAAATGCAAAGAGCTAGAATGAAAACAGTGAATTAATTATACATTTTCAGTGTGATTCTTAATCTCATTAAAACTTTTGCAGACAAGATGACTGAACTATATGGCAACATTGATTATTTACTTCTTATTAACAGAGGTGAGACCCTCAAATCCCAGCTTGGAGCTTGGAGGCACCAAGTGTTTCAGTCTGCCTGGACTGCTTTGCATTGGTCATTGCTGGAGACGGATGTGCCCATCCTGCTATGCCCAGGCATCTGCTTTGGTTGAGTGAGATTCTTTCTCCCTCTTGGTATGGTTTTGTGTTTGCCTGGTCACTATTTCAGTGTAAGTGACTCCCTATATTCACCCTGTGGATTTTATGTTTTGAGAGCAAAATATGGTAAAATGACTATTTGGGAACAGTGGTTAAAAGGATGGCAGGAATTTGGTGATCTTAAGGGCTTTTCATTGGGAGTGTAGTGCCTGGTGCTTTGAAAGTAATAAGGAAGGTTTGAAAGAAAAAGTAGAATCTGCACACTTTCATGTAGCTTATGGTTTTATTTCCTTGCTTAGCTTTGATTTGGATGCATTGCATATGTAGCAGCCCTGTGAGCTTCACAAGCAAGATTTCTGTGTATATCTTAACAAGTTTATTATTTCCTGGATACTAACATTAAATTCTTAAAATGTCATCTGGATGCCAAACATTTAAAATTTAAGATGTAATACATTCAAGAAAGAGTCTTATCTTGTGTTACAGAAATTGTGCTTTTTCTCTGAGGCGAACAGTTATCCCTGAAGTCTTTTACAAGTAGATATTTTCAGTTGCCTTAATCAAACTTTCTAATATACATGCAAATTGAAGCAGTAAAATGTTTGGATACACTGAAGTAAGAAATTACTGCACATACTGTATTTCTCTCTAGATATTATAAAATCACAGAAACACAGAATATGCTGAGTTGGAAGGGATTCGCAAGGATCATAGAGTCCAATCCCTAGCCCTGTACAGGACCATCCCCAAGAGTCGCACAATGTGCAGTGAATATTTTTATAAATATCAGCATAAATGCATGAAAAACGCGCTCAAGATTATTTGTAAGCTGAGTTAGGATTTAAAACCTCATTCAAAGACAAGATAAAAATGAAGACTAAAATCACTGAAGAATTTGACATAAAAAAATTACATTAAGCATTTACAAAAAAGAACATTCTGTAATTTCTTGTTTTGAATCTTTTTGTGGGTGGAATTCTGGCTCTGCTGCAGTCAATGGGAGTTTTGGCATTGACTTCAAGAGGCCTGAATTTCATCTTGTATTTTTAGGATAATTCTCCAAGGGATTTATAAGATATAATTCTAAAACATAACAGAAAACACCCATTAAGGAAGCTACTAAATATTTTTTTTGGGAAGAACAAATGATTTTAAGATGGGAGCAATTTGCAATACCCATCCAACTAATTTTCATTTGCTCTTCTTGTTTAATACAATTTTATTTTTATACCATAACAGGAAAAGAAATAGTCATATCAATGTGTATCCTTGAGAATTTTTCTCTCGAGACTTCTAGAAAAGTTGCAGCATCCAACTTTTTAGTTTTGTATTTTATGAACTTTAATGAACTTGATACCCTTACCTATTAGATAAGAACCACATCTCATCACTATCCAGCCAGATAATTAATGGTTGTAACCACTGTAAGAAAAAATACTAATCCAACCTGCAATGGCCTATTTATTATTGTGAAGCAACTCATGTAAGACAAGCTGACAGCAAAATATGGAAGAAAGAGAAAAGGTATTCATGCAGATCATTTTTTTTTGATGAGTGACATTCTGCATTGGTTAACACCATCTGACACAAAGCAGGTAGCCGTGTGTTTTCAAATGCCTGCTTGAACGTTTATGGTAGACAAATAGGAGCCTTTATGTTGACTTCCGTGTGCTTTGAAGTCAATAATGAGTATGTTTTTGAATAACATATAGTGTGAAATCTCAGCTAAAGCAGTGAATACATTAGCATTAGATGACTATTTTCCATTCTTCCTCTTTCCCTCTACTCCTTGTTTTTGTGGTTTTCTGATGTTATGTCTTGTCTGTGATTACAGTATAAGCTCTTTGAGACAAAGAGCACATACATGCATATGTTTGTGTATGTGACATCTCATTTGTTCTGAATCTTTTGCACAGTCCTTTCCATGAATTTCTCAAAGCACAGATATATGGTCCCCGTGACAATATGCTTTACTGCTCCTCAGTTATAAAAATAGGTTTTTTCAATTGCTCAGCAGCTGTATTTTGTTTTAATGGCAGTTACATTAAAATGTGAATCCTGTGTGCTAGCTAAGATCAAGATAATTTTCAAGGAAGTGTTTGCTTAGGGGCTGCAGAGTTCTACCAGGAGATGAATGCAGTGAAGAGTTCATATCATCCTCTTCAACGGTTTAGTAATACCATTCCTCTGCAGCTTTCACCAGAGAGGTTTGTTCATTGAGGTCAACATTTTCAATCTAAGAATTAAATTTAGATTCTTCAGTCTATATTTATGTATCTAAATATAAATGGTTTCATTTTCAAAGGTGCAGATTACTCTTGACTGTTGCTGACAGCATCTATTCCCATCTTCCCTGCTAGAATTATTAGCAGGCACCTTCGTGCTCCACTGTGCCAAGCAGAGATTCTTGACATGCAAACACATGTAAATATCGTGAGTGCTGTCCAACAAATGTAGAAGGACCAGGATGAGGAAAGCTGTATGGACGCACTTCAGGGGAATGTGTAAGTAAGCACAGAAGCTGGGAAGATCACAGTGAACACTGATTGCTAGATTTATTTTTTTATAGCAATGAAGATCTGGTTAGACAACAAATGAATATGAGTCAGTCGATCCAAACTAAATCTTGAATAACAGAGTGCGAAATTACAGAAACACCTTTTTAAGGAAATATTTGTTCATATCAGAGATGAGCTGCAAAAATGCAATAGAATTTTGTTGACTTCAGCCTAGGAGAAGTCTTAACATGAAGGACAAAGAACTGATTGTCCACATAGAGTTCTATTGATGCATTTGCATAAGGATGGGTACAAAATATCTGATCTAAGTGAAACTGCTCATCTTTCCTGTGTGTGGTGTGAGTCGGTGATAACCAAAATCATCAGGCAAAGTGTGCAAAAACCTCCAGCAAGTGCAGGTCATGCCCCTTCTGACTGGAGTATTCTCACTGACTTTAAACAGAATAAACAACATTTATGCTGCTTATGTTGAGACAGCTTAACTATATGAGTTCTTATATCTGTTCCACAGCACTATCTGAATTTGCTTTTCGTGTACACAGTAACTGACAATAAACAATTAAAATAAAATGTTGGTTCTTCAAAGAAAGATGGCCAGTTCAGGTAAAAAACATTTTCAGCTCCAAACTCCATAAACATATGTTATTGTTCAGGTACATGGATACCTTTGTTACCAAGCATCTTTGTGCCATGATAAGTCTCCTCTTTCTTGCCCCCACTCCTCAGTTTAAGTTGCTTTTAAAGGTAGATTATAATATTCTTCCCCCCATAATTCTCTATTATTAAAAAAGCAGTGCATGTTCATACTTCAGATGAGAAGTTGTTACCTGAAAAATGCTAGAGGTCTTGTAGTCTTTGAGGGTATTTGGAACAAACCATTACTGTTTGCAGACTAATTGTTTGGTGAGAATAAGGCAAGCTACTTTAATGACAGGTTGTGAAATAACAATCTATGATATAGTACTTGGATGTAGCAATGACTGGGTTTCAAGCCAAGTAAAGAAACTGTCAGTATCTTGTGCGTGAGAAGCTTGTAGATACCCTGAGGTGACTTCATATAATTCTAAACCAGCAGGTAGCTTCTTGCATAGCTAATCATGGCATCAGTGCCTGAGGCAAGTGGAGGTGGTTGAAAATGTACTTTAGTTTTAGATTAATTCAGCTCCTTTTAAATATAATTTTAATTCTCTGTTCCAGTTTATGAAGTAGGCATTTACATGCTTTATTTTTGCAAAATACAGAAGGTAACCTTGAGGAGGAGAAAGCGTACTTTATGTTAAAAAGGCAAACAAATAAACAAACGAACCAAACCAAACGAACCAAACAAAAAACCACAACTCAAACCTAATTTTGGGAACTCTAATTATTGTCTAGAAGAGCTTGGAGAAAAGCTCCTAGAAAATAATAAAATGAAATCTTTTTCTCTCTTTGTAAAATATCTCTGAAATACTTCTGAAAAAGCTCCATGTAAGTCAGTTTAAGCACATAGGTACTCGAACTCTTTGATAGAAACTGTGGTGTTTGATTAGCCATGTGGTACATTAATTTCTGCTGCCACATAGAATTACTGATAGTTTTATACAACAAGAGGAATACAAGTGTTTTTGATATGACTGCCCAAAAGCTGTTCTTCAAAACAGATGGTCAGTCCTTAAAACTGCCTGTAAGAAGTGTCAGATGCAGAGGACTCTTTAATGAGATTAAAAATGGGCAAGCACTTAAATGGGTAGGCACTTAAATACTTACCTTTCAAAAATCCATTAATTCGTACCTTTTAACACCTTTAAAATCAAGGGCTTGAGACTTTTTTTCTCAGCAATACTCTTGTTATGCCAAATAACAGCACGTTAACACTACTTTGACGCTTTATAGCAAAAATTAAGAGAAAAAAATAGCTTGTTTTCATCTCTGTGAGAAATATTTTAAAGCATATATCAAAGTGGATGTTTTACTTTATTCAGTGAGTGCTGGGAAAAAAACCCACCTTTACTCTTTATTCTCCCATTTCTATTGTCTTCACTATACTTAGACTATGTCTCAGTCTAAATTCTGAAATGGTGTGTATGTGACACAACTTGTGTACTAATGTAAAGCATGTAGCTAGCTGAAACCTTGGGTTTCAGCACTTAAACTGACATTGCTGGGCTACTTAAAATCTTTGGTTTGGGCCCTGTTGCTCCACATCGTGGTAGAGGAGAATAAAATGATAAGGACCTTTTTCTGATCATGTTAAAGCCACAGGAAAGTCAGTCTCAAAAACCAATCACGTAGACAAATAATTCACTAACACTATATGCCTTTCCTCACTGCACAAATATCCCAAACTCTCCACTGTGTTTGCAGAGATTTTCCAGAGCTCTAATTTCTTTCTTTTCTATTTGACTATCTCTAGCTTTACATCGACTGAGAGCTATTTTCTTCTCATCTGCCCATTTGGAGCAGACTGGACAATGCAAAGATTATCTGCTGCTAAGCTCTTTCTCTGCAGACAGCCCCGTAAGGTGGCTCTTGACAAAGAGCAGCTCATCATTCAAGCTCATTACGCTCGCTTGTATATCTGTTGGGGGTCACCGGGGAAATCAGGAGCTGGGTGAAACTTTCAGAATCTTACCAGAAGTCTACGTGGGCTCTTTTGTCTCTGTGTCCTCGGTGATTTCAGATGCAATGCTGTAGGAGTAAGGTAGTATTTGGAAGGAGAAAGTGGAGGGAAGGGTGTTTTCCATACAAATCTGGCTAAAACTTGGTGCATGAGGGGCTTAAGAAGTGTGGTGGACTATAAATACCTGCGGAAACTTTTTGCCTTCCTTCGCTCTGAAACATTATTTTCTGGTTTGTTTGGTGTAGCAGTTGAAACTCATCTCTTCTGAGGACTGTATTAATGGTCAAAAACTTTTATAGTGTGAATGCAAGTTTAGGTTGCTTGCAAATGGAAAGTAAACACAGGAGCTCGATGAGATATCTGTGTTGGCTGGCCAAAAATATTCAAGAAATAAGCCAATTTTCAAAGCAGTGAAGACCTGAGGTTTTCTTGCCTTCAGCACTACAAGGAAATAAAGTCTATCTTAAATGACTCTGAGCTATTAAGTATGACTTATTATAATTTCCCTGAGGAAAAGTTGTGTTTATATGTATTAAAAAAGACACAAAAAACTGTGAAAAAAGTTCATTTGGTCAAATATTTAATTTTTTAGAGGATGTCAAAAAAAAAAAAAAGAATATGACCCTCTTCCTTCAAGAATTAATCTGTTTTCACTCACTGTCTTTTCCTCTTTCCCACCATTTTCTCCCACTGAAAACATGGAGAATGCAAGAGGAAAGGAACTGAACAGAATGAATAGTGTTCTTGTAACACGCCTTTTTCTAATATAATGTTTAAAAAGATTCAAAAATTAAGAAATATGTTTTTCAATAATTAAAAATATCTCTGATGATTTTTCCAGTGAAAGAGCATAAAAAAATCCAACCCCAAAACAAAAGAGACAAAAACATTAAAAAGGAAAATCCTAAATAAAACAAATCTTTTTTCCCCATCAGAAAAAAAATTCCATTTTAGAATTAAATGAATACTGTTTAAGTGGTTTTGAAAGCATAACATTTTAATCAGAAATGCTAAGAAATTGAGTCATTTGGCTCAGTTCATCACAGCCAGTCATAACTGTGAAGCAGAACAGCCTGAGAAATAGTCAGGGAGTCACAGAGGACAGATCATCCACAGATAATCTGCAGGTCATGACTGAGGTCATTTAGCACAGAACAATCACTATTTTTTGTTGGTCTTATGAGATCAACTCTCATAATATGATTTTACTTAGGCATGATCAAGCACTTCAATGTTTGTATGTGCCAAAAGGAGTAAATGGTTCAGACCTTGTGTGGTCAGAAATTTGGTATGCCTACATGAAAAAGTTAGGGTATGTGCAAATGTGATAGTGCACAAATATTCCATGCATTATAAACAAACAAGCAAACAACAATTAAGTAGGCAAACCAGAAAGTCTTAGGAGCATGTGTAATGTTGTGTCACAAGAGTAAGATGGAGTGGAGTATATTAACTGCGTGTAGATGTCTATACATAATCTATAGGATACATGTTCATATCTGAGTTAATCAACATGTTCCTCCTTTCCAGTCACTGGAGTGAAAAAGGTGCTTGTAGTGTGTGATGCATGCCTATCATAACAGAGACTTTTAAGCCAGTTCAGATGAAATGTGTCCTGGGTGCTTATTCCTTTCATCAAAGATAAATAACATGACTAGATCAGATGTAGACGTCTACATGGCACAAGTGCAAAATTAGGTGAGAAGACTCCTTCCCTAAATGGTTCATCAGATCCCTAGCCAATTCCTGAGAAATTTGCTTAGGAGTTTCTTAAAAATGAGGGAACTGGGCATGGCAGAGAGTCAAAGGAATCGTGTCTGTCTGTGATCCTTTTTATTAAAATTCCTCAAAGGAAGAAAAAAACCCACCAAAACCAGAAAAGTGCAATGGTCACTGTTTTGAAAATTTATGCATTATTTGGAATAAAATCTAAGGGTTCTGTAGATCAGTGTTAATCTGAGCTGGGCCTTAATATTCCAGGGTTAATTGTGGTTATGAGTAGTTGAAAAGGTCATTGTTTTAAAATTTGTTTCTGGGCTTATTCCAGCATTCACATTAGAATGATTGCTGCCCATTCAGGCTCTATTAGGACATGCTTTTCTAGTGATAATGTAGCCAAGTAGCTTAATCCGCTCTTTAGTTTCTACCAACCAAAACCCACTGGTGATTTTGAGCCTCTGATTCTGTGATATGAGAGATGGGAGGAGACCAGTCAGAAACAATCAGTTTTTCTTAACTCTATTGCTATTGAAATTACAGTGAAATGCCCATTTCTGGCTGTGCTCTGATTTGTACAATTTCTGCAGTGATACAAAACACTGACTAAAGCTGAGCTTTATCTACAACCTCATCCCCCACCACCTGTTCTTCTCCTCTGCACCTGTCACTGATGAACATAACATGTTAAAGATTCTTCAACACCTTCTCCAGAACTCTCAGCTGTGGCCAAGCTGTAGCCACAGAAAAGGCTACAGGGCTGTTCTGCATGGCTGACAGGGAACAAACAGATATGAAATGCCGTATATCAGCAGCCAAAGCTGGTGGGAAACATGGACTGCTACCTGAGCTCTATGCTACCAGATAACTCTATTGTGGTGGAGGGATTTCTGCCAGGGAAGGATGTTCCAGCTTTGTAGCTACCATCAACTGGCTGTTAACAAAGTGGCCAGCTATTCAGTGTTTCTGAGCCCTCATCTGAGAAACACCCAATCATCCCTCAGCAATTTAATTAAAAAAAAGATAATTCAAAGATAGTTTAAAATTACTATGTCAGGTGATAGAGACAAGCCCACTGTGCTCAATAAATCACGCATAGCTGAAACACTCAGTGGGTTTGGCTCCCTTGCTTCACATGAAGCAATTCACAATTAAATGTGAGTTTTCTTCTTTAAACGATTTCTATGGTTTGATTTTCTTTTTTGTGGTTATTTGTTCTCTTGGAAGGTGTACTAGTCATGTTGCTTTTGAACTAAAATTCGGCATACCATATACTTTTTACTGGCATCAATGCAATTGCTTCTCTTTGGCCTCCAGAAGTCACAGACCTCCAGACTAGAACTGGTGTGGAGTTCTGCTGGCATCTCTTCATAAGTACAGAGGAGTGCAGACACATCACCCCCACGTTGCAGCAACTGCAATAATTTCTTTTTGATTTCAAGATAAAGTTCAAAATAACTCCCCTGGCTTTATGGACTTTTTAGGCGCTTGCTCCAACCTATTGTACCTCAAATATCTTGGGCTGGATCCACTCCTGGCTACAAAAAGAGGCTGAAAAACTGCCCGAAGTGTGTGGCTGACCAGTCTCCCAGCTGGAGGAGTTGTGACCAGAGCAAGCTGTTCTCCAATGATCTCTGCTGTGCGATTCCCATTTGAGAGAGTCTGCTCTCCAGCGCATTTTGAAACAGCTGCAGGACTTCTAATTATGCCAAAGATGGCATGGTAAGAAGCCAAAAGCCTCTTTCATGACACAGAAATATGATAGGTGCTGTGTGAATTGTAGTGTGAACACTTAAGATTTCCAATTTTTTCTTCTAAATCCCCTGTTTTTTTGAAAAGTCTTGGTCTTCTTTGGACCTCCAGGTAATCCATCAACAGCCAAGTAATGCCTGTTTTGCATCCTTGGCTCTTACCACCTACTGTTTTCTGTTTCTGTAACTCAGCAGTGACAACTATTCAGACTGCATTTTTTATCTAAATTTCCACTGAAGTCGGTCAATTACAAGAATTTTTTTTTTTTTTTTTGTTATACCAATACATAATCCTTACAGGTTGCAGGGTCATGAAAATTTAAAAAGTCAAAATCTGCATGAAAGCTTCAAGGATTTTTTTTAATTTCACAGGGTTTATGGCTATTTTGGGGGTCTAGTTTATAATTTTTCAATGTTTATACAGTTTCATCAACATTCTACCCATTTTCATGAGATGAGTCTGTGTTACATCAATTCACTTTGCGTTGAGTCCTGCTGAGTCAAAGGCTGTGTAGGTGATTTATTAAAAATAATAAACTGTATATTCATATATTCATTCACCTACAGCCTGAATAAAATGTAATTTCTTAATGAATAAGATACATAGTATAGATGTATACAGATGCAAAGGAGGCTCTATTAAAAAGGAAATAAACACCAAAACTAGGGTGACTGCTGTATTCAGCCGTAGAAACCTGTGGGTGGGTAAACCGTGGGGATGATTCTGTCTAAGTGGCAGAAAAAAATTATATGTAACATGTGTTCTGTATGTGCTGTGTATATTACAGCAAAATCTTTTAAATGTATTTTACCATAAGATGCTGAAAAAGTTAGCAAAGACCTGAGAGAACTTGTGATCATTCTCAATAAATACATTAGAAGGGTAAATACAGGGATGTTGAAAAGCTATTAAAAATAAAGGATAAGGTTGGCACAAGAACAAATGGTATAAACTCATCATGAATAAATTGAAATTGGAAATTAGAAGGAGGTTTTTAACCATCAGCAGTGAGGAAGTTTTGTCTGTTTTTACTGAGACTGTGCAATGTAGCCTTAAAAAGCCACATGCCCTACTTACCATGAATCCAATCTTTTAGAGGTCAAGAAGAACCATAAAAATCTTCAAGAATCTCTACTCCCAAGTATAAAAATGTCACAATTCTGGAGGCAAATATTTATTAAAGGACCTCTTCAGCTAGAAGCATTATTATCAAGTTCTTGTTCCTAGCCCTGCAGAGCTGAACATTTTTTAAAAAAGTAGTTATCGAACATGTGTTTTGCATAAGGTGCCTTTTAAATTCACCCTTCCATATGGCTGAATGTCCCCTATTCTGAACCTCCCTTTTTTGCTGCTGTCTTTGAGCAGAAAGAAGGAAATGTTTTTCCCCCAATTTAAAATGGATACTGCTGTATTGTTAAATTAACGAAATCCAAAATGCTTTCCACTTTAAGAGGGAAAATCTGTCCATACAGACATCTGACATCTCTAGATATGTTGTGCTAAATTATGTTTAAACAATAATTTGGAAACTTCTTAATACTAAAAAATTATAGTCATCCTATTGGAGGCATGGCATAAACCCACTTTTGGGGTCCCATTACAGGAAATTAATATGGAAATGTGGTTGGAGTAACAAAATAACTCTGAGGTGATAGTTACCAACTTTTCTTTATTTGCTATGAAAAAATCAAAACCTATTTCAGTTTGCTAACTTTGTTGGTTCAAGTTTTGCAACAGTAAGATCTCACAAATACACTGAATTTTGCAAGTTTTCACTTAATAAAAAAGTATTTATATATCTCTATAGAATTAGGTCACACTCAGAATAAATAATTTCAAATGTTCTTTCTTGATGTATAGTCTTGATTTGTTTGCACTTAGTTTCATACCTTACCTATGTTAACTTTTCTGCCTGTTCCAAGGACACCACTTACACTGCCTTAGTTCCACCTTAAATTTAGCTTGCTTTTGTCTTGATTGTCTTAATTTTTGCAGCCACATAACAGCAGTGGCTGCTGCACCTGACTGTGCCTAATTACCTCTGGAAAACATTGTAAGTACCTCCAGCTTTACTCTGAAATTCTCTGTTTCCTTGCTGACTCCTTTGTTCAGGGCAAATTCGTTTGTTAGTTCTGAAAATTCATGCTCAGACTCAGCTATGCATCCATCCCACTTTGTTTTTATTTATCAGCCACCTAGCAACATTTTCTTCAGACAAGATTCACAGTGACGACATGTCATTCAAAAGCAGTATGTTGTGTGTTCGTAGCTGTGCAACCACATCGCTTTTTTTTTTTCTGAAATCATTCATCTCACAGCACTCACTATGAAAAATAAACACATGATTTTTAATCTTTTCAGAGAAGCCACATATAGTTTTCTAGAAAATGTCTGTCAAACTCTTACATTATAAACCCAGTCACAACGTTTAGAAAAGGTAAGAGGAGTATTGAAACCTGACTTTCCAAAATAATTTGGTTACATAAGACTCTTAAACTTCAGCTTTAGCCTTCATTATAAGGGAGAGGTTAAATACATGACCAAAATATGCCTTGGAGGCTGAACCTCCCTCCACAACATAGAAGGTAAATTAGAATTAAAAAAGTCTAAAATATGTTTCATCTCTAAATATCTTTGATATTAGGGCCAAGCTCCTAATTATTAGCATGTATGAAAGTATGAAAGAAGAGTTTTGAGCATTTATGGCACCAAGACGTCCTACTCCAGAAGTAAATATTTTGTTTACACTTAACTTCAAACATTATTTTATAGACATCTGCATTGCTCTATAGTCCCTTTATTGTCAGGATTAAGAAACAAACAAAAGGGGCAGCCTCTTTATCTAGCCTTTTTCACATATAACACTAGCATAAGATGAAGAACACCTTGTTCAATACTTATTCTACTGCATTGAGCATAAGAAACCCTTTAGTGACAGGATCTGACACTGGGTAAAATCATCCTTCCTACCTTTATGAGGTTGTTATTCTTGCTGTAACAGTAGCACTTAAGCTACAGTACTTAAGAATCTGAATATTTTGCTTTTCAGATAGAATTTTTTTGTTTCCTTGGCTATTTTACGTCTAATAGAGCCAAAACTCAAATACATATTTTGACACAGTATCTGAATTACAAAATAACATTAGAATCTGTAACCAGGGACATTAAAAGCATACCTCCTTTTGCAGAAAAAAAAAAAAAAAAAAGACAAAAAGGAAACATGTTTAGTTTTGAAGTAACCATTTATATTTTTTCTCTGTTTGGTTTTGAGATTTGTGACCTAAACCTTAGTAACAAAATGGCTGGGAAATACACAGACTTTCAGCAAAGAGGAGGGCAAAAAAGTTCGGAAGAGAGATTGATCCATGTGCTTCACGGCGTGGGCCCCAGTCGCTCCACCTCTGTCAGGTACTGTGCTTTTTTCAAGGTCAGGGATTGCCAATCTCCAGTTCTGCTCTTCTCTTCTATGCTGCTGTATTCACAGTGGCACACTTGTCTAATTTTATTGTATCATTTTTCAGAAATAATACCAGTCTCACAACTGGCTTTGGGCTCTCTGCATCGCCTTCATTCTCATTGTAAACATGCCCTTGGTCATGGGCAGCCTCATGCTCTATAAATATTCCTCTGATTCAGACAGGTGTTCCACTACTACTGCTCTGTATAAATAAAGCTAACAAACTCCAACCCAAATCAAATTAGTATGCACAAACCTCCAGTGCCCCAACTGTGGCCACATAGCTGTGTTAACACTCAGCCAAACTGTTTACATTTGCTTTGCAACATGTTACGGTGATTTCTCTGAACCTTTTAAAAACTATCTTTCCCTTGTACCTGTGCAGATTAGACTAATGTTCTGTCTAGGCTTGGGGTGCAGGTATTATTTCAATTTAAAACAATAACAGTATAACAATGATACATGAAACATCCCTGCCAATAACAGCTGAGGGATCAGAGTTTTGCAGATGCTGAAAGACTTCAAATTGTATCAGGATGAATGAAATACGCTGTATCATTTTCCGAAGTATAATTTTAGAGTATATTATATACACTTCTAAATAACATTTGTTTTTATTTAAAAGTACTTTTAATGAAGTCAGTGATACCACTTACATCAGTAGCACTTCTAAACTAGAGATCGAAACTCGGAGGCATTGTGTCATTGGCATTTTTTTTAATTGAAAAGTGGCTTTTGACCACAATAACAATTTTTAGACAGACTATTCTGTCTGACGTTTCTATTCTTTTTTTCTTTTTTTTTTTTTTTTTTTCCTAATGGGAAATTTGCAAACAAAAGCTGTTCCCTAGTGACCTTTGGGAATTTTCAAAAGAAAACAAGCTACTATTTTCTCTTGAAAACCTTTTTTGAAAATATTTTTCAGCTTTCAAGTTCTTTGAAGAAATAAACAAACGAAAAACATATTACAAATATTAAACCAAAATGCTCAGAAATCATAATTCTCCAGCTAGATTTGCAGATTGGATTCTACAGTTTGGAATTAACCTAGCTCCTCTATGGTACGCATCAATTATTGTAGACAGCTTCTATACATCCATTCTCAAAAATTATATGGTGAGCATTTTCTGTGTAAATGTTCATATGAAAATATAGGCTTAGATTTATCCTACCTACATTTAACCATTTAGGCATTGAGGTAATTGAGAATCCTGCCTGTCCATCGGTCAGTCCCTAGGCAATAGAGATTATTTCTAAAGGGCAATTCAGATGTTAGGTAGTGGGTGTAGTGGATGCTTCCTTTTCACGACCCCTCTCCAGGGGCTGTAGGGGTGCACCTCAGTGCATCTCATTTTCTATCTGAAGAATCTCAATGAAGTCTTTAAATTTAGGAGAGCTGTTATGTGTTACAGCGTTGCAAAGCCATGGAACAGAGCAGACGGTAAGAACTTCTGTAGTAGTGAAACCAAAGGCTTTCCCCCCACACCTTGCCTCGAATAGTGGCTGAAAGGACTGTTCCTGGCCTCCTCGCACAGTCAGGAGGTGTTTTGTGAGCTAGAGGTGGTGGCTTTGTGTTTAATAGCCCTCAGTGTTTGTATATCACGTTTGATCCCACATCTGCAGTATCTTTGGGAAGGACTTCCACAGCTTAACTGTATACAATAGAAAAAAGGAGTGTCTTGATCTGGTAGAACACTAAGGAAGATGGGAACTGTGATACCAATTGTGGTTGCTCAGAAAGCAGTGCACTGATGCAAAAGACCAACCATTCACACTGCGTACTTCTCTATAAACACATAATACTGAAAATTTTGATACATGTTCTTTTTTTCTAGTCTGATTCTTGGCAACAAATTGACTCTTGAATCATTCCGAAATACATGCAAAATAGAATCCCGTTAAATAACCCATCTGCTTGTTTACATACTTGTAAACTATCTTCATGCCAGTACAATATGCTAGGTTTGGTGGGCTGGGGGGGTGGGGAGAAAACAGTCAAGCTTCCTATTCATATCATGCTACTGTTGGACACAGATTGCAGTTTCTCTCTGTATTGTTCTCAAAAATTCTGCATGGACTGTGCAGTTCAGGAGGGTCAGAGTTTGTTCTACCTGCACAGGACACACTATGCCCCTTATCTACTGGAACTTTGTTCTTTGCAGAGAAATATTTTTTGTGTTGTATCCATGGGAACTACCTTCAGAAAGGGTGGATGTCCAAACAGACAGTTCAGCTCTGCCCTCATTTCCTTCCCCCTCCTTGGTGTGTATTCTGATCTAAATAATTCCTGTCTCTACAGGTGTTGAGACAGGCAGCTCTCACATGAAAAAAAAAAAAAAAAAAAAAGAGGGAGAGGGAAATAATAAAGGGGAAAAAAGTATGGCAAATGAGTTTACCTAGTAACTATTTGGGAAAACTACCTCCTACCTTCATCTAACCATAAAAGGAAATATGTTTTATTTCTTCTCTCATCACAAAGTTTCAATGAATGTATGATAAGAGTACATTCAGAGCTATTCATTATTACTAAGTCCTGAGATTTAGGATACGTGTGTGTTTGAATATCTTAGCCATAGAAACCTCGGAAACTGCTGTTGAAATGCAAAAATCCTTTCTTTAGTATGCACAGGCATAACATCCATAATCCTTTATCTCTGGCAAAGCTTCTGGCTGCTGGGCTTTTTGCCAAGGGCATGTTTGGTGGTGTGTGGAATCTGAGGCTGCTGCATGACATTACTGTTGAAGGTGCGCAGACACCATGATGCTGGGAGCGATATAGGTGCCTAGATAGATAGATGGATGGATGTTTTCTTTACCCACTTGCCAGCATTTTGATTCAACCAGTCCAACCTGATTTTCCAGATTATTTAAGCGAGGAGGCTCAAATACATCTCTTTGAGAAATCCTGGCAAGCAATCAAGCCCCATGCAATTCACCCCCACTGACATCTCAAAATTAAAGGTAAACACTGAGCAGCTCTCATTTAAATTTGAAGCATCTGATGCAGCCTTGATTTTTTTTTTAAGTTGCTGGAGAATAAAAACAACAGTTGAAGGAACTGCAGTAAGTAAAAAGATTTCTCTGGCAAGGAGGCCAAACTAAATAATGACACCCAAAGCAAAAACATGCTTCACTGAAACTAAACTTTAGTCAATTCACTCTTTGAAACAAAGGATTTTTTGTAATTTCAAAAGTGAACATTGTACTTTTCTCTGGCAGCCATTTGTATGTTTTTCAATGATCTGATTATGTATAAATCCCAATTTAGCATGCCTTTCAGCACCTAAATCCTATGAGTGATTTGAAAACATTAATGAAGTTTTCTATAGACTACAGCTGTGCTTCTCTTCCTCCCAACATTTTTTGAAATGCAAGCATTAGTGACAGTGTTTTGATGTGCCTCATTTGTTGATATGTATTTTCTTTCCTTTTTTCTAATTACTTTGTAAATATTTATGAAAGATACAAGATCTGTTTCACATTCACACAGCAAGTCAATGCTTTTCCCTTCATTCCTGTCCTCTGTAATTGCTGTGCTTTCATGTGTGCTCTCAGACCTTTCACGGAACCTGTACTCCTTACACTTACAGCCATCATCAATGCAGTCTGAAACTTAGCATAAGATGAGTTCAAAGGTTTCTCACTCGAGGGATGAAGTCGCAGCTCCTACTCAGAATAATCAAGCAGTTTGCAAGATTGGCTAGATTTCACTCCAGGCTTTGCTCTGTCTTTGTCTCCCTCTTTTTACAATTTGTAAAACATCTCTAGTCCCTGTTTGCAGGATTTTACATCTCCTTTACACTAGCCTGAAGGGGTACTGTAAATCTATCCCTTTCAGAATGATTTAAAATACTGCAGGTGATTCTTTCTCCCCTCTGCCTTCTCACAGGCTCTCTGTGGGGGCTCCATGTCTGAGCACAGAGAGGTAAAGCCATGAACCAAACAGAAACGACTGATGGTTGCACTGTACAGCTTGGGATACCTCCCCTGTGCCAAGTGCTTCCTACTGTTAGTAAGGCTTTCTATGCTAGCGGGGTAGTGAGGATGGAATCAATAGTCCTGGTATTCCAAAGGACTCTCTAAAATTATTATGTATGTCTAAAAAACTGTTTAAAAAGAAGTATATATAGGGTCAACAAGAAGATACTCATCTCCTAACCACTTTCCTATGGAGCACCTTCCTTCTAGAAATTTTTGTGGATTCACTTTTACTTCTCTTAAAAATAATTTTTTTTCTTTACATCTCTTTCCACTGTTATTAGTAACAGAAAAACAAATTTTGAAAACAATTCCTAAAAGCCTGTAGGTAGAAGAAGTCTTGTGAGAACCAAATCTTTTCCAAGCTAAGGTTTCCCTTGACTGAATCATTATTTTTAACTGAAAGTCTGAATTGTTGAAAATTCCTACTCGGCTCCATCCCTACTTATCCTGTACTTTTCCTGTAGGAGGAAAACCAAAACCTGAGTTACTGCAAATCATTTTCCTAAAAGTTATGTTTTCTTTTACTGAACTGAGAAATCATTTGTAATACCCCGAGTCCTCTTATTTCTTCAAAATAATCCCTTACCTTATACTAATGAAGTACTGTAACAACATTCCAACATAGTTATATTTATTAAAAGTTCAATGTCCCATGTATTTTAAGCAGAAGATGTTTTGGTTTAAGAAATAGTGGAAAATGTTAAAATAAATATTGTTCCAATCCTTGCCAAACCAGTGCACTTAATTAATTTTACAACCAGGTAGTGAAAATGAACTTCCTATTAATTTTAAGGCTATTTGGCCCTGCCAAACAAGGGCATGGTGTGATCAATACTTACGTCCTAATGCACAGGGCTAATACATCTCCTGGTGAAGCTGGTGACAGAGGTTTTGTACCTCACTCCTGTGACTTAACACCTTGTATAAAATGCTCCTTCATTTCTGAACCCAGATACCTGGAGGTGAAAAAAAATGTGTTTTTCAGTACCATAGATAAGTTGCCCCACTCTCTTAGCTTTGAGAAGTAAATCCTTAAGCCACTTTTCACTGGTGATCTCTTACTGATGCCTTGGCATCTCAAACAAATTGCTAATGGTTGGTTTAGTCTCTTTCCAGTCATGAGTCTTCATTCTACAATTTCAGATGAAAAATGTAAACTTGGGGAAGTTCCAGACTAAAGGTGTTAATAGATTGCTGGATTCAAGAACATTAACTTAGTAGAGTTATTTCAGAATAACACCAGTATAACCGAGATTCAAATTAGATCTCTGTAGTATGAATACTACACACACAAAATATTAAATTCATATGCAGTTCTACATAAACTTACAAATAAATAATTCGTACTGTTTCTGATGGATTTTTCCTCAGAGTTACTTATTTGATGATGAAAAATATTTTTATTATCCTTCATTTGTGGATTAATGAGTTTTGAAAACCCTTTCCAGAGACACATGCAAATGCATGCATCTTTAAAGGGTAGTGAATTCACTCCACCTTGTTTATTCTGGAGCTAGAAAGGGGAATGAGCACACATCGCCCATCACCCAAGGAGTGAGGCAGGCAGAACTTGCTGCTCTATCCTGTCCAAGTTGAATGCAAAGGACAAGAGGGTGCTGTGCTTCTTTAAGGACATTCTTGCATCACTCCTGCATTGTCTATGCCCATCAGTGACTCAAGGATAGAGTACTCTGACTGAATAGATTTGATTAAACCTTTCTGGGAGTAGATCTATCACAATCCTGCTTCTTCATGTTGTATGATAACATCCGGCCCCAGGCAGACTTTTGATTAAAAGTTCCCCTGAAGATTTGTGGAGAAATTCTGTTTATTCCCACAACTCCAAGCGCATTCAGGTTGTGTGCCCACATTTTGAAGTGCAAATTACATAAATTGCAATTTGGCAAAGCTGATTATGGAGCTGGGAAACCAATCGGGGAGGCCTATAGTTGTTTTCCATTGGACTACGATTGGAAAAAAAAAAGTTCATTTTAACAAGATGTCTTTAATTTTTTAAGCTAGCCCACATAATCTTGAAAACTGGGAATGATGAGCAAAGAGGACAGAGCTTGGAGTACAGGATGGGAACTAGGAAAACTTTAGAAAATCATTTTTCAAAGGAGAACTACACACTGAAATCACAAACAGGCTCTTGAAATATGATTTATTTTCTATTCAGCACTTCTTATATTCTTGTTTCTTCATTTTTACCTATGTTATACGGAGATCAAATAGGTAAACATTTTTCCTTGACTTTGGAAAGTTTTTGACAAGTTTTAGAAGCACCTGGAAAGGTATTTTCTGAAACATTTTTGAACTGCACACCAGCAGATTGATTATTTGTTACACTTCTCACTGTTCTAAATGTAAGTCACTCTGGTCTACTTGTAGTGCAAAACTATCTTGGTTGTACAAGTTAAAACTTTTCACTAATTTTTCACAACTAGAGCATAGGGAAGGGATGAAGAGAATTGGCCCATGAAAAGTAAAATAGGTAATGAACTGTTAGCTTGTAAGCAGTTAACTACGTCCTTGATGGCTGGACAGCTAACACTGCTGGAGATGCCTCCAGGCTTCTTGTTCACTCCTCACTCCTACTGAACAATGATGATTTTTATTGAATTGAGTAGTTACTAGAAAATGCTGACTGTATCTCTTTGATTCCAGTGTCAGTCTTAATTCCAGATTACTCTGAATTTCACATGCCATGGAAAATACTTGAAATTATATGGAAACATCTAAATTGCTTTGTTATGATTTTCTATGATACAAATCCTCCTAATCCCACATGGACAGCACACTGAAGGACCACTAAAGACCAAGGTGCTTATGTGACGCACTTTATAGATGGAGTGGGTTACTGAGAGTTCCTGCTCTGCCCTCAGCTTCTGTGAATTTGATGATCTGGGCCAGTATGGTAAGATGTTTGACAGTATCCCCATAAACACAGATTTGCTACTGGACACAAGGGTCATGTATCTTTGTGTGAGTTTCAGACATTCTTCTTGCATCAAACCATCTGGAAATAGCTCTGAGTTGAAATACTTGACATGTGCATATAGCAGCACCAAGCAGCAGCTCAGGACAGAAGGAGGAAGGACAGAGATTTCCATCACTGACATTAGTGAATACAGGCAGCCAGCATGTGATTAAGCAACTCTTAATTTTTTTCTGCTGTTTACAAAATCTTGGCATTCAGACTATCTCCCTGTGCTGTGCTCAGGGAACTGAGAAGCTGACTGTGCTCTTGTTGTAGGCTGCTTGATTCGCCAGGCTCCACGGATCAGGGATTAATTTTTATCAGTTGCACAAGTAAAAGAGATAAAGACAATGAGATAAAGGGAGCACAGTTCTTCCCTCATGTTCCTGGGTAATTTGCCTATCCCCAAAGGACTCGTTTACAATAAAGGAGATCAATAACAGTATACCAGTATAAGCAGGATTCCTTTCAAGGGTCTTTATCCACACAATTATAAAACAGTCCCTTCCAGGTGACGTATATACTTCACCTTTGATCTCAAAACAGCATGTTTAGCTGTAAAAGCCATGTTCGCTATCTCTGTAGCATTTTGAATGTGTGATTCTTATCTATGTGTAGAGACTAAGCAAAGGAGTACAGAGCAGTCCTCTGATTATTCTGTTTTAAATATTTTTCTATTCTCAGAAAAAAAAAAAAAAAAAAAAGGAAAAGGTGCCAGAGTAATTTCTAGCTAAATAAGCGGCTCAGAAATCTAAAATAAAAGGATCATTTCTAATGATTCAAGCACTGAACTATGGAACAAAACCCAGAACCACTTTAGTGCAACAAGTCTATAAGTAATCAGTAAAATACAATAATTTATGGAATACAGGCCATGCTCTTGCATCAAAAATAAAGGAATACAGGTAACGTGATGCGGAAATAAACTGAAGTTGGCTAAACCTTGCTGTAATGGAGTTACTGAAATCTGTAACAAACTTGCTTATTCAGGTAAAGCTTTCCTTTTTTTGGAAGATTCTGACAAAAATTCTTACCGATTCGCAAAGAGCACCCAAGGTATGAAAACCATGAGTTAGACTGAAAAAAAAAAATCAGATAGATCTACTACTAAGATTAGATTTTCTATGAAAACCTTTTTCTTTCACTAACCATCTCATCTCTTCAATTAGACACAAAAATCATCTTTTGCTGTGTTGCTACAGTAATTTTCATTTACAATCAAATCAATATTGGACCAAATGTTGGGAGACATATTCGTTGTTATATATTGACACTCACACTGGTTTTATAGAACTGTAGGATCATAGGACCGGAGGACCCCTCCAGCCCAATGTACTGCTCAAAGCAGAGACAGCTCTGTGACCACACCAGATAGCTCAGGACCGTGGTCAGTTGGGTCTTGAAGACTTCCGAGCACAGACTCTGCACAAAATCTCTGGACGGACTGCACCCTGTCCTCAGAGGGGAAAAGGTTTTCATTTTCAATAACTTATGGGAAGATGTGTATATATAAGCTGCTATTGTCAATGTTGCTGTTATTGTTTTTAATTTCTCAATAAATATTTCGTGACACATCTGCCAGTGACTGTAGAATGAGTAACACTGGACTTGAACATAAGGACAGAATTTCTCAAAACAGTTTCTTGTCCTCCTTTTTATATAAAATTTGCAATTTTCCAAAGAATTCTAAAAATATTCTAAAATTTGCAATTAATGCAGAAATATATATACAGCCAAAACACTAACTAAAAGAGTCAAAAACAGTTGCAGGGGAAGTTAAGTACCTTCCTGTGCTAGAGTGATTCAGATGTCCATCTGCAGGCAGCATGTAAAAGTGTGTTATCCAAATACAAAATAATTTTCAAAATTAAACTTATTACCTGTAGGTTGCAATTGAGCTGTGAATGGAAAGGTTTGATAGTTATTTTGTAAAAGAATTGAAAGCATAAATCCTTGTTGAGGAAAATGCATCTTCAACTATTATCAGCAGAGATTAGATACCTAACGGATTGCTATTTGTAGAACTTTTCAAAAATCTAAATATTAGTGTATAGGGCAATAATAAAACTGGAAAAGTCAGCCAGCACCATAGAAAAAGCTTGCGCATTAATTCTCAGAGTTTAATTGCTTCTGCTCTCTGCTTGAGCTGCTCCAGTTCCTTCTGCCCAGAGGAAACCTGCTGTAGAGGCTGCAAGCCTGAAGCAGTCAGGGTGCAAGGCAATTAGCATCACTTGACTTGGGACCAGATCCCAGATCTCTTCTATTTGTTGGTGGAGACCACATAGCCAGGCCCTGTGGGACTCCATGAGAAAGCTACTCAAGGGAATGCAGTCTGGCCTGTTCTGTGCTCCTCTGCCAGGGATCACATGGCCTGAATTCTTCCCCCAAACACCTCTAACTGAAGTATGCAAGCTAGAAACTTCATTGCTCCAGGCCCCTGGGCAGTCAACAAAGAAAGACACCTCTGGAAGGTGATTCAGCACCCTGAGAAGTGTCTAGTTCTCCCTATTGACTGTTAGGCCACATATGCATCTAGTACAACTGCCTCAGATACCTCTAAGATTACTCAGGGTTAAAGCAGGCTGCAACTAGTCAAATAACACTGTGAAGAAAATCTCATGATAGTTACAACTAAGATTAGACAGGACTGTTTGAAGGGTTCTGAGCATCTGGGTACTAAGCTTGCATGTTGCTATGGAGCAATAAATTCAATCTATTAGACCTTCCACTGTTACGGTGCGTGGTTTGCATCCAGACATACTTCATGGTGCATGTAGAACCCAGCATTTCTGGTCTGCATTAAATGAATGACTGAGTGAGACTGTTGAGTGGTTATGCACAAAGCAGTGCATGCTTTCCTTGTACATGAGGAAAATGAACGAGGCATTCACTTCCTTCTGCTGCACTCGGGTTCAACAGTTGAGCAAATTATGTGGTATGTATTTTTCCTTATTTCATATAACAGCAATATTAAGTTGAATTTTAAGCATCAAAATGAGCAGCCAAATAGAAATTCCGGACTATTTATCTCACTCATGTTTGATCAGTCAAGGAATCTTGTCTTTTTTCAGACTGATAGTTATAAGTTTATTTCACAGTATTTATTTCTCTAGTTTTTTATTGTGGTTATGTCTTAGTCTGCACACATTGAAGAATTTATGGACTGAAATACAAAAACGGTGACTTATAAAGTGCATTGGATCATCTCGACCAAGTCATTCTGCATAGCATGATGACCGCTAAACTACCAAGATATGTTTCATAGCCTCCACTAGAGAATCTTTTGGCATCTACACGAGTCCGCCCTAAAGCCATCATTCATTTAGTCCATTCACTCTTTCTCTACTCACTCACACCCTGGGAAAGCAAGTGCATCTTCCAGTTAATCCTGAAAGTCATAAATCTTAGCTGTAAAAATTAAGGAATTTAAAAGTGGCTTGTGAAGCCTGAGATTATGGTCTATTCATCTGTTCAGTTGCTGGGGACACCACCATCATAAACATGGCCAACAATTAGTATCCATTGTCTTGTATATGAAGCCATAAACTGAAGAAGAATATGGGTTTGTTATGCAAGTTGTAAAAAATGACATGATGAAGGAAACTTGCTGTGACCACTTGAACCCCCTAGGCCAAATGTGCCTGGAAATTGCAGATATTTCATTATCATTGGTTTCACATTATTCAGGGTGGTAGATGTATGGAGGAATTCCTCTTCCCTGTGGCTATTCCACAGACTGAGGTTAGGACAGATAAAGAAATTTTGTTCCTTGGGAGATATTGTTCTAGTTTTCTTCATGCATTCTTCATTTCTCTCCAGCACTTTACAGCATTTTTGTCACTATTGCTCAGAGTTTACTGCAGGTAGGATAAAAATTCTCTCTTCAGGGAATTCCTTCAGATAATCTCTCATAATGTGTGTCTGTACAGTCTTTTGCATGCACTGAGTGTGCTGTCCAGTCTTCAAGAAAGTAAAAAACCATGTGCATCCCATTAACGAAATGTGAAGCCCCAGCTAATTGGTCTTATTAGTGGGACTGTCAAATAGAGCCTTCATATGGCTTCCAGATGTCTGGAAAGTGAATATCTAAGTGTGAGCTAGTCGACTAAGGCTCCTTTTATAGTTAGTACAGGAGAATATAAACACCACCAGAGGCAAATTGTATGACCTATCTTGGATGCCTATCTTATGATGAGATGAATCACCTTCTAGAGGTGTAGAGGTGTCTCTTTCTCTTCATTTACTATATACAGAAAGGACAATGTGACTTGCTCAGACTTTAATTCTCTTTAAAAAAACCCAACAACTGAGATGTTTAGATAACCATTTGTCTCAGGAACCTGGACTTTAATGAAACATCAAGTACACCACTTGTCATGCAAGATAGCAATGCTGTGATCCTAATACTAGATATCAATCCTGATTTTAAAGTCTTCCAAGAAACTTCTTTAAATTTGTTTACAGCAAGGTTCTACGCAGTCACCCTGAAAAACAGACTCATCTTTTGTCCATTTTTCAGACATGCAATATTAACCTGAGGCTTGGACAAACCATGACCTTGCTGATCTACCAGGGCAAGTATGCTTCCCCATGCCACTCGTGTTGACTTCTGTTTCCTGTCACCCAAGTTTCTCCACACTAGGAATTCAGGCAGGGCCAGTTCATTCAGTTCTTGAGGGAATGATACAAAAGGAAGGATCTCAGATCTTGGCTTTTCAAAACTGCTTTTAATTACTACAAAGGTAACCCACAGTAGGCTTGCCCTCTTCAAACTGATACTGTTAGACATTTTGACCTCTTCATTAAAGATTTCATTCTGTATTCTTACAGTCTTGAAGAATTTGTACTGTTTACCTCTGCTTCTGTGGTGACTATGAAGTTCTCAAGTTTGCTTGCAGCCATAAGAGTTTGAGCTAAACAGGCTATAAAGTTTATTCTAGAAGTTTGGATAACAGAGCAGTTAGAAATCAGACAGGTGTTGGAGATGATGTTTATTAATGTAAACAGTAGTGACCATAGGATACACCTTCTTCTGAATCATGGATCATGTCCATTTCATAATTGGCACATCAGGACAAAAAATCTAGGCCTTCATAGTTGCTAATGACAATGGCTAGAATTGTCATTTCAGCCCCACTATTTATTTTTTTTAAAACTATGTAATTCAGAAAATAAGTTTATTTTCTTATTGGTAATTATGCTTTCTAAAGCCTATAGATTCATCTGCAACACGTTTGTGTTTTGTACCTGTACACACATGTGTACATACTGTATACACACAGCAACCGAGAAACGTAAGAGCAGATCACTTGAGCCAAAGGTAACCATTAAGAAGAGTTTGTCAAAAGCATGCCACAACACAGAAGCTCCAGACTGGAAAGGCTGGTTTCATAATACTTAGCTTAAGTGCCTATTTAACATAGCGTCCCATTTCGTCAAAGGAGACACGTATCTCCAGAGGGTGATTTGTCTGCCTCCAAAATTAAGCTGTTCTCTGATGGTGTTTGTTTATTGTCACTGAAGGCAGGCCTAGGTATTCAAAGTGTTACATGCTCAGAAATGCCTTAGATTTGTTGAATATAGGATGGGTTTACATTTGTTTGAGACACAACTGTACTGCTCTTCTTAAAGCACACATCCGAAAATAAGGTATGTAGAGTCTAGGAGTCTACATGAGTGATTCTGCAATCTTGCTGAAGTCAACTGAGACCTAGTGAATTCAGGTCAGAGACAATGTGCATCTGGTCAGTTGAATTGTTTGTATCTGGTCAGTTGAATTGTTTCCAAAACTCCACTAAGTTTTTGCCTGTTAGAAATTCAGATACCTAGTATGCATCTAGGCACATTAGGGAACAAAAGCTAGGACAACCTACATCCTCGCTCACTTATCACATCTGGCAGCTTCATGTGAGAAAAATCACATAAAATATTACTGTAGTTTTGGTCCAATACTTAGTACACTTATCTCAGATGAATAAGTCCCTCATTGAGATCTCTTTTCCAATTAATAGTTAGATGCTAACGTCAGTTTACTACTTTGAATTCCATAAGGAATAATAGAGAAGGTTTGCCATAAAGACCTGAGTAGCAAATTCGTGGTCCTTACCAGAGATATGTGAAATGACAGGACAGAGAAGTACTCCAAAGCTGTGACAATCAAACTTTTTGGAAGGAGGCTTTCTCTCTCTCTCTTTTTTTTTTTTTAATTGATTCTGAAAGTCTTCTATTTCATTCCTACACAAAATAAGAACATTTTCTTAAATTTCAGAAAATCTGTGGATAGGACCCTTGGGGTTTTCCTACAGTCCTCAAGGCTTAGGCACATAGCACAGACTTCCATGAGAGGCTCTTTCACAAAACCTTTGACTCCTCCCTACATGACATGAATGTCCCAAATCCCCATGAAATACGATGTATTATATATATTTTTTCTGTATTATAAATAACTTTTATTTTAACAGCAAATAAAGCAAGGTGGATTATTAATCCATCTAACCCAGTTTCAATGTTTGAACTGAAATTCCTCACCTTCATGAATGAACAGGGAAGAAAGCAGACTTTCAAACAGGCGTGCACACACATGTGACCCCTTTCCTCTCTCAAAAGAGTTTTTTCTTCCTACAAAACAGTTAATACAGGTACTCTTGTATTATGGCAGACAAGCAGTATTTGATACCTACTACAGAGAGTTCGCCTGACTTCTGGCCAAATTCTAGTCTTCATGACATGATTTTTGGGGTTCCCCTCACACACAGTTCTTAATGACTGGCTAGAGTTCTATTTGTATATCATCAGATCCAGCATTTTCTCTTTACATGTCAAGATGGTTCTGTTGTACTTTAAAGTTAGTTTTACAACGGTAATTGTGGAGCATAGGTTCACACAATGCTGTATGTGATGTTAATAAGCAGAAAAATGTATAATCGCTCAGTATTGTGACAAGTTCTAACTGAAGGACCAAAAGACTTTGTCATTTTACTTCACCTTTTGTGAGTTAGTAAAACAGATTGGATTACAAAGCAGAACCAGCACTTCACTATGATGAAACTCAAAAAAACCCATTGTAAAATGTCGCTATATGTTGTCAGTTTATAAAAGGAGATTATCTAGTTTATCCATTGGTATTAACATCTCTTTAACAATGGTAACATTCTTTGAAAATTAAATATTAATTAAAAAGCCTGCCTGGATATGCTTATATGCCTATGTGAATATAGGCATCTACCAACCTTATCAAATAGACCTACATAGAAAGAACTAAGTCCATCTTTATGTTTTCAGCAGACTATGCTACAAGTTCTCCCCCTATTTTGTAAATACAAATACTATATATTCTTCAAAATGTATTCAATGTATTTGCAATATATTTACAACCTAAAAATTTATTCATTTTTAAACTCTTTCAGTGGTCCAAAGAATCACATTAACATCTGATCTGTTCATATACATTTTTTCTTCGGGAAGAATTTAACTGTCAAAATTAAGTAACTATGTAATAGTCACAATTGCTATTTGTTACTGCTGAAACAACAGTGACAGGATTTAAATGTCAAATGTATCTGGATAAAGATGGAGTGACTGGTGCTAACCTAAGGCATAGCTAAGTGTAAAGAAGAAATTTTTATTTATTCCACTTTCAGATGAGACACAAAGAATGGGTAGAAGAAAACAAATGGATAACTTAAAAAGATTGTATTCTAAGGAAGCTAAAGGATCCAGAAATGGGGATCCTAGAGAGTCACTAATTCTCCAGTGTTCATTTTCTGACCTGTCCTGGCCCCCGTTGCCTCTAAAACCTGAAGTGACAGCTGAGGTCCAGCAGAAGAGGTGTGCATTATCATTGTCTCTCTATTTTTGATAGAAGATAAGTATATTAAAATCTTGCCACATAGTTAATCTTTGATTAATTTTGACAGGATTGCAGATAATGGGTTAGGAGCTTCTAAGCTTTATAAGAGGTACAAACCAAGACCCAGGAAACCATAATCTTGATTCTGCATTTCATTGTATATTGGGCAGTGGCATAATATCCTATTATGAACAGTTAAATCCAGTAAACATGGCAAGCACATAAGCCTTTTCTCAACTTCATTGGAACTCTTGATTTACTGAACTCAAGCTGTCAAACTCAAGACCAGAGAACTAAAGAACAGCTGCTCCATATCCATTCAGATTGTGCCTTAAATGACAGTCCCACACAGTAATGAAAGGAAACTATGTGTTTTGTATTGTTCAGCCCACACAGAAGAAAGCTCTCAAAATGTGAATTCCCACTGTCTTTCTTTTTTTTTTTCTTTTTTTTTTTTTCCATGCAAAACATACACCTAAACACAGTTCTATGCTAGGATTATGAGTTCTTTTGTAAGTGGTTTTATTCATTCATTGACTGAGTGAAAGCAATAAATAAATACCTAACAAAAGTTCCATAGACACTCCACCCACTCCCTGCCCCTGATACTGATAATACCTGAAGTACAAAAAATTCCCAAGTTTCACCCCAAAGTAAAGACTTTTTATTACTTCCATCTGAATTCTGATTTTTAAGTTCTTGTCATTTAGCCTTACTGTCATGTATTATTGCTGTCTTTTCCCTGGAATCTTAAAGACAATTCTGGGCAAGTTCTGTTGTCTTTAGGCGTCACACAGGTCCTTACCTCAGCACTGAGTTTGTTCATCTACAGTGCCCATAACATAGAGAGGATAACACAGATCTTCAGCTATCTTCATTAATTGTGAAGGACTGTCAAGGGAGAGAAGTGGCCACCTTACCCTAACTAGCTCAGATCTTAGAAAGGTCTGAGTTTCCCACTGAGGTGCCTGTTGTTATTGGTGGTTCTAGAGACACACTAGACTACAGTGTTAGGCTTGGCTGATTATGTCAGGAATCAACCCAGGCTGTAGACATTCAATATGAACCCGTGAGACAGATGTGTAAGTTCTTGTTTTTGAAAATGGTGATTCAAGCGTTGGTTTATATAATTTCTCAGGAGTCCTGAGTAGATTATTCTAGGTACCCAGGACAGAGTTTGAGGTTGTCAGACAGAAAATGGACATAAGAACCCCAGAACTCTTCTGGACTAGCAGCTGGAAGCCAGTCAGAATATCCCAGAATGGATACTCAATTTATAAATTTATGGAACTCAATTTATAAATTTACATAGCTGAGCTGACTCTTAGTAGAACTAATAAAATCTGAAGGGCTATTCAACTCACTCTACAGTAGATGCTAGTTTTGGTCAGCTGAATACTCCATACTCTATTCACTGTATTGACTGGAGCTCAAACTACTTTCATATGTTAGGGAGTTTGCTCATGTGTAGATACCTCCTTGCTGATGCATGAATCTTACCCCAAAAGAAAATTTAATGATCTGAAGTCTCAAGTCAGTTGCATAAAGATGGGCATCCAGCATCGCTACTAATATTTAAATGGTCTAAAAAAATCTGTGTGGACCTGACATTAAGCAGAATCTAAACATCTTGCACTCTTCTAACCAGAGAGCTGAAGGCATGATGAACCTGAGGAATCCAAGATGTCACTAGACCCATATACTCAATTGATGTCCTGGAGATGGGTAAGACAAATTGTCCTTGTTTGTACATCATTTTCAAAAGAAAAAAAAATATGTCTTGACTAATTAGTAAAGGATTAATTCTATTTTTAACATTCCTATACAATTATGTTAGCACAACTAAATCCAATCTCTGCTGATCCATACCAACATTACTTGGACATTCCTAGATGCAGAAAGGATCTTTGCAATGAGAAAAAAATATTTTAGTTTTAATGAAACAATTTTTAACAAGCATATTGATAAAGGCATCTTACATTAATTTTCCAGTACCTGAAGATTTAAAGTTTTACATTAGTGTGTGCATGGATGTTTCGCTTACTGAAATAAAATCATTTCATCAGAATGCCCAATCTAACTGCTGCCATCACCTGCTGAATGATACATTTCTGGCAACTATAGAAAATATGCTGATGGGGAAGTTTGAATGAAATGTTGCCATGCAACCAAGCTCCAAAAAGTGTTTTTAAAACAATGATACATGAGTAAAGTCCACAAGTAGTTATTGGGTTTTTTCCTACCACAAATGTAATATTTACATAGAGCCCTTTAATTGCATCAGTAACTGTACTGACAACCAAATAAATCTGACAAAGAATGTGAAAAACTTGATATGTCCTATACTGGTGGGTGGAGGAGATTTCAAGGAGGCTTGAACTAGTTATTTGCTTAATAACAAGGTTATATTTGGGCTTATAATTGCAATTATGATTTCATCGAGTTTCAAAATCAGAATGACAACAGCTTTCAAATTTTGCACAAAAAGCTAGGTATTTTTTCTTAGTAGCCTATAGAAATATGACTCAGATTGAAAGAGATTTAAGAGAAACTGAAAGATTTATTGTTGTACTAGGTTAACAAAATAATTTTTTATGAACACCTCATATGTACGAAACTAAACTTTTCTAATATCAGAATGCCTACGTACAACTTCTTTTATGTCACTTTTTTGTCTGTTTTACCTTTGTATGCTTTGTTTTTTAATGTGCTCTGATCCTTCTGTGCAAAATTTACACAGGTGATAATTGTCCCTACTTATCTTTTAAAATAAAAACATTCTAAATCCTTTTCCCCAAACGACTAAATGTAATAGCATACCATTAAAATAATGGCACATTCATTAATGTTCTGTTAACGCTCTTAATGTTTTCATTCTTTGTTTTCTTGGTGTTAAAGCTGTAGATTTAACACCACACGAATACCCCAGAATATCTCAAAATAATCCACAGCCATTGTGAACAATTTCAGGCATGGTTCTACCAGTCACATCAATTAATAGGTACTATTTTAAGTCTGAAGTTCTGCTCCCTGCATAAATGCTCCAGTATATCCTGGTTCGTTTCTATAGTGAACCAGGAACTCAGATTTCTGAAGACAATGGGTTAGCATGTTATTTTTAGGTTGTGTCAGACCAGGTATTTCAAAACAGAAATATGAATATCATATTGATTCAGGCTATGGTGAGAATGTCAGACACATCCCTCTCTCTGGCATTTCTTTTGGATTTAGTTTAGATGTTGACATGTTGGCTCTTGTGAATGAATGCCATTCATGAACACTGGGCTATACCAAACCTTTGAACAAAGAACTTAAATGTATCATTTGTGATTGTGATTTCCACTCTTGTGTTCAAAGAGTAAAAACTTGTGTGGTCTTACTGTGCTAAGTCCCCCTGTGTGGAACAGAACCAGTTTGGTTCTTTACCAGTCAGATTGGAGGCTGAGAGGCTAAATGAATGGCCTCTCCTTAAACTTAGGGGACAAATATAAGAAGGCAAAAGAATTATTTTAAGGCAAATTATGATTTTAAAATAGAGAAGATAGTTAAAAAATAATAAGAAGCAAAATTTGGAGAAAATAAAAGAAGGATTCTAAGAAACAAATGTCCACTCCCTCTAAGTGTTTGTAGGGTTT